>OZ007596.1:178454411-179065800 GCA_963931845.1 Maratus michaelseni | reverse complement strand
TCACTAAGGTGCATTAGAAGAAGCTTAATATGGAATAGGGTGTGCATAGCACTTATACTTACTTTACAGGGACAGTCAAAAGAATTCCGTTACATTACGTCTATGGAGAAAAATCGTCTGCGGTTTATTTAAATAATGTTTCACTATTTTAAACGCATTGAAATTTATATAAGGTTCATTACAAGAGACTTACTACAGAATATTGTGTGTATAGCAGTCATCGTTCATTTACAGGGACACACAAAAGAATTCTCTACTGTATGTCAACAATAATTCCTGGAAGTGCGTTTTAAGTTACTGAATGCGATTTTAATTTTAAATCGCTTTTTGTATATTACGTGGTGTGTATAAATTCTGTAGATCCTATACAGGGAAGTACAAAAGTTCGGGAACACATTTCCGTATTATTTAACTCCAGACGGAGAATTTTAAACTGTGCTACGTGTTTCCTAACTGAACTAAAATTTAGCATCCTATGTAGTATATATACAAATCTATAGATCCTATACAGGGCTGAATAAAGTATTCGGATTACTTAGATGTTATCTTTTAGCTTATAAAAGAGTATGATTCGTAAAATTATTTTGGAAGCGTTGGAAAGTGTTACATAATCTATGCTTGACGCATGATTTTTCGTTCTTGTTTGCCTTAAGAACGGTTTATGGGAACGAACCTGATATGTCCCAGTTTAAATGATTGCCGTATTAACTCGGTTCGAAGCGCAATGGACCCTATTGTAGTGATTGTCATATTAACAACATATGGCGGGAAATGTATCGTACCTTGTTATAGATTATATATTACAGATTGACTGAGACAAAGTTAAGGTTGTCTGAGTGAATTGTTTCCGCCATATTTGTCCAGGAACGTTCTTAGCTTAAGCCAAAGGTCCCTGGTTCATATCCTGACCTGGAGAACTTTTCACTCAGTTAAAAAACTACAGCTCGTATGATTTATTAACGAATTAGAATAATTGTGTTAAATTAATGACGCATAAATGATTCATGTTTGACAATTCCTTTTTGTATAATGATTGTTCTTGTCCCTGCTATCCCATATGCACAAAATTAACCAAATAATTACTTTATAATTCTATATATATTTATTTCCTGACAAATTCAGAAATTTCCATAATTGGGACTAACGCCAAATAAACGTACTGTATCGTATTTTTTCTATTTTTGTCAAAAAACTAGATACTTACAAAATTTTACAGTAATATGAAATAACGTTACGGAACCCTCATGGTAAGAGTACTTACACGTGTCCTGATTTTATATAATAGTATTTTTCGCGTATTTCTATTAGAATTATGCCCTTTTTTATAGAAAATATCTCATTAAATAAAGTCTTAAAATATTTTCTACAATATGCATAAGCAATTGTTTTAAAGTAAATGTTCACAAACAAATATAAATAAAAGCCATTCTTGTAAATAAACTTGTGAATTTAAAGTTGAAAAAATATATACACATACGTTTCATGATTTACTCTCAATTTTCCTTACATATTTACGCGAATGAATCCTTTTGTACCATTTTAAAGTAGTGAAATTTAACTTTCTTTTTACCCATCACTACATTCTAAAATATTTTATGTTATAACATAAAAAAATATATCGACATAATTTCACTTAAATATACGAATATTCTTCCTAGCAATTCAAAAACTTTTATGTAAATGATCCACATAAGAACTTTGTACTGAGATTTTTAAAATGAACTCTCTTTGAAATATTGTCCATACCGAAATCGAATTTATCCTAAATATTCAACAAATGCATCGTTAACAAAATGATCGTCTTAAACATTTCGATATATATATTCTGTACATAACTTGTTTTGATCCATTTAAGAAAGCGAAATGAAATACGCAAAATTTCTCTGAGTAAAAAAAAAATATATCATTTTAGAATTTTATTCTCAAGCTTTGAAAAATATATACATATCATACGTATTTTGTCTTATGTAATCCATAAATAGTATTTCGATTACTTTAAATTGTCAACAACAATTTGAATGCTTTATGGATTATAGTAATCAATACAAACAAGAACGAAAAATCATGCGGCTGGCATAGAATATGAAACACTTTCTAACACTAACAGAATATTATTAAGATATTTAATTTTTTCCTAGGATGAAAAGAGATATCTAAATAAATATTTAAAAAAATACATAACTGAGTCAAAATCAATTTTTAACAATTGCTGCTCATACCCAAAGTCGTTCGTGCAGCCCTGTATATGATCTACAGAATTTGTAAAAAAAAACACATAATACACTAATAATTGCATAAAATGCATACCACAGCGAAAAGAGCACTTTAGCAATAGTCAGTCTTTTAACCGAATTCTCTTGGGAGTCTCTGTACATGAACGATAAATCAATCCGTACTCAATCCGTAATCCATAGAAAATAAGTTGCTTTGAATGTTAGTGGTGTTTTTACATTTCCAAGTTAGTGACATTTTTACAAAATGCGCTGTAAACGATTTTCCTCATAGATCATTATGTAAAGGGATTGTTTTGTACGTTCCTGTAATTGAACTATAAATGCTTGTAATTGCTCCGGTGAAAACATACTGTAGTCCACCTGAGTAATGCCTATTATTTTCATTATTTTTAAAATATTGTAACAACAATAAAATCAGCCGCAAACTTTTTTCCCCCCATAGACCATAATGTAAAGGAATTCTTTTGTATGCCCATGTGAATGTACTATTAACGCTACACACTTCGGTTTCGATACCGAACATTCTATAGAAAATTTCAATAAGGTATAAAACTTAAATGTCAATCCGAGCATAAAAAGTTAAAAATTTCAGTGCAAATTCAGCTTGTTTAATAATTAAAATTCATACAGATACACATAAATTTAAATATATTGCTTGATGGTACGTAAACCATAAATCAAAATTATTTAAAAACACATTAAAGTCTTTTTAAAATCAAAACATAGAGACAGCAACTATTAGTTTTTCACTGATGAAGACCGAGTAAGTTTCGGTTGAAAACGTTTTGATTTTAGAAGGACTTTAATGTGTTTTTAAATTATTTTGATTTATTGTTTTACGCACTTTCAAGCAATATATTTACATTTATTTGTATGTTTATGAATTTTAATCCGAGTATATTTACGAGAGTTAGAGCACGGGTAGACAGATAAACTGGAGGTATGTCTCCGGCAGTGAACTACCTGTAATGTACATTAAGATAACATCACCTTAGCATATCTATTTCCACTCCGCCCCCTGTCGCGTTTTCTGGCGGGTTCAGCTCCAGCTGAAATATGTATATATATATATATATATATATATATATATATATATATATATATATATATATATTTTTAAGACCTTAATAAAGGGACCGGGAGGGACATCTATGCTCTACAGATCATGTTCCTAGTCTGAGCAGTCCCTCTTAGGCATTCAGATAAACCAAATTCATAAACAATTTTCAACTACGTTGGAAAGTGTTAAAAAGTAGGAAAATGTACTTTCACCAAAATATAATAAAGTAAAGATCTCTTCAATGTAAACATGAAGTATGAAAAATAAAACAAAGTGATTGGCTTCCGACTAAAATTCCAAACACGTATTTTAATTTTAATAAACGAATTGGAATCAGCAGTCTTATAGTCATCAGAATAGACAACCCCCTGCATTTTATTTATCACCATCCAAATTGCCCATAGAAAAAAAACAGACCAATAATAGTCAATTTTTATATATATTGTTTCAAGTTACCTGTCAGTTAAAAAAAAAGCAACTACCACTGTCACCACTGTAATTGAATTGTTTGTGCCCGGAGAACTTTCTCAGATAATATTAAGAAAATTCTTGCATATAAAAATATGAAAATTGGTAGTTTTATAGAGAAACGTTCGATAAACATGCTGAAACCTTAAATCGAAGAATTATTTTATAGATATTTAATGCTGAAGTTGGTAATAAAAGTTCCGTTAAAAAAGTTTTATAGGATCAAAAACTGTGCATCGTAATTTAATCATATTTTGGAGGTATATAGTTGATACGTTTGCGGTATGCAGTGTGTAATTTTTCTTTTCAATTTTTTATTCAAAATTTCACCATTTTAATTGAGATTTATTTCGAAAAGAACATTTTTTTACTGTTGCCAGTTTGTAAAACAGCGCAAAGAATAATATCCCTTTTCAAATAAAAAATGTTTTTGTACGTGACTATTAAAAACAGAAATAAAACTTTAACATAATAATTAAATGATCACGTGTCAAAAGCATTAACTGAGAAAATTACGCCATAAAACATATATTCTTGCAGGTGAATATTAAAAAGAGAGATAAAACTTTAATGTAATAATTAAATTCTTACACGTTAAAAGCAGTAAATGGGGACAATTACGCCATATTTTAAACTAGCAAGCTACGCATGCTACGCTGGTCAATTTCTCTTAACGAATTTTTAATCAAACAAAATATTGACATTTCATAATTCACTCTTATATTTTAACAGAATAATACGGCTACTATAATTTGTGACTCGTGCCGATATACACGTCAGGACACGTCGCCCTTATCATTATCTTTTTACGCATGAAGATTTCGCTATGGTACTCCATTGTAAAATTTGGTAATTTTTGAAATTCAATATTTGAAAAACGGCATAATCATTAGATTTGAAATTTATATCAAGAAAAATGCAATTTTTTACCTTTCAAACGCAGTTTGTCTAACAATTATCTGACAAATAATTTTCGAGCTATTATTTTTTTCGGTAACTTCAAATGTTTCATTTTCCGAAACTAATCTGTGGCAACAATTAGCGAAAAACCAAGTCGTCAGCAACGCATAGCTTTTTATTAAAGAGGCTGTTGGAGCAGGGATTGTCACCACCAATTTGCAACCATCACTTTTGAAATCGGTTCTGAATTTCACCCTTTTAAATTTCATTTTTTTAAAATTTGTTCTTAGAGAGCATTTACATCTTATAAGTAGCTACACTGTCAAATTTCAAATTTCTAGCTCCTTCAGCATACAAAAAAATATCAATTTTAGAAAGTTTCTCGCTCCTGCACCCCCCCCCCCCCCTGGGGTTAGTGACACCGACATAAAATATAGCCTATGTTGGAACAGGTATTGTCACCATCAATTTGCCACCTTCACTTTTGAAATCGTTTCGGTAGTTCAGAGTTTCGGAATCGTTTCAGAGATTACCCCCTACAAACAAACAAACGACCAAACAGTTTCAATTAAAAAATATATTTACACGACAAATTTATTTATTTCAAAAAAATATTTTTACATAGTGTTGCATATTTTAAAACAGCGCAAATATTAATATTTCCTTTCAGTGAAAAAGTGTTTTTTCACATTAATATTAAAAAGAAGAAGAAACGTTTGGTGAAAATTGCGTCATATTGAAAACGATACATTTAAAACGTCTTATTTAAAACATTTAATTTAAATGAATGAAAACACATTTACAGAAGATCGCCACTGGTCGTATAATTATAATTCAATATTCGGTAAACTTTTTAAAACAGAGTAAATTGCCGTATTTTTACCTGCGTATTTATTTGTACCTGCAATGTCTGAACGAGTGTTGACGAGCGTAGCTTGTAAAGAACAGTGTCCCCTATTATTATAAAAGAACCTTAGAGGGGGTTGTCTATTTATTATAAACTTTTCAAATTTTCATATTTTCATTAAGAATACCTTATTTTGGCGCCGAAATTCTAATTTCAGCCTTATATTTGGCTCAATAAAAATTTTCACAAAACTTTCTGTAACTAGTTTTGAAGATAATAAATAATATAAAAATAATATAAAATACAATACAATATAAAAAATGGGCCTAATTTGAGGGTTACAGTTCATGTAAATTTCCATATCATTTCTATTATGCATTTAAGAGATATAAAGTAATTTTATTTTTTGAGGACTAAAAGAAATGTGTACTGTTATTTTTTGCTGCATTCACAGCAAAAGAAATTGTACAAAAGAGAATTAATAGTTGTGTAATTTTTATTTTATAAAAAAGTTTTTTGATTTTACATTTAGATTTTTACACAATTTTTCCGGATACTAATTGAATGATATTGTTAGTTTCCCTGTAAGATCTGAAATTTATATATATATATATATATATATATATATATAAGAAGATTATATGTAAATAGTTGATTTCCTTGAATTATATGAAGAAATAGACGATGAATAACAAAATATGAACTTTAATACAGTCCTAGACAGATAATTCTACAATACTTCACTCATAATTTCTCTTCAACTAATACACTTTTCGCCCAATATATGCAATATATTTATGTTCCAAAGAACCAAATAGACCTAACAGCGTCTTTACTGGCTATTTCTCACTTTGATGCTTGCTTCACAATAAAAATTTGAAGACTGGCTCTTTTCCAATTTTTGAAGATGTTCAAATCTTGATCTCGCGATCCAAAATATTGTTGTGAGCTCGGGGTTCAAAAGTACTGATGCCAATATATAAGAACAATAAACAGGCTTTATTTACCACAAACAGTTCGATAAGAACTGAAATATCTTCTCAAAATACAAATATTCAGTAATTTTCAAATCTAATAACAGCACAGCAAAATTTCACACAGAACAATATAGCGTATTGTTCAATACGGCGAATCAAATACAAAATCGCTCAGAGAAACACAGTTCTCAATGCAAAGCCTCTCGTGCGTATTCAATCGCATTTGACAGAGAACTAACTAACTGAACTGGTGGAGGTCCCTTATATAGGCTTTAAAGATAACTTTAGAATTTTCCAGAGCTTTCGGATGCTAGAAATTACCAGAAACTGCTTTAACTCTCGATAGAGTACCCCAAACGAGAAAAGATCCCAATGTAAAGGTATAAAGGGGGGTTGCACAAGAGACACCCAGCCGGGACACCAACCGTGAAAGGTATAGGATGCCACGTCCCGGCGGAAAACCCCCACTACCTTCCAACGAAACCGCGCCGCAGGAGCGAGCCCAGAGCAGCAGGCAATTATTAAAACAAAATGACAAGACCCCTAGGGGTGAATAAAAACCAATCACTTAATGGTTTAAAAAAAAAAAAAAAAAAAAAAAAAAAAAAAAAAAAAAAAACTTAACAGCTATCTTAAACTAAAAATCAAACAACTTTACGACAATTACAGTTACAAGAGTCGATAACCTATGATTACTGACTATAAAGCATACTGGCTAACAAAACAAAATAACTAACCTATGATATACGTAAAAAATAAGAAATAAAAATAACAACATTATAGACAATTCGGGGTTACAATTGTCTTTCAATTCCATATCCCAATACATTGTACAGAGTTCTTGCAAACTCTTCCATATGAACAGACCAGTCGAGCTCCCAGGACGCTACAGCACTGTCTTCCAACAAATATTCATTTATCATTTCGCCAGAATTTTCAGATTTGAAGTCCATCTGTTCCAGACACATAGTCCCATGTCCGAAAAGAAACTGCAAATAACCGTCCAGAGAAACCAGCATCCATCCTAGTTGAACTAAAACTAATATAGATAAATTAGTTATTTGTACTGTAAACATAAATAATGTCCTACATCATGACCAAGGCGAAGTTTAATATAAGAGTCCTTATAGAATGCAGTTCTTACTGCCAAAAAATAGCAAAATGTTATACATTTAGAGATTAAAATATTGTTCTTGATAAAGACAACAGTGCCGGATAAAATCACAGTCTTTTAAAACAATAATCACTAGGTAAGCAAGAAGCACTATTTCATAATAAATAAAAGCAATGTTCATGATGAATTAACTTTTCACAAGTACATAACCCCCTTGTCCAAGGAGCAAGCAAACAATATTCTTGTTATTATACATCAATTCCAGTAACTTATATCTAAAAGTGTTCTTGATACAATCAAATATTAATGAATAAAAACAACAGCTATTAAGCAATATATATTTTACTTTACCAGAGGCTTTAATAATAACTGATAAATAAAAGAATTGTTCATGATGAAACCAGCTGAATAAAATTTTTTAGCAAGAACTCAAAAATTGTTCAAAAATTGTAATAAATGAAAGAGTAAAGTTCATTCAGTTTATTGTAATTCTCTTTCAGGCGTCCATAATTTCCATCATTTAGCAAAATATTCTGAAGGTTTTGCCTTACAGTCAATGCATTATTAAATTTAAACCTATAAGGCATTAGCGGACAGTTACCAAATAAATAATGGTTGACATCACCCAATTGGCCACAGTCACACTTGTCTGTATGTCTTTTCCCAATCTTCTTCAGGTACATGGGAAAACTCCCATGACCCGTACAAAAGTAATGTATTACCTTGCTACCTATAATTCTGTCTCTACTTACTTTATTAAAAATTTTATAAGTATTTCTTCCTACATTTGAGTCCGTCCAATGTGCTTGCCAGTCCTCAAGGGCTTTCTCTCTACAATGCTTTTTAATAAGGGATATAGGTAAAGGCAAATTTTCTTCTAAGTCAAATTCCTCTTTTTCTATGACACTCTTTGCCAGCTGATCAGCTTTTTCATTTCCATAATATCCCACATGGGCTTTTATCCATCCTATCTGTAGTCTTTTGTCTGGTATATTATTCACTGTATCATAAATGTCTCTAATAATTTCATTTTGTGGGAACAAGTGATGAAGAGACCAAACCGATGAAAAGCTATCCGTATAAATAATCATTCTTCTGTAAGTAGTACTTTTGAACCAATTTACTGCATGCTTAATTGCACATAATTCCGCTTGATATATCGAATTTAACCTGTGAAGTTTTATCCTATATTCGTGTAACTGAACATCAATATTATAAACCACAAAAGCAGACGACGTGCCCTACTCCATTTTTGAGCCGTCCGTATATGTAACTATTCCTTGTTCAATAGGTTTTACATCTCTTATATCAGAAATAAATTCTATATTGTCAATATCGGTATTTCCATGATATTCAAACGTCTTCAATTTTCTCATTATGTTATCCTGGCCTATTTCAATACCCTGAATTTCTATTTTGCCATTACCATTTATAACTGAGTTTCCCAGATATTCTTGAGACAACCTAATATATATGGGAACCACTCCAGCAAGAACACACAACGCATCAGTTGAAACGGTTCTATATGGTTTAACGATTGAAAACAACCCCATTCTCTGGCACGAACTCAGCTTCCTAATTGCGTGTATGTGGAGATCCGGAAACCAGGACTCATATCCGTATGAAATACGTTTCTCTATCACCATTGTATACCAAATCTTTTTGATTACTGAACTCAATCCCTTGTCTCTCAGTCCTGTTCTATTAACATTAACTGTAAAATTAATTATGTTTTCTCTAATTTCATTAAAATGATCCAACCAATTAAATCTTGAGTCCAGTAAGAAACCAAGATATTTGACATTGTCTTGCACCGGTATGGAGGTTCCCTGTATCTTAAAAATTGGTCTTCTATTTTCCATTGTATTTGGGCCGAACATCATAGCAACACATTTCTGAATACTTAATTTTAATTTTAACTCGAGACAAATATCATAAAATCTCTGTATATGTTCATTAGCTCGCCGCTCCAATGATCTTCTCGTATTTTCTCCCACAATAATTATAAAATCATCGGCATATGATAAAATGTCTCTCGAGATTTCACAGTATGATTTTAGGAAATAGTCAGCAACTAATAACCATAACAACGGCCCAAGACATGAGCCCTGCGGACATCCTCTGTATAACTTGAACCATTTTATACCACTTGAAAAAAGAAACCCTATCCTACGATTTGATATGTAACTTTTCAAAATTGATCTCAAATAACTGGGCAAAGGCAAATCGTTTATAATACAAGACAGAGTATTCCAGTCTACTGAGTCAAACGCTCCCTCAATATCTATTGAGATCAAAGAGCAATATTTCATCTCTTTCAATTTCCCTCGTACCATGTGCTTAAGATCTTGCAATGCCGTAATTGTACTCTTTCCCTCTCTGAATCCGTGTTGGGAAATATTAAAGTAATTCACTGTTTCTAAATTTCTCATAATCCTTAACTTTATAATCCTCTCTAAGAGTTTTCCAAAGATGGACAAGAGGGTAATGGGTCTATAACCCCTCGGAGAAGACGGACTCTTGTTTCTCTTTCTGAAAAATATTACTTGCCCCCCTTTCCAAATAGTAGGGAAATGTCCCAGACCCAGGCACTTATTAAAATTTTTTTTAACGAAAGCTTTGTATTTATTACAGATATTTTTCACCAAAATTGCATCCACCTCATCAGGGCCCGGTGCTTTACCGATTGCTTGCTGTTTAAGTACGTAGGTCAGTTCTCTATCAGTAACCCCCTTAAAATTTATATCATTCTGGTAATCGTAAATTGATTCATAACTAAAAACTTGATCTGGCACCTCGTTTGTATGAAAATGTTCATCCATTAACTGAGCAGCAACATCATCGTATGTGGAAAAACAAGCTGATCCCTCCAATGCCGTATAAATGAAATCCGTAAACGAAAGAGATTTGCCCGAAACAAATTTGTACAAATTGCCGAAGGCATTATCAGTTGAGGAACAGAAATTATACCAAGATCTTTTCTTTGCTAATCTAATTTGCTTCTTATAATTGTTCCTCTCTTTTACGTAAGCCTCTCTATACTCATCATTCTGTCTGTTTTTTGCGTATCTTTTATACATCGCATTAATCTTGTTCCTCAAAATTTTTAACTCTGGTGTGTACCATTGATTCGTTGGTTTATGACTGATCTTTCCCTTCCTGAAACATCTTTCCATAATTTCTTTTAAGTCAGTTAACCAATTATCTGACCATTTATTTAGATCATCAGGGGTACAAACACCATTTAGTTCCTGCGTCCAACTCCTGTATTTATTATCTAAAACTGTATTAAACCTCTTCAGGCTTTTATTCTTCGTTTTAAATCTACAATTAGATTTAACAATTGGATCAAAATCGAGACAAAACGTGATATAACGATGATCGCTGAAAGATAAAGTTTTATCATCAACAGTCCAGCCGTCGATTTTATCACAAAGATTAAGACCAAGTAATGTCAAGTCTGGCCTACCTTTCAATGTACCCTTTACAAACGTGCAGGGAGCTAGAGAATCATTGCAGATACTTAGACTGTACCGCATTAAATGTTCCATCAGTTCAGTGGATCTTTCATTCTCCCTTGAGTACCCTAAGGAAATCAATGGAGCATTGAAATCTCCACCTATAACCAGGTTGTCAAAGTCTTTAAAAATATTAGTCCAGTCCTGCAAGTCTTCATCCAGATTCCCAGACGGTGCAGAATATTGTGAGCCGATGAAAATAACAGAATCACTAACGTTAAAAGCAATAAAAACACTGTTATTTAACTTCAGCGTTTCCAGACTGACATAATCCCTGTTAGTTAAGGTAATAAAAGCGTTATTATTAATAGAGAGGAAAGTAGGCCAATCTCTATGAATACCTGCAACAGCTCCACCACTAATATATGGATCCTGACCCAATATAATATCAATCTTATTATCATTAATGTAATCAAAAAGAGCGTCACCAGCCTCTCTACAGTGATTTAAATTTATTTGAAGGAACTTAAGGCCGCCCTTAGCTCCGGTCTGGAATCATGGTTTTTCTGTATTTCTGGTATGCTGGAAGGGGGGTTGCACAAAAAGTCGCCAAATCCGTCGCCAACTTGGCGACATTTGGCGATATATCGCCAAATTTGGCGACAAAAATAAGTCGCCAAAACCATCGCCAACTTGGCGATAAACCCATTCCTTGGCGATTTTTCCAATAGAACTCCATTATAGATCCGATGCTGTCAGGTTGTTTTTCTTGCAAAGCACCTGAGGCCTTTAGCATTGAGTTACATGATGCTCAATAGGAAATACATTAATAATACTGCAATTTTCACAATAATAAAATAAAATAAATTAAAAAGAATGAAATATTTACAAAATTCATAACATTGCCCCCCTCTCAAGGACTGCACGTCCCGGGCAGTTCAACCTTTGATCGGAAAGCAAACCCGTTACCAACAAATGCTATGCTATTCAAAGCACTTAAAGCAAACATGGAAAATAACAATTAAACACATTCATAATGCTGAATTATACAAAATATACACTTATTTTTAAAAAAAATTAAATTAAATTAAAGCATAGACATCATTACATACAAGTATTTAAATAATAATAACATTAATAATGATAATGCTAAGCAAAAGAAATTATTACATTAACTTATAAACAAGACCATGGTCATACTAATTTCCACTATTTACAATCAATGCACTATACCATATGAACTAAGTACTATGGCCATACTATGGAGCCAGCCTGTCGTAATGAACGACTCTAGGCTTCGAACTTGGTGACTTTCGGATCCGAATTACGACATCGTTCAGTCTGTTTAGGACTGTATAAGGACCGTCCCAGTGCGATTGCAGTTTGGTAGAAAGTCCTTTACGTCGAGTCGGATTATAAAACCAAACCTTGTCACCTTCTTTGAATTGATGTCCCGTGGCTTTCGTGTCGTACCTGGTCTTCATCTTCTCCGTCTGTATATTGATCCGCTCTCGAGCCAAATTGTGGACGTCTTCAAATCGTGCCTGGAGATTCTGCACGTATCCCTCTGGCGATGAAGGCGCATCTGGAGGGCGACCAAAAATCAGATCACAAGGTAGACGAAGATCACGACCGAAAAGCATCTGAGACGGGGAATAGCCGGTTGTTTCATGGACGGCACTGCGATAGGCGAGAAGAAACAAGGGAAGTTTTTGGTCCCAGTCTTGTTGGTTTCTTGAGACTAGCAGTGAGAGATTGTTGAGGATGGTACGATTAAATCTCTCAACCATGCCATCCGATTGTGGATGTAAAGGCGTCGTCCTAGTTTTGTCCATTCCAAGAAGTTGACAAAGACCCTCAATCACAGCAGAGAGCAAATTTCTCCCCTGGTCAGAGTGCATTTGAAGGGGGACTCCATACCTTGATATCCACTGGTGTACCAAGGCATCCGCAACCGTAGAAGCTTCTTGATCAGGGATGGCATAAACTTCAGGCCATTTCGTGAAGTAGTCCATGACAACAAGGAGGTATTTGTTGCCATCAGCACTTCTTGGCAGAGGGCCTAGGATGTCAAGGGCGATGCGTTCAAAAGGTGCTCCTACATTGTAGAGATGTAGTCTTCCTCGGCTACGTTTCTTTGGTCCTTTTCGAGCTGCACATGCATCGCAAGATTTGCACCATCGTTCGACGTCAGCTCTCGCTTTTCCCCAGAAGAAGCGCTCTCGGACTCTATGTAATGTTTTCATGACTCCAAAATGGCCACCAGTGGGACTGCCATGTAATTCTTTGAGGACCTCTGATATTCGGGATCGAGGAAGTACCAACTGCCACCGAGATGTCTTCCCATCTTCCGATTCGAATTTTCGGAACAGGACACCATTCCTGACGTGGAGAGTGTTCCAAAGAGCCCAATATTGCTTCGTCGTAGGACTGTAAGTCGAGATGTCTTTCCAACTGGGCTTCGTGCTACAAGATTCTAATAACTCCAAGATTGGTTTGATCTCAGAGTCTGCCATTTGATCTTCTCGAATCTTCTCATCACGCCAGGGATCTGGTGGCGTAAATAGTGAAGTCTTCGTCTGGCGTATGACATATTCGGGATTATACTTGCTCTCCGCTCTGGAACAATAGCGACAGCTCTCGGGACACGGTCTTCTTGATAGGGCATCGGCGTTTCCATGCGATGAGCCTTTGCGATGCCTGATGTCAAAGTCGTATCCCTGGAGCCGTTGTATCCATCTGGCTACTTGACCCTCTGGGTTCTTAAAATTCATCAGCCACGTTAGGGATGCGTGATCAGTACGAAGGAGAAATTTCCTGCCATAGAGATAGTGATGGAAGTGTTCTATGGCTTTCACTATAGCTAATAACTCCTTACGAGTGACGCAATAATTCCGCTCTGGTTTCGATAAACATTTGCTCCAGTATGCTACGACTCGTTCTTGGCCATCTATTTCTTGGGAAAGTACAGCGCCGACACTTTCATGACTGGCATCCGTGTCCACAATGAACTGTTTCTCGGGGTGCGGATAGGTAAGGACTGGAGAGGATGTGAGAGCTTCTTTCAGCCGCTGGAAGGAATTGTCGCATTCTTGTGTCCATAGAAACTTCTGTTTGCTTTCAGTGAGCCTATGCAATGGTCTTGCGATGTTGGAGAACCCCTTGACAAACTTTCTGTAATAAGTGCATAGTCCCAGAAAGCTTCGCAACTGATGGACATTTTCCGGACGCTTCCAGTTCTTTACTGCGGACACTTTTTCAGGATCTGTTCGAACACCTTCAGCTGAAATGATGTGTCCTAGATAATTTACTTCCCGTTGGAAGAACTTGCATTTCAAAGGGTTCAGCTTTAAATTCGCCGCTCTTAGCTTCGTTAACACTTTTCGAATATTTTCTAGATGTTTTTCAAACGTGCGGCCACCAATGATTACATCGTCTAGGTAGATGAGACAAGCTTCAAAAGTCAGGCCTTTTAACACTGTCTCCATGAGGCGCTCGAACGTTGCTGAAGCAATGCAGAGCCCGAACTGCATAACTTTGAATTGCCAAAGTCCTTGTCCAGTAGTAAATGCGGTCTTCTCTTTGTCATCAGGATGAATCTCTATTTGCCAATATCCACTCTTCAAATCCAGTGTGGAAAACCATTTATGCCCTGAAAGAGTATCTAGCGTGTCGTCTATTCTTGGTAGAGGATAGCTGTCCTTCCTTGTGATATCGTTAAGTTTACGATAATCCACACAAAATCTTGTGGAGCCGTCTTTCTTTCGGACCAACACGATGGGAGAGGCCCACGGACTTGATGACGGTTCGATGATGTCACTATCCTGCATCTCTCGTAAGAGCTTAGAAACCTCTTCTTGTTTTGCAAACGGCAAGCGTCTTGGATGCTGTTTAATCGGTGAATGGTCGGCAGTATCAATTCTATGACGTGTCAGAGAAGTGCGACCTATATCATTCTCGTTTTGTGAAAACACATCCGTAAATTCCTGGAACAGTCTTTCTGCGGCATGTCTCTGCTCAGGAGATAAATTCTCATTTCGTCCAATTTCAGGTGTTAAACTTGTAGGCGGCTCCGACAACGTCAAGCTCGGGTCTTTGCAAACACAGGTGACTGGAGCACAGGTAGCAAGCACTTCACCCTTCGGGATAATTCTAGACTTTTCACTTACGTTCGCAATCCTCACAGGGATCACATCTCTCGACAGATCTACCAGCGCTGATGCTATTAGCACTCCCTTTGGGCTCTTCTCAGGATATCCAGTCAAGCCATACTGGAAAATTCTTTCGTTTCCAGTTAATCCAGGTATCATCATTTCGGTCCGAGGAGGGATGATAACATCTGCCTTGGCTGTGATCCGTTGAATAGACCCGGACTCATTTCCAAGTTTGAAAATAGTGACATCTTCTTGAGCAGAGCGTAACTCATTATTCTTAAAGTCCAGTGTAAATCCATGCTCTTTTTAAAAGTCCAGTCCGAGTATGAAAGGGTCTGAAATATCGGCCACGTAGACTGTATGGCGATAAGCGTCGTTCCCAAACTTTATTTTCAGTGTCATTCTTCCATGTATATCGATCTTATCTCCGGTCACAGTTTGAAGAATAACACGCGGCGGGGTCCAGAAGAGTTTTCTTTCAGCCGCTGAGCTAGATCTTTCCGAATGATGGTCACATTTGCTCCTGTATCGATGATCATATTACAGGGCAAATCATTCACACTTCCGACTAGAAAAACTCCGTTCTCGCCGCAACTTCTTGCAGAAATTTCACATACTTGAAAATGGGGCTTCTCAAAATCTGGCAACCTCCGCCCCGCAAGATGGCCATTAATCAGTTTTCCTGCTCCTCCTTTAGCGGGAGAGATATTACCTTCGGTGCTGGGTCGTCTTGGGCAGTCGATTTGGATATGGCCTTCTCCACCGCATTTCCAGCACTTGATCTCCCTGTAAGGTTTGTTGGCCATTAAGGAGTTCATCTTTCTCATTATGTCATTCATCTGCTGCTGTAAGCGCTCCACAGCTCTATCCGACGTCTCAGGCAGGTTGGCTGCTCGCACAAAGTGTCGATCTTTCCTAGTAGCTTGCTGGGCTGCCTCGAATTTCAGAGCGTAAACCAAAGCTCCTTTTAAATCATTGAGATCTGCAATCCGGAGTGCTGTCTGGATCTCAGGGTCACGCACACCATCGATAAAATGTTGCAGAGCTAAACTTTCTCTAATTTCAGTCGGACAGCCAGGATAAGCAAGATGGGAAAGTCTCTCGACATCCGTAGCTCCTTCATGCATTTCTCGCCAAAACGCAATTCTAAGGCACTGACGAGCGTTTTAAAATCCAGCGGTTCATTTGCAGGCAAAGTCTGTACGACGTCGGCAGCATCAGCTCGTAGAGAAGCAGCTAACTGGCAAGCCTTTGTCTGGGAATCCCATCCATTGGCGTCCGCTACGATCCCAAATTGTGTCTTAAAAACTGGCCATGAGGATTTTCCGTCATAGGTCGAGAGTTTAATAGAGGCCCGAGGAAGCATAGCTTGATACTTGACATCTTCGGGATAGTTTTCGGCAGTTATCTTTTGTTTCTTCACATTTTCCAACTCCTTTTCTACACTCTCAATCCTTTCTTCTACGGTTTTGGCTGTCCTTTGTATTTCTTCTACCTTTTCTTCTACGGTTTTGGCTGTATTTTGAACTTTTTCTTCTATTTCTTGAAATCTTTCTTCAACTTTGTTTTCCACGCCGTCAATTCTGTCATTTAAAGATGTTATTTTATCCTCTATTAGCTCTTTCAACTCACCAAGGTTGGTTGACATATCCTTCTTCATATCCTCTTTTAACTCACCAAGGTTGGCAGTCATTTTCTCATCCATCGCTGTCATATCTTTCTTCATTTCTTCTTTCAACTCGCCAAGGTTGGTTGACATCTCAGCCTGATTCGCAGTCATTTTCTCATCCATCGCTGACATATCTTTCTTCATTTCTTCTTTCAACTCGCCAAGGTTCGCAGCTAATTTCTCCAATAATTCTTTCAGTTGACCATCCATTGCTCTGGTGATCGGCATTCAACCCCACTCCTGACACCAAATGTTGTGAGCTCGGGGTTCGAAAGGACTGATGCTAATATATAAGAACAATAATCAGGCTTTATTTACCACAAACAGTTCGATATGAACTGAAATATCTTCTCAAAATACAAATATTCAGTAATTTTCAAATCTAATAACAGCACAGCAAAATTTCACACAGAACAATATAGTGTATTGTTCAATACGGCGAATCAAAGACAAAATCGCTCAGAGAAACACAGTTCTCAATGCAAAGCCTCTCGTGCGTATTCAATCGCATTTGACAGAGAACTAACTAACTGAACTGGTGGAGGTCCCTTATATAGGCTTTAAAGATAACTGTAGAATTTTCCAGAGCTTTCGGATGCTAGAAATTACCAGAAAGTGCTTTAACTCTCGATAGAGTACCCCAAACGAGAAAGGATCCCAATGTAAAGGTATAAGGGGGGAGTTGCACAAAAAGTCGCCAAATCCGTCGCCAACTTGGCGACATTTGGCGATATATCGCTAAATTTGGCGACAAAAATAAGTCGCCAAAACCATCGCCAACTTGGCGATAAACCCATTCCTTGGCGATTTTCCAATAGAACTCCATTATAATACCGATGCTGTAAGGTTGTTTTTCTTGCAAAGCACCTGAGGCCTTTAGCATTGAGTTACATGATGCTCAATAGGAAATACATTAATAATACTGCAATTTTCACAATAATAAAATAAAATAAATTAAAAAGAATGAAATATTTACAAAATTCATAACAATATTTATAACTCGTGCATTTAAATCATGGATAATAATAGTATTAGAGTGTCAGCTAATTTGATGATCATTTACGTCATAAAGGAAATGAAGTGTTCAAACAGAAATCCTACATATATATATATTTTATTCAAGAATTTAGGGATGAACCCCTAGCACATTTTCTCTTAAAATGTTACTTAATAATAAAAAAAAAGTGCACAATCTCAGTACTGGAAATGTTTTTATCAAAATATCAAACGTGAGTGTTACCATTTAAAAAAGGCTCACATATATATTTTTTTTAATGTCGAAGGCCCATAAATCCAGTCCATGTATAACATTCAATAGTAGACGTTATTACCAATCCGTTTTGGCATCAGTATTATTAAATTTTCTACACTTTATTTTTCTACAATAATTTTAGGGATAATCAGAGGGGTATACTTTTTTTCTCACGGCTCTGCATTCTGGCAGACAGAACTTACGATATTTAATTTCATTTGTAAAACGTTTATATACTAGAAAATATTTTATCAGAAATTGCCTATAATAAAAATTCTTCTTATCAGCTTATATGTACATTTATCAAAATATCTATTATTAGCCACCAACTTTTCATTTATCTTAATATGTCATTTTAATCATCAGAGTGTTTTATAATATCCAAATATTAGCAAAGAAAAACCGCTTTATTCATGGAAATATACGATGCAGTACAATAAAGAGTAGAAGAAAATTATGCTATTTTTCTTACAGAACTTCTCTCTACCAACAAAAAGATAAGGATAAACATGGAACAGTAATCACAAAATGAGAATTGTTTCAATAGTCTAGATTTATTATGCCTCCATCCAATGTCATAGAAAAAAATCCAGAGAAGACATTTGATATAGGGATATTTTTCGCGTGAATGGAGTGTCTATTTACGGTAACCATTACGTGATTGATATAATTTGAAATTGTCGTCCCTAAAATCTCTATAAGCTGTTTATAAGAATATATCTTTTGAAATCTATTAATACATAATTAATGATTATAAATGTCACGTGCTGTCAATATTTTCTTCCTTTCAGACAGTTTTACCCTGTTTTAAAAGACACTGTGAATGGTAGGTTTGGAAAATTTCGGTATCGTCACCATTTCTTTTTTTGATTTAGCAGCACCCTTATAAAATAATATCTCTCATATCATAAACAAATAACTTTTCCCCCTACGGCACAATCAAATAAATCGTAAATATCACAATGAAGAACTGAAACTGTATTTCTGTGTTAATGACTGTACAAAATATCAATGCATGCACTTAATGATAATTCTGAAGTCACATTTAAGATGAAAATTTTCTCAGGTTATTTAGTTCTTAACAAATTTCAATAAAAATTATTTTTTAAAATTGTGATTAGCGTTGGAAGTGTTTTTCAATCACTTTTAATTACACAAAATAAAATTTGCATATTATTTCGTTATCGCATATTAATTATTTTCATCTATTCACAAAATCTTCAATGGTCTTATAATTTTTTAACGTACTCTAAAAAAACAATGGCCTCTCAAACATACGATACTAAGGGACCAAAAAAAAAATCTTAAAACTGACAGAGTTGTTAAAATGACATATCACACTTTTATATAAACTTACTGCATTTCCCGTTAATAATGAAAGAAAACATGGAGAATACATAAAATTTTAAATATAACGAATTAAAATTTTGGTCGTAATAAAGTGGAATTTTTAAATAACATTTTTAGAGGAAAGGTAACATTTAACTAAATGCATATTATAAGATAATTGTGTGTAAAAAATAAAAATTTACGATTTGATATGTATACAGAACTTTGTAAAACAAATGCTATAGTTAAAATTCATACGTTTTTTGTATATTTTTTACAAATGGGAATGTAGTTTTATAACAAGCGCTTTAAGATATATTCGCCATTACATCTACTTTAAATCAAACGGTATATGAATAATATATTTATCTGTGGTTAATAAAAGTAGAAAAATATGCAGATTTTCATAAATTAATTATTCTCATTAATTAATTAATAAGTATTTTTAGCGGCAATGCTATATCTTCGAAGTCCCTAAACGAAAAAACCTCATGCGATAAATCGATAATTTGAAAATTTTAAACGGTTTTAGTTTTGACAATATTTACGAAATATTGTTTCTTTCAATTTCTTTCCGTATTTTTTTTTATTTATTTATTTTATTTTTTACCAGTACTTCTGCAAACAGGAAATTAAATGCTGCAGTATTTTAAAAACTTCACGTAATGGAAATTTAGCTGCATGTTACTCTCAAAATCCCATTTTAAACATAATTGGAATCTAATTCTAAAACAGAACATTAAAATAACTCTATTCATATCAGAGTGAGAGAATGCTAGACCAAATGTAGTCCGAATGGCTTAAATGGTAAAGCACTTGGTGCGCTATACCAAGGGACACGGATTCGAACCCCGGTCTGGACACTTTTTCGCTCTAATGGTTGTACGCTGTTTAGTGAAGTGATAATTCACATTTTTTGTATTTCTATCCATATCAGTTCACTTTCTTTTAGAAATTAGAAGTATTAGAAGTATTTTATGTTTGTCATATGTAAAATCCGGAAATAAACCAATTTAAACCGAAACAGTTAAGTAAATAATCACTGATATTTAGCTACCCGATGATCTGAGTATTTTCTAATGTGTTCTGGTTGTTTTAATGTAATTTAGTATACTTATTCACTGCCTGTTTGACGTATTTTTGTTTTAAAACTGTTTAAATATGATATACTAAATCAGAAAAATTGGTGTATTTATTAATTTTTAATGTATTTGAATTATATTCCCCATTTGAGTTATTTTCGATATTAAACGCTCATAATATCATAGTAGTTTTTAGATCTGCTAACATGTGAAAAATATTATAAAATATTTGAAAAAAAAAAAACTACAGTGGTTATACAAGCGCTTCATACCGAAATGAATTAAAATCTATATTATAACGCAAAAGATTTCCGCAAACCTTTCGCATTTTTTTTATTATTATTTTCTGAACATGGCACAATTTCAAATATTAACCTGACAAATAGAAAAAAAAAATATGATCAAATGATCACATTGCAAATGCATAATGAGACAATAAATATGGATTCTTAGTTACATTAAAACAATGAAAACATGTAACAATTATTTTTTTTAATGACCTTATCGAGGAGCCCAAAGACAATGTTTATCTTCCCCTCTCTTTAAAATTAGTAAATTACACAGAATATAAATGCAGGGTGTCCGAGGCGAAAAGCCTTAATTTGAACAGTCTGTAATACAACATGTAATTCTTGAATTAAGAAGATCGAAGCAACAATTGATACTGGCTGTCTGGCTGTCACCCGCAATGAGGATCCGCTTTTGGCATATGATCGGGACAAGCCCCAAGCTCAAGGCAGGAAGGTCTCTACCGTCCAAACGACACCACCGTCTCCGGATTAACTAAAATTTCTTACACCATCAATCATAAGTGGCAGCCCTATTTATCAGGGCGTGCCATGGGAAAACATTTACAAATTGAAAAGTAAATTATACAAACTCTAATTCACAAATGGCAGCCCTATTTATTCAGGGCGTGCCTGATTTTATACAATGTTTGAATATTATAGATTATATACACAATATTTAAAGCTACAGTTTTTTACAGGTAAGTAGATTTAAAAAAAAAAAAAAAAAAAAAAAAAAAAATGTATACACAATAATTATATAAGTTACATGTTTTACAGATTTCAATATTTACACATTATACATAATAGCTCTTTGCAAGATGATAACAGTAATTTTCTAAGTTTAACAACATTTTCCATTCTTTAAAAGACAACCCTAAGAAACGTCTGCCCTCATGATTAACCATGCAAGAAGTAGATGAATGAATATATGAATTGTAAAGTAACAATTATGTATTTACAGGTAGTACACTTGATATATTTACATTTTACTAGATAATCAATTATATTGATTATTTTAACTATTTAATTGTTAGCAAGATTTTCCGAACATTTATACACTTAATTATAATGAGTAATGCAATGCACTCGAATAATATACAAATATACACGATGAATAAAACAATGGAAAATTTATATTTGAATAATAATCACTTATATACAATGAATAAAACTAGAGTAATATACTTGATGAATAAACACTTATAAACAGAAAATATAGTTAAAGATACATAACACCGCAAATTAAGAGGACAACCGTCTCCATGAAGCGAAATAACCTTCACAGGACGAGCAATAGCAGGATTAAAAAATATTTTAGATTTAAAAATAAAATTTGTATTTTATAAAAGAATATTTCTCATTTAAGATATTATAATTTTGATATAATTTGCCTAGTGATTCATTATTACTTATGAAGTTTTGTTTGTGCAATCACACCATTTCTATGTGTGCCCCACGAGTGTCACATAGTATGTCTAAGGAGGATGGCCAGAGAATTGGACCACCTCTTCCAATCCCTCTTTGTGGGAATTCAGCTGTCAATGTATTCCAGACTCCCAAATCACAGTGTGGAGGCACTCTATACTGCTGATGGACCCCAATTTTGCATTCCACCACACGGTTAGCTCTTTCAAAATTTGTTGTCATTTTTCAATTTTCATTTTTTTCTGATTTTCAGCACCATGAATAAAAATCATTGCTATTACATAATGTAAATTTCCACATGTAAACTACCATGTACCACCTAACAAAATTGTCTTGGGTGTTTAATATCTTCCTAATAAGTGTTTAAAATTAGGGGGGTTCGTCTCGGCCACCCTGTATAAACTAATTTGACGACTATAAATCAATTTTTGATAAAAAATCTCAATTCCTGCTTATTTTTATGATATAATTCTGAAATAACATTAAAACATAAATTTATATACTTAATTATTCAGCTTTTCTAAAATTTAATAACGAAACTGACAGTTTCAGAATAGAGATTTTTATTATGTTTTCAGTTCCATTTTTAATATCAAAACTCTTTTTGTGAAATAGCTATTTTTCACAATACTTGTAAAATTCATTTCTCACAATAGTTCTGATTAGATATTGTGCCCTTAAATTTGAATTGCTGTGTTTATAATACAATATTTAATACTTGCACATAAGAAAAATTTTGGAACGTTTAAAATGCATATTCTTATTTTAAACTATTACTGCGATGTTAAACGTAGAAACTATCTTCATATGTAGTCTTACATTACATTACTTCACTTTCTTTTCACAATAAATAATATTGGATTACTTTATCATCCGAAATATATTTACTAGTATATATCATACTTACTACTATAATTGTGTCTTTTTCTTCAGCATAAAGATGATGAATGAATACTTGCAGAAGAAATAAATTATATTTAGCAAAACAATCCGCGTTACTTTTTATAGGCAGAATCTTATCTATTTGAACATTAACTAATAAATAATATATTGTTCATTTATCTTCATTTCGTTTTTAATACGGATAATAATATAATAACGTTTATGTAGTGAATGGGTTTCTAGAAGCCATTAGTTCATTCACCAAAAAACACAAATACAGTAAAACCTGACTATATAGAAACGCTGAAAAGGTTAAAACTTGCCCAATAAGAATTAATTTAATGATCCCGTATAAGAAAATAGTATATATATATATATATATATATATATATATATATATATATATATATATCATCAAAAACTAAGTGCATAATGCGAAATTGTAAAATATATACATATAATGCAGAAATAAAATTCACTATCCAAATCGTCTATTATCTAGTATTCTTTCTGAATTATAAAAGAATGAAATCACGATCTGTATGAAAACAACAGATGTTAGTAGCCAAAAATGAAATCTTGCATCTAATTAGGAACCAAGTATGGCCACACAATCGGACTATACATTTTAGTATGTTTTATCTTAACGATAAAATATGATGATAGGAAAGTGCATAAGATTTCACAAATTGGAATCATTAAAAAAAAAAAAAATATATATCATCAATGAGAAACTCCACTCTTAAATAAAATATATAATTAAATTACTATAAGTACTATAATACAATATAACGTTATGCACTGTTATAATTAATGCAGTACGTTGTGTAATATTATGTAGTGTAAGTAAAAAATAAAACAAAATTACAGGAAAAAGTTCAAACTTTATGTTATAAAGGGGCAGAAACACTTATTTCTTTCAATCGTCAAAAAATGTTACGTCATTTAAGGCAAAAACATCCAGATCATATAAAAAGCATTGTTTTAGCGTTGTTCCGTATTAGGTTTACAGAGGATCCCTCATTAAACAATGCTTTCTAATATTTGTTGCCAAAATAATTGTTACGAATTTTTAACAATATTTGTTACAGTTAAGTGCATATGTATATGTTACAGTCAAAACCCGAAATCAGTCAAAACCCGAAATCAGTCAAAACCCGAATTAACTAGGAAAAACGGGTTTTTACTAGCGCTTTAAGTTAGAATAGATTCTGACTGGAATAAATCAGTTAAAACGCGTTTTACCTAGAGCTCTCAGGTAAACCGCGTTTTCCCTAGTTAATTAGGGTTTTGACAGATTTTAAGTTGTTACTGTAACATATGTATGTATATATATATATATATATATGTGTGTGTGTGTGTGTGTGTGTGTGTGTGTGTGTGTGTTTGGTTACAAAATATGTATAAACGTGTGTAATATACATATACGTATATAAAATGTATGTATGAAGAATGTATTTCAGCATGAGATTATGTATTATGTGTTTGGTATTTATTTTGTTTAGTTTTCATAATCTCTTGATATATTGTTGCAGAAGGGTTATTCTACATTTTCTGCTAAGAAAGTCTAGATAACTTTTCGGAACACGTTTTACAAATAACTTTTTATGTATAAAAAAGGCCTTAAAACTATATCTTGTTTAAAAGTCCCCTTTTATACTTTTTTTAAATATTAAGCAATACAAATATTAAATTAAATAGGTAATTTGGTGTTATTTTAGAGAAGTATAAATAAACAAGTGGGTAAGTGTGATCGAAGATCACTCAAAGGGTTTCGTTTAATATTCCTTTCAAAACACTTTATCCTTTCTTTAATAAATCCAAATACATTTCATTTAGCAACCGAAAATAAAAAAAAAGTCATGTTTTTTTATAAAGTAAAAATTTACCGGTCTATAGTTCTCGTTTTTTCGAATATCTAAACCAGCCTGATAGCGGGCGAAGCCCGCTATTATATTCTGTCATAATAATATCTGTTATGTGGACTAAATCCGATATTTAAAAAATAATAATTACAAAATTAAACATGTTGTACACTTTCAAAATGTTAAAATATGCGAATATTTCCCTAATCGGGTTGTTATCATGATTCAATACCTTCCTCAAGCTCATATATTTACTATTCTATATTACTTATATTGATACTCGCTTTGTGTTATTCTGAAACATTTGAAACATCCGTTAAACTTCCGATATGACGTCAGATTTTCTTTTTAATTCTCTAATGACGTGATATTAATCTGCTTTGAGTACATACACATACTCATACTCCTTGTATTATTGAAAAATCTTTCCGCTTTATTACCACTATGACGTCAATCAATTTTATTTCATATTAATATTTTTTTCAATTGGTGAAATTTTTTATTTCATTTTCATTTTTCACGTGGAAATCGTCTGATAGAAAATGAATTATTGTAGAAAGAATTTCATCGTGGATTTTCAATTTTTGGATCTGCTATAACGAAAAATGTTTAAATTTAATAGGAAAAGGCTGTTAGAATTTTGCTTTTTTTATCTCTATTTATTAATATATACGAATTTTTCAAATTTTAATATTTTGAGCTCTTCAAAGCTGCTATTCAGCTGTATACACAAAGTTTCAACTCTGTAAGTTACATAGTTTTTGAGAATGGCTCTGTGACAGACAGACAACGGAGCGGGAGTAATAGGGTTTCGTGAGATGAACGAAACCCTAAAAAACAATACAGCATATGAAAAGGTCCTAATTATCCTGTGAAGGTAGCATATTTGCACGAAATTTACGCCACGACAAGAATTGTGCAAAACTTCTAAATTCACACAAGCAATGTAAAATTATTTGTATTTATAAAACCAAAAATTTTAACTTTATAAATCTGCAGATATTTCTGATAATTGTGGAATATATTTCATATCAAAAGAACAAACTTCAATTTTCTGATTTGTTGACACCATGACTCCTTATTTGAGGCCAGTGTGGTACGTAAGATGTGGTATGCATAAAGAGTTGTTAAAAAAATCGATTTATTGTAATTCGAGTAGTAGATTTGACGGATGGATGGCAACTGTCGCATCTCTCTCCGACAGTTAGTAATAAAACAGCATGCGGTGGTGAGGGATTTAATTTTTTTTCAAAGACTGCATATTCTCCTTTTCAAGATCGGAAAAATCCTTCAAGTGAGAGGTTTTATAAACTGATTTTGGTTAGATTTAGAATTTAAATCTATAATAAAATGTTTTTTTTAAAAAATGCGACAATTAATCTCTGAATCCATAGAAAATCAGAAACTACATCGTTCTTTAATTACATTTTTCCATATTTATTATGCCTGCGACTTTCCGGTTTTGTTCAAAAATATTTGTTATTTTGTAGTGAAAGTATACATTCTTATTGACAACCATTCTATAAATATAAGAACTTTTCATCTTTCTTAGTCCCCTCCCATGCTCGATATATTTCCTTATTTTGATGAACAAGCTAAATATCCTCACACCAACGTTTTCTTGTTCAATGATTTATTATTCAACGTCCCCTTCCTTCCAGCCAAGAATTGTGTATCTGAATTGTGTATACAAATCTCAATTCGTATTATTTTTATAATATAATTGTGAAATAACATTAAAACGTAAATATATTTACTTAATTATTCAGGTTTTTTTTTATTTAATAGCGAACTAACAGTTTTAGAATAGAGATATTTATTACTTTTTCAGTTCAAATTTTATATTAAAACACTTTTTTTTAAATAGCTATTTTTAACAGTACTTATAAAATTCATTTCTCACAATAGTTCTGATTAGATATTGTGCCCTTAAATTTGACTTGCTTATCAATCGTCTTTATAATACGTTATTTAATACTTGCACATAAGAAAATCTTTGAAACGTTTAAAACGCCTATTCTTATTTTAAACTATTACTGCGATATCAAACGTAGAAACTATCTTCAAATGTAGTCTTACAATACATTGTATCACTTTCCTTCCACTATAAATAATATTGGATTAGTTTATCATCTGAAATACATTTACTAGTATATATCATACTTAGTCCTATAATTGTGTCTTTTTCTTCAGCATAAAGATGATGAATGAATACTTGCAGAAGAAATAAATTATATTTAGCAAAACAATCCGCGTTATTTTTTATAGGCAGAATCTTATCTATTTGAACATTAACTAATATATAATACATTTTCCGCTAATCTTCATTTCGTTTTCTAATACGGATAATAATATAATAACGTTTATGGAATGAATGCGGTTTCAGAAGCCAGTCTGTCATTCCCCAAAAAACAAAATACAGTAAAACCTGACAAAATGGAAACACAGAAAAAGTGAAAACCTGCCCAATATCAACTAATTTAACATATATATATATATATATATATATATATATACAGTGTATAAAACGGAATCTATCTAATGCAGAAAATGAAAGCAATTTTTAAAGAATCCATCATTACAAAAACTACGTGTATAAAGCGTAACTGTGAATATATATATATCTATAATGCAGAAATAGAAATTCACTTTTCAAATCTTCTATTATCTAGTCTTCTTTCTGAATTATAAAAGAGTAAAATCATGATCTGTAAGAAAACAAAGATGTCAGTAGCCAGAAGTGAAATCTTGCAGGTAATTAGGAACCGAGAATGGCCACACAATCGGACTAAACATTTTAGAATATTGCATCTTAACGATAAAAAAATGATGCATTAGATTTTGCAACGGGTATCATTAAAAAATATCATCAATGAGAAACTCCAATCTCAGATAAAGTATATAATTAAATTACTATAAATACTATATAAAATACAATGTTATACACTAGTATAATTAATACAGTACATTGTGTAATATTATGTAGTTTAAGTAAAATAGAGCAACAAAATTAAAGGAAAAAATTCAAACTTTGTGTTATAAAGCGAGAGATACACTTATTCCTTTCAATCGTCAAAAAATGTTATGGCATTAAAGGCAAAAGCATCCAGATCATATAAAAAGCATCCAGATCACATATGTTTTGGCGTTGTTCCGTATTAGGTTTACAGACGATCCCTCATTAAACAACGAATTCTAATCTTTGTTGACAAAACAATTGTTACGAAGTTTTAAGAATATCTGTTACAATTAAGTATATATGTATATATATATATATATATATGCTACAGTGAAAACCCGAAATCAGTCAAAACCCGAATTAACTAGGGAAAACGGGTTTTTTCTGTTTTTATGTGTTTGGTATTTATTATGTTTAGTATTTGTAATCTCTTGATATATTGTTTCAGAAGTGTAATTCTGCATTTTCTGCTAAAGTCTGGGAACTCTGCGGAACACTTTTTATAAATCACTTTTTAAGTATAAAAAGGCCTTAAAAGTATGTCTTGTTAAAAAGTCCCCGTTTTTTATTTTTTAAATATTCAGCAATACAAAAGTAAATCGATGTTCTTTTAGAGAAGTATAAAGAAAAAAACAATAAAGCACGTAAAAATATCTTAATTATTCTGTGAAGGTAACAAATTTGCACGAAATTTACGCCACAACAAGAATTGTGCAAACTCCCAAATTCACACATGCACTGTGAACTTATGTGTGTTTATAAAACTAAATATTTTAACTGTATAAATCTACGGATATTTCTGAGAATTGTGGGATAAATTTCATCTCGAAAGAAAAAACTTCATTTTTGCTATTTTTTTGACACCATGACTCTTTATTTAAGGCCAGTGTGGTACGTAAGATGTGGTACGCATAAAGAGTTGTTAGAAAATCGATCTATTGGAATTCGAGTAGTAGCTTTGACGGATGGCACCTGTCGCATCTCTCTCCGACAGTTAGTAATAAAACAGCATGTGGTAATGATTTTTTTTCTTTAAGTATGTGCATATTTTCCCTTTCAAGATAAAAAAAAAAATCCATTTTTCGAAAGGTTATATGAAATGGATTTGGTTGGATTTAAAAATTAAATCTACAATAAAATAGTTTGTGAATTCTACAATTAATCTCCAAATCCATAGAAAATCAGAAACTACATCGATCTTCAGCTACATCTTTACATATTTATTAAGCGTGTGACTTTCCTGTTTTATAAAAAAAATATTTGTTATTTTGTAGTGAAAGTATACTTTTATAGTGACAACCATTTCAAAAATATAAGAAATTTTCATTTTTCTCAGTCACCTCCCCCGCTCGATGTTTTCTTATACTGATGAGCAAGCTATATGTCCTCAACACCAACGTTTTCTTGTTCAGTGATTTATTATTCAACTTCCCCTTCCTTTCAGCCAAGAATTTATAAATTCGTACGTATGTGAGACGCAGTATGCATAAAGAATTGACTTGAAAGAATTTCGAGTTTTTTGAATTTGGGTAGTAGCTTTGTAATACTGTGTACGTTTCTAAAAATACTTTCTCCATATAATTTTATAATAATTCGCTAAATAGACGATAGAATTTTCCAGAGATAATTATGAAACTGACTCGTTAAGCTCTTAAATTACTGATGTAATTTGTTTTATTAAGTTTTCACGAATTATCAACAATAAAAAAATATCACAATCTGATATATATATGGACTAAATAAATAGCAAACTTCTTATTTTTCAATAACACTGACATTATAATGGTTAAAAAAATAAAAAACAAACATAAAAAACAAACATAAAAAACGAGAAATATAACAATGATTTGTGGTGTATCATTGTATGTATGGAAATATAGAGTATGCCCAGTAAAGGCCCTTGCCACCCTCTTAACTTCGGAACGGCTGCTGATATAGGTATAGTAAAGTAGCCATGCGCTACTGAATGAAATCACCTACGGCGCTACCTGGTGGAAAACTGCGGAGTTAGCATTCCTATCACAAAAACGGAAATAGATAGGAACAAAAAGTGATTTACAAAGTTGTAGAACATCTTCGATTTAGTACGAAAATACACCTTGTGGACATTAATGCGAAGAATAGAACGGTTAAAACACGCATTTGTTTTTTCGTGTTTTCTTACACTGTGACGTGACAAAACGATCTTAGAAAGAAAAAACAAACATTTGAAACAATATACCTTTATTTGAGTTGTTCAAACTTCTCACCGTCCTGTCAGCTGCAATGCACATTTGGGTCCTTGTTTGAATTTCACTTTGCACACGTTGGTACAAGAGTCCGTAATGCGTCGTTTTGATTGGGAATCACAAGCGATATTACTGTGCCACATTACAGGGTCGTATTTTGTCCGAAAGATAATCATTTCTCCTTCTGTTCAAGTTTCGTGACGTCACAGTGCAGGAAATCACGAAAAATCAAATGCGCGTTTTAACCGTTCTATTTTTCGCATTAATGTCCACAAGGTGTCTTTTCGTACCAAATCGATGATGCTCTACAACTTTTTAAATCACTTCTTATTTCCCTTTTATGGATATAGCAGCAGCCATTCCAAAGTTAAGAGGGTGGCAAGGGACTTTTGGGGCCATACTGTATATTTACGCACGCATACATACATACACATGCATTGCTACATAGCGTGCCGACACTTGACTAAAAACTGCTATATTTATTATAAAAATAAAGTAATCAAAAACAAGGGTAACTCCTGATTATCTAACCAATCTGGTGAAATTTTAATCAAAACCTGTTATACAAACCGCGAAAGAATCATTTTTCATGGAATTTTTTTAAACACTGTAAAATTTAACAATATTTATTCTTATTAATTACTAATAATACAACTAATAGCAATACCTTTTTTATATGAAAAAAGCAGGAAAAATCGTACGCCAAGCATAGATTATGAGCAAAATTACAACAATTGCTGAACACTGTAACGTATCTTCAGCTTTTAAAATGGTAAAAAATATATCTTAAATACACAAATTAAAACATAAATAACATATTTGAGCAATTTCAGTTATTACTGTCCATAGTCATTCATATCTCATATCTTAAATATGATAAAGAAATGAATTGAAAGAAAAATAGCCAAAGTTTCATAAAAGGAAAAGAAAGTACACCAATGGGAGATTTTTTTAACAGGACATGAGGGTATGTGGTGGCAGGGATTTACCATCTTGCAGTTTAAACTGTTATGAAAATGTTATACATATATGTATGGTGTTTTTCTTTAATTAATAAAATTACATTTTATTTTGCATACTATGTATAACTATTATATTATTGATTTCATTTTTTATTCCAGACTGTATCTACCTAGCATATAATTGTTGAGTAAACTACATAATGGGTCACAACATGTATTTAACTTATTGTAGTATTACATTAATTAGAGCTGACTGGTCTAAAATGCCGGTTAGAACCTAATTTGAAGGTTTTATTGCTGGATGTTTTCTGGGCTTGTTGGTCATGCTTCGTGTGCGGTCCCTTAAGTTTCAGTAAAGGGTACCCAGAGAGGGCACCTGGATGTCTACAGGGATCAAATGTGAAGAAAATATCTGTCCACTGAACTGTTCACACTTGACCCCTGTAGACATACACGGTATATATACAGGATATCAAAGTTGCTTCCCAAATCTGTCCACATGGGGGAAAAGGGAGGCAACTTTGAAAAATTAAATGATAACCATCTTTTTTATTGCAGATTTGGATTTTACGGGAAAAAATACGTAACTTTTGTATTTAACCTTTTCTTCGGAAAATCGTAGATGGCGCTGTAATCGGAAACTGTCTGGAAACGGTCGAATTATTCGATATATATACATCGGATTACAAAATGGAAAAATGCATGTTCAATAGTTTTAAAAAAATCTATTTAGGGATATCAAAGTTGCTGCCCCAACCCCTGGGGGGAAAGGGGTAACTTTGAAATCTTAAATGATAACCCCCTTTTTTATTGCAGGTTCGAATTCTACCAGAAAACATGTGTAACTTTAGTATTTAATATTTTCTACGAAAAATTGTAGATGGCGCTGTAATCGAGTAAAAGTAAAATGCAATGAGAATCGTTTCCACTGAAAAATCTGGAAATGGTCGAATAACTCGAGAAGCATACTTCGGATTGAAAAACGGAAAAATAAGTATTCAATATTTTAGAAAAATCTATTTAGTGATAGACAAGTTGTACTTTTTCTAAAATACTGAACACATACTTCTTTGTTTTTCAATCCGATGTGCATTTCTCGAGTTATTCAACCAGACGCGATTCTCACTGCATTTTACTCGATTACAACGCCATCTACGACTTTTCGAAGAAAATGCCCAGTACAAAAGTTACGTATTTTTTCCCGTAAAATCCGAATCTGCAATAAAAAGGGGGGAGGAGTTATTATTTAAGATTTCAAAGTTGCTCGACCCCTTCCCCCCCCCCCCGAGGGCAGAGCAACTTTGATATCCCTAAAGAGATTTTTCAAAAATATTGAACATGCATTTTTCGTTTTTGAATCCGATGTATATTTCTCGAGTTATTCGACCGTTTCCAGACTTTTCGGACACCCTATATATACATATACATACATACATATATATATATATATATATATATATATATATATATATATATAAATTATAATAGGACGGTTGGGTGGGTAGATGTTGGATTGAGGAGGTGTGTGGCGGGGTTGTATGGAAAAACGCATGGTTAATTTATATTTTTAAAAAAATGGGGCATTTTGATTTACACAAACGTTTGATATTACACATTTTATAATGGACTGTGATATGATACTTTTATATGTATATTAATTTAGTTATATTTACATATTCATTATTTAATTAATTTAAATGAATTTATATTCATTAATATTAAGAATGTTTTTGATCTAATGCATTCGGATTAATGCTACGGTGGACAATATCATATTAACTTCTAATATAATATATGTTTTAATTTTTATTAAACGTTCTACCCTTTCCACTTATATTAAGTGTATATGATTTTTTAACTTTGTATGAAGAAACATTAGATGTTACTAATTAATTTCAAAATTTAATTAATATTATTTAGAAATCCTTTGTATCTTAATTCAAATATTTTGTATTTTATTTTAATTTAATTTATATGATGTTGCATTTTTTTTCACAGCTATTTAATAGTCGCTTTGTCATTTCATGGTACATATATTTTTATGTTGCTTTAATTATTAATTTTTCCATCTTCCATCTTATTTTTAACATAGAATTATTCATTAATACATCCATTACTTTAATGTAATAGGATATTCTATTTATTAATTAATTTTATTTATTTATTATTTAACTAATTGCTATAATCTTTAGGTAGTATATGGTTTAATTTTTAAATATTAATTTTCATCCAATACTCTTTTTATTCAGTGTATATTCACTTTTTAACATTATAGATGGCAGCACCAATGTTTCTGTTGCTTTACAATAATATTCATATTATTCTAAAATCTTTTCTGGCAACATAGTAAAATCATTTTCTAAATCTAAATTTGGCAACATGTAATGATTTTTTGCAATTCATTCCCTTGTTTTGGTTGTGTTCATGTGTGGTTCATGTGGTGCACAGGTATCTATTTTAATCCAAATGGATTATTGACTTTCTGACTCTATTTCATGTTTTATCTGTTTATTAGAGGTATGGCTTCTTTTCTTTTTAATATTGTATTTATTTTTTATTTTTTCACAGGTTTGATTCAATGTTTATGAGTTGATAGTCCCAAAATCATATTTTTTAGCAATGTTTTGGCTAATATGATGATGAAACCACTCATTTCATTTTATTTGTGGTATTTAGGCATTTGGGACTTGAACATTCTGTCTAAATTCCACAAATTTCATTTCATTCATTCAATTCCATTTATTAAATTTTTAATTTAATTTCTTATTCTTTTAAATACGTTTTGGGTATCCATATTCAATGTGTTGGGGAATACTTTCATTGACAATATTATATATATATATATATATATATATATATTTTTTTTTGAAAATTCTCCTCTTTGATTTACGCTTAGTAGAAAGCCTTGTGAATTATAAAAAAAAATATATAGTTTTTAGTCTGTTGTTTTAAGAATATGTCAACAGGAAAGGGAAAAAAATCAGTTTTTAAACTATCTATTTAGAATTTATATTTTCCTCTCTCACTGTATAATCATAATTTAAAAAATATTAAACTATTAAACCAAACAGAATAGTTTTTTCTTAAAAATTACACTCTTATTTATTTTTTATTTTTTTATTGCTTAAAATATTTTGTCGTTTTATTTTCATTGACAGTTGGCATATTTTGGCAAGGGGTTAGGCGCATAATTAACTTCATTGTTTTTATAACACGTAAACAGTTGTAACAATAAAGAATACTTGGTGATTTATTGCCTGCGGCTGGCTAACGGCAATTACCTTAAATTTAAATATTTAATTCATAATTAATTTCTAAAAATATTAAAATGTTGTATTGTCATAGAAAACACACTTGGGTATATATTTTTTATTTTTCTAGAATATCCGGAAGTGAGAGAAAAATCGATTACAAAATTTAATCTTTACATACCAAGTTAAGTTAAATCAGAACGAAAGATCATGCGTCACGCATACATTATGTAACACTTTCCAACTCTTACATAATACTTTTAGAAATATTTGTCATTTAATAATGTGAAAGATGATATCTAATTAAAAAAAAATGGGAATCGCATAAAACATTCAAAAATCTAAATTTCAGAAATACCAACAATATTCGGAAAAATATCCAAATTCCTTTGTGTAGCCCTGAATATGATCCATAGATTTGTATGTATAGTACATAGAATTCTAAAATTTAGTTCAGTTAGGAAACGCATAGCACAGTTGAAAATTCCACTTCAGAAATTTCTTTTCAATATACGGAATTGTATACTAGATGTTTTGTGTTGCCCTGTATATTATCTGTAAGATTTGTACTCATCAAGTAGTAGGCAAAAATTTAGTTAAATTTAAAAACGCGTACCGCAACTGAAAACGCATTTCCAGCAATTATTATCAACAGACAGTACAGAATTATTTTGTGTGTCCCTGTAAATGAACGATGAATTCTATGCACACAATATTCTACAGCAAGCCTGTTGTTGTCCACCTCAGTGATATATATCAATATCACTATCTTTGAAATAGTGTAACATCATTAAAAACACCGCAAATGATTTTTCGTTATAGACCACACTGTAGCAGAATTCTTTTTGAGTGTCTCTGTAAAGGAACTATAAGTGCTACACACTTCATTTTCAATACGAAACCTGTCACGCTAAACTTCAATAACATATATCAATTGCATAACAATGGGAGTGTATTTACGCGAGTTAGCGCTCGGACTGACAGACAGACAAACCGAATTCATAAACGTTTTTCAACTGTGTTGGAAAGTGTTAATAAAAGAGTGTAATATCCCACAGTCCTTGAAGAAGTAACGATACAAATTACGTTTTATTTAAATGAGAATTTCTGTAAAGAAAATTATAATAACGGACTTTTTTGACAATTTTCAAAATATGCGCTGTGCACAAATTGAAAATTCATAAAAATATTGAACAATGATCAAATGTTTCTACAAATCGCTAGGCGAATATAAAATGATTTATATTTTTAAAAGGATATAAAACCAGTCATTGTGGGCCACCGTAATGCTTGCCCAACATGGATATGCATATATGAAAATAAAACATATGTAAATTATTTATAAAATGCATTGCAATTCGAATAAAACCGTAGCTTGATGACGTCATAAACTTTAATTTCTCTATCACTGAACTGCGTAAAAGAAACATCCTTCTAACTCCAAAAATGACAATCATATTAACTATCAGTTTCATGCGTCGGATTAAGCGTCTCATCTCCAATAAAATTATATCTTTGTATTGAAATTTGAATGAAACAGGGTCATGAAAAATCGAAGAGAGTGGCAAATAGGATTGCAAATATCTCGGCAACTCATTATCCGATCGATTTAATTCTTTATGCAAAATTTATGTTTTTTTATTGTCTTTTATATTCACACCTTAAAATCAACAATTCAGAAATATATATATATATATATACCTTTTATCAGAATGAGTATTTAGAAAGTCTGAAAAAAATAGTTCCGCATAATCGAGTTAACTGAAATTCAATAGGCTTCTTCTCATTATTACATACTATGTACATAACCAAATTTTAAGTCTCTATCTCAATTTGTTCGGGAGATAGAACTTTTAGAAACACACACACAGACAGACGGACGGCAATTTTTTTCTTTCTAAAAATATGTTTTTCGGAATCTCCAGTGTCTGAAACGTATAAATCCGTCAATTTTCTTTCGATTTTTAAAACGATTACAAGACTTATGTATGATAGGTAAGTAAAATAAAAAATGCACTTGTTGTAATTCTTTAAACTTGAATGTTCCCAAATGAGATCATTGGAAATTATATCAGGAAGTATCGTGCAATGAATCAATAATAATAATAATAATAATAATAATAATAATAATAATAATAAATAAGTAAATAAAATTGCATTTAGCTTGATTTCAATTTTATTATGGAATACAGGTTACAAAAATAATTTTTACGAATTCAATTCTGTTTTTAATTTCAATTTACGTATTTTCAGCTTAAATCATACATACGTACAATTAAAAAAAAAAACATTCAACCTGTTTTACTATCTTGCATATTATTTAATGTATTCATCACTACATTCTGTTCTTGAATCCAGTGTATAGGTGATAGTAAAAAGTGATCAGAGTTTCCAAATATAATACTAAATAAAGTAAACTCCGATGCTCTACAATACATGCACGATCATGGTCTTTGGTCCGCTTTTGACCACGGTCCATGAGGTGCTATATGTAGTATATGTCCTAGTGAATAGGTCAATTCGGACGGAACTATCAGTGTTTTAACTCCTAAGCATATTTGGTACGCATTTTATCAACACTGACTGGATAAAAGTTTGGGTGAAACTTATCCAAGTGCATAGGCGAATTTTCAAGAAGAGAGCGATGCATTAACCATTGAGCTACGGCGTATTTCGAATTAATGTTCAGAATAAACCATTAAATATCTTCAATTTTAATTATTAATAATCTATAAGCTAAAGCAGAAGAAATCGAAAAATAATTAAAAATATACAAATCACATTTTTGGCTGTAAAATGGTTTTAGGTATTATAGTTAACAAAAATAAATTTTCAAAAAATATTGTCTATAATCTGCATTGGAAAAACTGCACATCCAATCTTTCAATTTCTATTTTTTATCCCCAATAATTATCAAAACGAATGCTTTTATTCTATGAGCTATATGAAAACATCAATATCTGAACTATGTTTTACTTAAAATTCATTTTCTTTCCTGTTTACAATGCATCAGAAATCAATAGGCATGCTAGCAAAAAAAGTAATAGACTTGCAAATTTTCAAAATTTATCTTAAGTAATTTGCAATAAAAAAATTGTACTTGCAATCTCGCAGACGTTTCTGTTATATAACATACGACAAAAAAGTGTTTTACCGAATGTATTTGTTCTGTCAACATGTTTAAAACTTCAGAACCTAAAATGTATGTCAGTAAAAATGATCTTTTTTTCGCATTTACATTGCATCAGAAATCTATATTCATACATGCAAAGCACGAATTGGCGAGTGCCAATCCCAACAACTTCAGGTATTTTAGACATTCATGGATTGTAGGCTAATAAAATGAAGATAAAAAATATTTACTTTATATTCGCATCACATAAGATATATTTTTTTTCCAATATATGAAGTATAATTTGAATTTATAATAATTAAAGTTTATAGAAAGTTTCTGAAATTCTGAAAAGAAAGTTTATTAAAATATCGAGAAAAAATAAAGTAACAAAAATTATTATTTAAATATTCAAAACATTATATCTAAGCTTTAAAAATATTAAAATGAGATTTCCGTGTCATTAAGATGGAGTAATTGGAATATTTTCTAATATAATATGTATAAACCGTAAGCCAGAACTGAAATACAATTACTTTGACCTCACTGTATATCGAGCTATTCTGTATAAAGGTTTCAAATTTTGTACACATACTATTCAAGAAATGAGAAAATGATTACGCAAATTAATTTTAGTTCCAGAAATGAAAATAGATGACACTGTACAAGATATAATATAAAAACAAATACAAAAATAAACAAAAATAAAAACAAACGCATGTGGAATGGAATGTTTCCTTTTTAATCCCAATTACGCTTATGCTTACTCTTATATGTCAGATGCTCGAACGTGCTTGGTTGATATTTTTTACAATGTATAATAAAACAACTTTAAGTAATTTTAAATGAAATTTTGTTTTTTATAAATTATTTATATGTAAAACTTGAGATTTAGACATTTTCGCTACTTGGGCCATTCACTTTCCAAAAGAGCTCAGCAATACTCCTTTTTCACTCCACATTAGGGTGCGAATACAAGGGTAGCGGATATACGAAAAGCAATTGTGTACACTGCAATGGATTTTAAAGTTATGGTGAGTTTGATCTTCTAAGATATCCAGCTGCATCATATGAGACAGCAAATCTTAGCTCAGGTGACCGTCAATCTAAATGACAAGGTCATACAGATAATAATTATAGAGACTGTGCAAAGCTTATTCCAACAGATCGTGTTAGGGTCATAAAACATGTGAGAGTATTATTTGTAAATGCACGCTACAGAGAGCAACGTTTTGCATAGGCCACAGGCTTGATCATTGCAGCATTGACAGTTAGAACCATTTGGATCATTGTGATTGTGCTATTGACTAGTAGAACCTAAACGTACGGATTTATCAATCTCGATTATGACTGCGTACATTCTGATCATATGCGAAAAATATACCGTCAGGCTCGAAGAATCTAGCATGTCATGTAAGAATTATGCAAGGAAATGGCGGCTCAGCATTTACCGAAGGCGTATTTTCTTGGAAATGTTTTTAATTTCGCTACATTTACGAAGAATGCTCTCTGCTTTTAAGTAGGCAGACTGTAATATGGGCGATTATTGCCACCTTTTTACCTTTTTCGCCCCCCGTATAGAAATTTATTTTGAAACCGTCAAATACCTGCTGTCCATCACCAAATTCCAGAAATCTTCCTCTGAAATCTGTTTCATCAACCAACGATCGATAAGGCTAGTCTTCAACCCCGTTTAACACTTCTGAGAAACTTCAGAAAACGGAGCGCAAACAGGTTGTATCACACCAGCATGTTTAACGGATTTATGGAAATATCTATCAAACGTTTGACATGCTACACTTGCAAAACGATTCCACACACTGTTCAGTCCATCCTCATGTTATAGTTGTTATCAAGGTAAGTAAAGCAGCAACTTGCTACCAATCTGGGGAAAGTCACGTGATCTAACAGGGAACGCAAGAACGACTTGAAATCTTCACCCCGCTCCGATTTCTTACCTGACTTGAAATTTGGCTTGTGTTGTGTAATTGCTACGGTGTGAGCACGCGCTGCGTTTGTTTTTTCGTTAGATACAATTTTTTGTATAAATTGAATTTAAAAAATCTTTATCATGTTTAAAGACTCAAGCATTTTTGTAGATAAAAGTTACATCAAAGATGGAACAATTTCAGAATATCAAATGAAGTGTCTGAAATTATTTGAATGAAATTTTTTTTCGTGAGTCCATTCAGTTAAGAGCCATTCCAATTTATAGTATTTCACATTATCTATGTTAAATAAAATTTTCTCTTTCAACTTGTGTGATTATATCATTGACGTTAAAAATCCTCCAACATAGTTGTGATTAGACATAGGAAGGGGATATTCAGAAATATTCAGAAAAATCTTTTCCAACAACAGGTAATTAAAAAAATTGTGTAAAATGTCTTAATTATTGTGTTAATGAACTATCGAATTATGCTAAAATATAAGTAATCTATTGTGACTCTTAGTATTAATAAAAGAAATTTTTCAGACCTATTTTCATACAAATTTTGCTATTTCATTCACATTTTGTACAAACTCCTATTGTAAATGTATAGTCATAGCTGTTCCAATAAAGTTCAAAAGTATTTCTTAAAGTTTTATTTGAATGTTAAGCTCTAGTACAAAATTACTACAAAATAAAAAAAGATGAGTTGATCTTCTTAACATCCTTTGAAAATTAAATTTCTTATATATCTACTTTTGAATTAGGTATACATTCATGATCTTTTAAAAAAAGGCCTTTGTATATGATCTCTACCAACCCTTACAGAAAATATTCTCGTTACGCCTGTGATTTCTAATCAGCAAAAATTGTCAAGCATATTTGTATACACAAAAAAGAAAAATGTGTTATTTTTTTTCTTATTTAGAGCGATTTCTGTGAAGAACTATTCATATGTAAATGTGTTCTGCATATAAATGGCAAATCATCTTATTTCAAACATAGCATTACGACATTTTAAGGAAGATGTATGTTTAAAAAAAAATTCTTAGTTCTTGTATTTGCTTCTTATGGAAATCCTCTATAATGAGACACAATAAAGGGCCGCTGAGCCGATCATATATATGTTATATAAAAATTTATTTCCTTCGTATCCTTCCATTTTATTTGCATTAATATTTTAAAATTAATCTAACTTCTGTCATAGTCAGTATTTCCTTAATTCTTAATAATATCTATTCCTATTTAAAGTTCTTTTAAAAGTAAATATCCGTATATTAATAATTATTTTATTCCAAATCTTAATCTAAAATTTAAGATCATTCGTAGCTTTTATCAGTTCCCCAATCTATAAAATTCTGAGACGCGTTCTCATTTCGAATGTTTTTTAAAAGCCATTTTCTTTTTATTATTATTGCTCTGATTTTTTCGCGCGCTTGGGATTTTAACTTCAAAATTTCTCCTCACCCAAGTACGGGATTCTTTACTGTTTTAGCCTCGCCCTCTAGCCTCATTCGCTGAGCTGGAAGTCGCCTCTCACTCATTGGTTTGTGCGCTCGTGACGTAATTCTGTATATCTCAGCGGAGAGAACAAAACTCGCCCGCACCGGTCGGAGCACGAGATTTTTGACGTTTTCGGAAGCATAAACAAATATGTGTCTGGTGTTATTAAGTCCGTAGAATATTCAACTGGCCCAGTAACATCTTAATTCAATGAAGTGAAGCAACGTTAGCCCGAGGGCTATAAGTTTTAGACCTTTGGGAATTGTTTCTGTGTTGTTCGTCTTCTAATAAAATTATTTGTCTGGAGATTGGCTGGATTTATTGGAAAACTTTGGTGGACTCATTTCATTGCCTTCTACTTCGCCATACTCGCTAATATCGACTGCAACTTGCTATATCGTTGAAGGACTGCCATTTTTTTTTCATCGAATATTATTCATCGTAATATCTTAACTTCGTCAAAATGCCACATATATATACTTTTTTGAATGAAGTTATGTAAAAGATTATAGAAAAAATGTCAAATACTGACAAAGAATTTCCATGATATTGTTTACGTGTCATTATTTATCGTACTCCTAACTACAGAAAAACCAATTGCATTTACTTAAAAGTTGGAGGTTTTAAACACAAAAAGAACATATTTTTAAACAATCGATATGGGTTTTATTTTTATAAAATATGAATTTATGACATATTCACGCTTTGAGAAAAAAGTAGGGATAGGATAAATATGAAAATGTTTTCATAATTGATAGATAGTACAGAAAAAGTAATGCTTGATTTGTTATTAGGTATTTTGTTATTAAGCTTCTAAGTATCTGTTTTTGCTACAAAAACTTTAAAGGAATTTTCTAGGAAAATATTATCTTCATACAAAACAAAAAGTCCTCTTTTACTAAAAAACATTCCCCTTTCATTTGCATTTTGTTGTATGCATATTAATAACTAACATACTTGTAGATTAATGTATATAAGAGCAGCACCGCCTGGCATTGCTCGTGTTGATTTTTGGCGCCCTACAGTTAAAATACAACAAGTTGGAAATTGTACGTCAAACGTGACAAATGAGGTGCGTTCGTACCATAGCTAGTTATATAAATATTCAGATCTTGATGATTTTTAATTCTGTGAAATGAATTATATCGTCTGCAGATTAATTTCTGTCATAAAATAAGTATCTCGGTCGCTTGACGATTAAACAATTCAAATTTCTTAATAAATATTTTTATTAATATCTCCTAAAGTTTTGATTCGATTTTTAAAAAAATTGAAATGTCTCGACAAAATTCTGTAAAGATAATATATCTTAAATTCCAAACCATTCGGTTGGGTAATTTTTGCGTTGTATATGCAGACGGACGGACAGACAGACGGACGGACCAAGCGACGGCAATAGGTGCTACGTATTTATATAATTACGAACGCACCTAAAAACTACGATCTGAGCCTTGTTCAATTAGCGCTCATAAATGGTCAATACGACGATCACATTAACGGAGCCATGTGTGATTCCCGCATCATAAATTGTTAAAACGACAATCCCTATAATGTGACCGCGTGCGCTTCGCACCGATAAACCGATAAATCGATAATAAGTACAATGGAGAACCTCAGTTTAACATGTAATTCAGTTTAACAGGATAATATGTGCTTCACACACATAAACTGTTGATATTGCTATAAGTATAGTGCATTTCGCCGCCATAAATTGTTAGTATGACGATCTATATTTAAAGCGTAATCCTCTACTTCAACAAAAATTATTTAAAAATGTACTAAATTGTGTGTAAACATTGAAACAGAATAGCTAAAGTTCTGATGGATAAAAATGATTCATAAAACAGGAGATAAAAAACTTACTTTGAAAAATATCTCACACAAAATATGTCATTGAAAATTGGCAACTATTTCTTTAAATAAATCGTCTTAATATTCCGTGTTCAATTTTATTATCAAGATTGACGCCAAACTTCCATTCCTATTACTTCTAATTAGCAAACATTCTTGACAAATGTATCTGCAGAAAAAAGATCAGATATTGTTGTAGATCACAATTTACAAATATATGTCACAGCGTTACTTATTTGAAGTTTCCAGCTGCTTATACAGTATAAAAATGTAAAGTAATGCAAACAATGAATATATTTTACGTAAAAATAAGTATTTTTAGAATTTACATTAACATTTGTTTTTTCTATGTATAAATATATACTATAAGATCCATCATGGAGAGTTGTTTATCTATTCAACTGTAAAATATATATTTTAACAAATATAAACTAGTCTTTTGCGTATCAATTTATTTAGATGAGATAAGATAAAAAAAAACTTTGAAAATGTATTTTTTTTTCATTTTGATATCAGTTACAGAATTCCGAAAAAAAGACACTACAAAAGACACTAAAACTAAACTATCGCTCAAAATCCACGCTGCACAGTTCCGAATCTATCACACAGGCTAAATATTCCACAAGTACATGATATGATCTGATCATTTGATACCTTCTTTTGTAAGAGGTACTTCTTTACAGATGCTGATCATCTAGAGCGGGCATCATCGTCGAGGCTGAAATTTGACCACCTACGAACTGTATCATCCTATGTATACAGTTCACTTTGTTCAGTTTACACAGCACAAAGTTTACGGGCAGTCTGACTAGCACTTTTACCTTTCTTGAAATAACAGAGCATAATATGACGAAAATGAAAGTTTTGGTTCTCCATTCTTATCACTGTACTGAAACAAATATTATGCTACAACACATAAAATAATTATGCAGCAGCAGTACAAAAAAACGAATTTTCATATGAGTCATTAAAGGTCACTCCTTATCTGCAGTAGCAAAATTACTAGATGAAACCACGCTTCGCTTTTTGAAAAACCACATAACTTTCCGGATGACCCAATATGTTACTATTTATTATAGATAAGAATATTTTTAAAGGTGTATATACAACTGCATTCAACACATTTTACAATTCTCTACGCACATTCATAATTTATTCAAAACATATTGTAAATTGAAAATTCTAAACTAAAAGACTTATCGCCAGTGTCTGTACCTGGCTTGATTTACATCCTAACCAGAAGAATTCATACAAGCCCAAAATTTGAACATAAAGCATTAGAGCCAGAGTTCATCCATTCTCTGTTTTTCACACGTAAAATGCAGTATTTACTGTCATAATTTTCCATATCATTGACAACCTTGTCATCTTTTCCCACCACCGCCATATTTGTTTGAACTATGATTATCAGTATATGTTTCATTGTATACAATCTATGATTCAGATAAATATTTCCTTGATTTAATTGTGTTTTGAGAATATTTCAGTGGGGGCTTCCAGTAACAAACGAGAATTTCCTTGCATTATGAGGACAAAAAATTACAATACCATGCTTGATAATCCATCTTTGGGTCGCAACATCTCACAGGTTGATCTGAAGGGAATCGCTTATGGTGAGTTACACTAACCTACAATAAAGGTCTATGGTGCACATCAGGTGCGCCTACGTATGACTCGACCTGAGAAAAACTAAGTTCGCTCTCTTACCCACTTCGTCATTTAACACTCTTTACCCCAATTCAATTCTGCAATAACTTAAATTTTTATTAACTTTCACAAAACGTCTTACGTATGTTCCATATCCCTTCAGATGTTAATGTCTTCTTTCCAACAAGTTGTACCGGTGAGCGCAAATTAAAAAGAAAGTCAAATAAAAATGCAGACGGAACAAAATTTTACTTTTACTTTTATGTAAAAGGTTTTGTTTTCAAAAGTATTCATGTGGAAATTGTAGCGGCATGCAACGGAAAATAAATCTTATTTGAATCCATATATGCAAACCATGACGGCAATTTAAGAAAAAAATATATTTTTAGAATTTCCTTTAACATTTATTTTTAATTCCTATTGAAATTTTCTATTAGAAAGACCAAAGAGAATCAGTTATCCATCCATTTGAAGAAGCATCTTCGAACAAAAGTAAATTATTCTTTTGTGCATGAAATTATTGAGATGAGATAAAACAGAAAATATAAAGGGTGACAATGAGTTTTTGAGTTATTTTTTAGGTCTCGTTATTTATAACACTCCTAATAAAAGATAAAAATACATTTAATTAATTCAAATTTTGTATTATTTTATTTTAACAAGAACAAGTGCATATTTTTATACTGTTGATAGCTCGAGGCAAAACAGGGTTCGTGTGTAGGTTCCTACAGGTCAGGGAATTTTACTGACTTTAGGTCAGATGAAAACCAATATTTACTTAGAGAAAAACTCGACTAATGCAATTGCGCGATTACGTAAGTCGAGTTTTTCTATCGCAAAATACCGGAAATTTCCACGAAACTATGGAAACCCTGGTGTGGGTGCTTTAATTCCAATAATACTATTTCCAAAATGTAATTTTCGCGATATTGAATGTCAGAATATTGCAATACATTAATTTGACGAAATTAGTTGAACTCGCATTCAAAGACTATCACTAATATTGTATGATTGTTATTTTTTCATACGGAAAATATGTTTTCATTTTACAATATAAATATATTTAATATTCAATCTATGATTAAGTTGGACTTGGTAGAAAAATTAGAATTTAGTAGCTATAGAAAATCAAACATTATTGGTGAAAAATTAAGACATTTTATGCCTAATAAACGGATTACACAGGTTTGCAAAATATTATTATTGTTTCTGAGAATTTTTAGTTGTTTCTAAAAATTTGCGATGCGCTGGCATAAAGTGGTGAGAAATTCTTCTATCGCGTCTTGTTCTTCCACAATAGTGAAGATGAAGATAGAAAAATTAAAATGAGTGAAAAGAATGAAAAAAACGTAAAATTCAAAAAGCTGTATCTCATACTTTTCTTAATATGGGATGTTTGTCTTATCAAAGTTAAAAAATGTTACAATACTTTTTCATTTCTGCGTTACTCGGATTCTCAGATATCTTCTTCCCTACTTTTGAAATTTTTCTTGTGTATTGATCACGGTCTTTTTTTCCTATACAGAAACCAGAAGTCATCTGCGGTCATGCTTGTTTCTATTTCGTGTCTCTATAAGTAAATAAATTGGCATTTGTACATTTGTTGTATTTATGACTAATTTTATGTTTTCTCAACCCGACAGAAATTATGTATATTCTGCCGTAATTCTACGACACTCAGCTTCTTATGTACCTTTCCAAAATCCACATAAAATGTACACTAGAAGCATTCTTGTATTTGAATAAAAGAAAATTTTCGTATCCCTATTTTATAATTTTCTAACCACACAGAAATTAAGTTCGACCTCGTTAAAACAGACATTATGAGGACAACAATAATTGTCATGTTAACTGAGTGTCTGTTTTGTTAAGATACGTGCAATGGTTTATCAGCGGCTGAGGAAAGAATACGTAAAACAAGGTCCGCTTTTGAAGAGTGTTCGTAAAGCTATATTTAACTCTTTTGGATTTGTGCAAAAAAAAAAAAAAAATGGTGAGTACTAATCACGAAACCATCATGAAACAATTCAGGAGAAACACACCTTTACTATGTAGGAAAACATTTTATCTAAGGTCATTATAATTAATTTCATTCACACAAACTTGTATTATCTAGTGACATATCTAACGTATTACACCTGAAATCAGTTCTAATGTTAGGCACAGAAAAACTTCTAGATAATGAAAAGCAAATTTCATTCTTTCAGATATCTTTCTTGAATACTTAGCGTATGCAATATCTCACAGATCTTTATTCCTGAATGGTTTATATTTTCAAGGTATTTCCTTAAAAGAGATATGATAGGATCGATTACGATTATCTCCTAAAATGCTAATGTTATCCTTCTAGGAAGATAGTAATTTTTGGCCCGTTATATATAATTAGAAAAAGTCAACAAACAAATCCGTACAATCTGGAACAATCTGTTACATTTACTTTCTCATTCTTATTTAGAAATATTTCTTGGCAGAACTATTCATATGTAAATGTTTGCTGCATGCTCAGAAAATAAATCTTATTCGAATCAAAAGATTCATAGCTTGACGGCATTTTAAGAAAGAAATATATATTCAGAATTTCCTTTAACAGTTATTTTTAATTCGTATGGAAATTTCCTATGAGAAACGCGATAGAAGGTCACTGAGGCGTTCATTTCTAGAAGTATCTTCGAACAACAGTGAAATATTCCTTTGTCCAAGAAATTATTTAGATGATATAAGAGAAAAATGTCAAAGTATTAGAGAGTATTTTTTACACTTTTTTCTCGCTTTATTATTTACAGAAATTATGAAATTAACGTATATTCTGGCGTATATTGCACTGCAGTATGTGTAACGCCCCAATAAAAATTCAGACTACATTTTGTAATTTTGTGTATTTTCTTCATATTAGTCGCATCCCTTTCTATACAAAGAAAGCTTCAAGTGATACATAGCAAAAATAAAATAAAGAATATTAAAAAGTACTAAATTTATTACTTTTGTTGCAATTTGGTATCAAACATTATTTTTGTGAAATTATTTTTAGCACATTCATTAATGCAAAAATCTCATTTCTTATGATAATCTTTTTTTTTTTCCAAACTTTAAATTTTATACCTCGGCGTTTAACACGTAACTGCAAATTTCGATATTTTTCCTTCTATCAAAAATGTTCCGTATACTGCGGAATACGTGGTAACTTAAATATATTAAATTTTTTAATATATCACAAAAATAATATATATTTTTACATAATCAATGCTAATAATTTTAATAATTAAAAGAAAAACTTTATTTTTTTAAATACAAATTTATTAAATATTTACACACATATTTTTATTTCAAAGTAAATTAAGAATTAAACAACTATGGACAAACCTGCATCACTGGTGGACAATAAGTAAAATGTATGTTTAATATAGTGATTAGGAATTTTGTTCACATATATTACTATGATAGAGTCCATATTTTTAAGAACATTTAATATATATCATAGATAAATAATATTTGTTTATTACAAAACTGCTGTATTAAAGAATTTTGCAAACAGTTACTTCTTTGTGTATATATAAGAAAAATATTAACAAGTTCATTCGTATTGTAATTAATTCGATAAAATATAATCGTTAATATAAAATAAAATTAATATAAAATAAAAATTCAAAAATGTGCATTTTTAAAAAATATATGCGGTAATTGTATTTAATAGAGGAAAAAGTATTCTGAAACCAAATGACACATACAATTTATTTATAGTGAAGTAATAATATAGTCGATAAAAAAAAAAAACACCATAAATTTTAACTACCGATCTCTTTCAGAAAAAAACACGAGAGCCATTCCACAGGTAATTACGTCTTCTTTCAATTTATGTTTATAAAAATAAGCTACAGAGGCCATCTTCTTACAGATATTTTATCAAACTCTGAAATTTTCAATACAAACATCTAATTTTGGTATCATATTTGGATTTTTCGGTAAATGTTACCTTCGGATATTAAACAGGAAGTCATTCTGTTTAGTAGTTTAAGAATTAAGGAGATTAAACATTTTCAAACAAGTTCCAAATGTAAAATTCACTTTTAATAAAACTAGCTGCATTGTCAAAAGTTTTTTTAACAAATCTGCAAACCTACCGGATGGAATGAGGTATAATTTTGAATTTGCATATAAAGTTTCGTGAAACAGACTTTTGCTGAAAATATATAGGTTACACTTCAAAAAATGTTTAAAAATAAATTTCAAAATACATATATTTTGAAATTAATTTTCAAAAACATTATTAAATGAAACCTATAAAACTTTTAGCGGGAAATCGATATCTGGAATCCATACCAAGCTAAACTTATGTCTGCAAATCCACAAGCTCATTTCTCTAAGTAGTTTTTAAGTTATTCTTATAAAAGACTACTGGCATTGCAGTTTATATTTTCCAACTATTCTGTCTGAATGACTTAGGAGTAAACACGATATGTTTAGTTCTAAAATCTCTATAGATTGCTAGCATTTTTCTGTTTTGTAGATCGAAGCGTAATTTTTAAATCTTTTTTATCAATTGCAATGAGGTTGGGTTTTTTGTCTTGAGATGTAGACATACGCTTATTTTATAGTAGTTTATGTTAATTTTTTCATTCACTTTAAGAAGATTAGAAAATAACATCAAATTACTATTACATACTCGTATGATATGGTAGTTATTATAAAATGCATTTAATACTGGCTGTTTCATAAGTTTTTGCCATATTTTAAAATTCAACAAAAATCAAGTATTCGGCGCAAAATAATGCATTTTAGACTAAAAGTTTTAAGGTAATCGACAGTTTTAAAAGCACATAAAAAAATGGTTCTCAAATGTGCTAACAGATGGCCCTATACATTCAAAGTTCAAAAAGCATAAAAAGTTCAAGATACACAATTAGAGATAATATTTTTTGCACAGAGTACTAGCATATTTCAATTTGTGGAATGAAATTAGAGCTTTTATGTACAGTGCCATTCATTAGCGATTTTGAGAACTAAAAGTCTCAATTTATTTAAAAGTACCGTTTAATCATAATAACCATATTTGTCCGAACTAAACTCTCTTACGACTATTAATTTTTACTGTTTGTTGAACTTTAAAATGAGTCATGAACTTTTTGTCCACATTGTATGCTTCCAAAAAATAATATCTGCTTATTATAAAAAAAATCAATTTTACCTAACAACAAACCCATTCACTTGCAACTCGTGTGTACATATATTTCTTTAAGAATTTGTTTACGAAATAATACGGTGGGGGTTCTTTTTAGGTGCGTTCGTAAATATATAAATACCTAGCACCTATAGTCGTCGTCTGGTCCGTCCGTCTATCCGTTTGTCTGTCCGTCTATCTGTCCGACCGTCCGCATATAACAGCGAAAAAACTACCCAACCGAATGGTTTGAAATTTAATATATATTATCGTTGCAGAATTTTGTCGAGTCATTTAAAATTTTATCAAAATAGAATCAAAACTTAAAAAGATATTAACAAAAGTTTTCTTCCATTTATTAAATCCTTGCATACGTAATCTATATAATAAAAGTACAAGGCATGTGACTGGGGAAAAAAATACGTTCTGACCACAACTTTTTCCTTATGCCAAGCGGTCATTTTTATTCAATATTTTTTTTGTATAAAATTGCATAAAATTTACAATTTTAGAAAGATCTTTCAAAAGAATTATTTGTTTTAAAGGTGAGTTACATTAAAGAATGTATAGATTCTGAGATAGAATCAATCAGAATCTTCAGTAGAAATTAGTTTAACAGCCGAATATCTCAGTCCATTAAATTAAAAAAGCAAAAGGGATTCATTCATCGTGAGTCATAGAAATATTAAACCATAGAGGTAATCATTCTCTAAGCAAGATCTCTACGGTGAATTTTGCTGCGCTGTCTAGTGACGAAAAACGAATTCGCCTTTGTAAAAATGGCATACATAATAAGAAAGAAGTCCTTCCGGCCTGTACCGTGAGGAAAAGGTAGCTTCCATATTCCATGTTTTTAAAAATTAAACTAATTTTACACAAACACCCGAAACTAAAATGCTTGGAATCCGATTATAGAAGATTGAATCCCGGTTTTTGCTAATACTGAATATGAATGCAAATTTCAGCATAAGAGTTACAGCATAACAAAACTCAGATTGTTTCAAAATGTCATCCACCCTAGAATTTCAAATTGCCATATCTCAGTCATTTTTTTTTAGATAAAGCCAAAACAAAAAATGCTCCGGAATTCTTGTGACACAATCTAACAGTTAAAGGAAACAACTTTTTCAATTTATATATATATTTTTTACATATTTTTGTATTTTTAAAAATATAAAAATTTACGTTCATGTAAATGTAAAAATGAACGCTCATTTGTCACGTTTATCGTACAATATCCAACTTGTTTTATTCTTTCACCAACTGTGTACATTGCCATGGATTACAATCTGCAGATTTCCAATCTACCCATCACAGAAATGCGTACATGCTTAACTTATTATTCTCCATCTCCACATTTATATCATATAATGTCCATATATATCCCATAGTATTCTACAAATCGTGATTTTCTTAACAATATTTTCGGCGTAAAAATAGAATTTCAATAAACTTCATTGATCTAATGAATAGAGGAAAGTATATTCAACTAGTAAATTATATCCAATGGTTGGAGTATCATAGTTGAGATTTTTTCCAACACAGAGAAAATATGCCGGGACCAGGACTCGAACCTGTGTACTTTGGCTTGACGTACCAACGCTCTCCCTATTGAGCTATCTCTACGATATCCTGGCTGGCATATTTCACTCTTATCTGTTGGACAAGGCTGCGAACAACGCTAATTTCATTCATCCGAGCTATAACTATTGCATTTTACATGATGAATCTGAAACAGCACGGAAACTCCTGTATATGCCCTAATTGCACACCTAATTGCCCTAATTGCCAATGTGCCTATAATGGACCTAATTGCATAGTATATAGGAGTTTCCGTGCTGTTTCAGATTCCTCATGTAAAATGCTATAGTTATAGCTCGGATGAATTAAATTAGCGCTGCAGTTCGCAGCCTTTTCCAACAAATAAGAGTGAAATATGCCAGCCAGGATATCGTCGGGTTAGCTCAGTAGGGAGAGAGTTGGTACGGCAAACCAAAGTACTCAGGTTCGAGTACTGGTCCCGGCATATTTTCTCTCTATTGGAAAAAATCTCAACTATGATACTCCCACCATTGGATATTCATTGATCTATTATTCAAAAATTCTTACTTATGTTCGTTTGAAAGATTAACAAAAAAACGTAATCTTGAAAGTCGAAAAGTTAATTTATAGCCTAAGTTAAATCTTTCAAAATAAGGTTATTTTGTATGAAGATCTCATTTGAATACTGTAACATATTTTCTGTCCAAATACTCTATTTTATAATCATGTATCTCATTCAAGTTAGAGAAAAGAAAAACATATTCAATTTATCAGTATTATGCAAGAAGTCATGTATTTTCCTGAAAAATTTCGTCATAAACTATTAATACTGAAGAAAATTCTGATATACATAAAATAAGTAATACAGGAATCAAATGAAAAGGAAAAACATCAATATTTTAATATGAATTTCAGTTTCTGAATCTTTTAGTCCTTTGTATTGATATGTAGAATTCTGCGTAGAGGTTACTTTTAGACATATAACAGCAAATCAATTTTGAAATAAGAAGTATTTGGAAAACTGAGTATAACAGCCAATTCGGGATATGAATCTGAATCACATTAATTCACCCAAATTATTCCGATCGTGCTATTATAACCCTTTAAACTATCACTCTAAAGCACTTTAATTACAACTTTGTAAGAAAAATCCTTCATAATTTTTACTCTCGTCAAACTGAATTTTATTTGAAAATACTTTTACAGTGCACTGTAAAAAAAAAATATATATATATTAATCTACAAATGTATAATTTACTTACGAACGAAAACATGCATTAACCTCTTCCAAGTTACATATGATTTCAAAAAAGCGCTCTTTATCTGTATAAACCTTAAAAACCAACGTATTTTCAAAGAAAAACATTTATAAAAAAAATTTCTTTTACTTTCACTGATTTTTCGAAACGTTTGCAAGTATTTTCTATAGCGTACCATAAGTTTTCTCAAACCGGAATATCGAATTTTAGATGCAAACAAATCTCAATTAAACATTTTCAGCAGTGTAATTGAATTTATACGTGCAGGAGTAAGAAAATAATATTTATTTTAATGTTAATATTAATGCTGTATTATTTTATTTATCATTTTTTGTCTGTCAAACATGTTTATTGAATTACACACATATTTAACGTCTGCAGTCATCGTTATTTAAACATATATAATTAATTAATAAACAGACATACATACATTCAATACAATAATCCAACATGGAGTGAAAAATTAGCCAGAGCCAGGAATCGAACCTGGGTACACAGCGTTCCGGGCTGTTGCTCTAACCACTGAACTACTCCGGCCGTCCCCTGAGTCTGCAATTTCCCACTAATAAACCATGTTGGAAAGAAGGTCACCAGACAGCCAAGACGACCGGACAACGGTGAATAGAATTTACTATTCCACCTATCTACGAATATATATTAAATTACACACATATTTAACATCTGCAGTCATAGTTATTTAAACATATATTTAAACATTTCACTCCATGTTGGATTATTGTATTGAATGTATGTCTGTTTATTAATTAATTATATATGTTTAAATAACGATGACGGCAGACGTTAAATATGTGTGTAATTTAATATATATTCGTAGATAGGTGGAATAGTAAATTCTATTCACCGTTGTCCGGTCGCCCCACCAGTGGCTGAGAGGTTGTGCTCTCGAAGCTGGTAGACGGGAGGTGCTGGGTTCGATCCCAATCGCGCCCGTCGGCCTAATCGTTCGGAGTTTTCGATTTTCTTCGAGCCGTGGACTTATCCATGCGTAAATACGGATTAGGTTCCCTTAGAAAGACCCCCACGAAGGGCATTCCCCCCGGGCCTATATCCCTAGTGTAGATCATTGGCCGTCAATAATCAACCCAACCCAACCCGTTGTCCGGTCGTCTTGGCTGTCTGGTAGATGGCTGGTGACCTTCTTTCCAACATGGTTTATTAGTGGGAAATTGCAGACTCAGGGGTCGGCCGGAGTAGTTCAGTGGTTAGAGCAACAGCCCGGAACGCTGTGTACCCAGGTTCGATTCCTGGCTTTGGCTAATTTTTCACTCCATGTTGGATTATTGTATTGAATGTTTGTATGTATGTCTGTTTATTAAATAATTATATATGTTTAAATGTTTATTGAACATGAAATGTTTACTTGAGAATTGATAGCATCCGAAAATCTTACATTCCGGGCTGAGAAAACTGATTAATGCACTATAAAAACTGTTTGGAAACATTTCTGAAAAACAGCGGAAGCAAAAGTAACTTTGATTTTGTAAATACCTCATAAAACATTGAAAATATATCAGTTTCTGTCATTTCTAAAGATAAAGAAAGCTTTCGAAATCGTGGTTAATCGAAATAGATTATTGTATATTTTCGTTCGTAATTTTTATATATTTTTCTCCATTAAGAAACTTTTGACTTACTCTGTAATCGCCATGCATTTCTTAACTTGCATTTGCACATTTCTCTTTGAGTTTTAATTTTCGCCGTGAAATGAATGGAATTTTGATGACATCGTCTTTTCTAAATAATAATTTTGAAATTCGTTCAACTAAATGAAACATATCTCGTCCACTAGAGGAACATGTATTTTTATATTATTTTCCTGTTGTAAAGGATCTTATAGAAACTTGTTGAATTTAGCCCTTATGAAAGTGAATGTATTTTTAGCGAAATTGATATTAAAATTGATGCTATAGTTATATGATAGTTAAATTGTATTATTTAAGAGGATTTTTTATATATATTAATTAAAATTTATACATAACACTAAGAAATTAAAATTTTAGAATTTTTCTTTAAGATTAAACATTACTATCTAAATAATTACTTTTAACGGTTTTGGTAAAAAATAATTTTTAGACTTTTTAGGTGCGTTCGTAATTATATAAATACGTAGCACCTATTGTTGTCGCTTGGTCTGTCCGTCTGTCAGTCCGTCCGCATATAACAACGCAAAAACTACCCAACCGAATGGTTGGAAATTTAAGATATATTATTTTTGCAGAATTTTGTCGAGACATTTCAAATTTTATAAAAATCGAATCAAAACTTTAGGAGATATTAATAAAAATATTTATTAAGAAATTTGAATTTTTTTAAATAAATCGGTGCTTTCTTGTTATAGGAGCTTCCGAAGTTTAATCGTCAAGCGACCGAGATACTTTTTTTATTACAGAAATTAATCTTCAGACGATATAATTAATTTCACAGAATTAAAAATCATCAAGATCTAAATATTTATATAACTATCTATAGTACGAACGCACCTCGTTTGTCACGTTTGACGTACAATTTCCAACTTTTTTTGTATATTTTCAGTTTAAAAATTATTGCTTGACGATAAGAAATTAAAATAAAATTGAAATTTCAATTCAAAGGAAATCAAATATTTTTCGGACATTCAACTCTTAACTGAACTCCAGCGCCGATGATTCAAAACGCATTCTGCTATTTACAAATATACGTTTGATTGTCAATTTTAGAATATCTGTCATATTTAATGTTATTTTTCAGCAACGCCAACTGCTTTCATCATATTTTAAATCAATGCAATAAAACATATATTTTCAAAGTATGTTATTAATATATTCAACGGAAAACTCCATGAATACCAGATCCATCTCTATATCAATAACATTAATTGAATCAAATTATTTTAAATTCGTGTTTATAGTTCAAATTCGTGATTTCGTAAGATTTTTAAACTTGAAAGTTCTAAAACCTTTTAATTATAACTTTTGAATTAATAAGTTCCTTAATCAAAATTACTCTCATGAAATTGCATTTTATTTAAAAAAGGCTTTTAATGTAATTGTCACATATTTCTTAACTTTCATTTGCATTATTTCACATCGATTATCTACTTCCACTGTGAAATGATTAAAATGTATATCAAATTGTCCATGTAAGGAGTTTTCAGTTTCATTTTATTAGAATAGAATATTCTCCTTAAGGTTGGAGAGCATGGATTCGTTAATTTGTTTTCCTCTTGTAAATGACCTTGTAGAAACTTGTTGAATTTGGCAATTGTACAAGAAATTATTTATACATAAGCTGAACTCTACGTTACCTAACATGTCTTTTCTAACGATTTGACCATTTTTCCGCAAAAGTGAAAAAGTGTCCGAGTCGGGAGTTTAATCCAAGACCATTGGCTTGAATTGTCACCGCTCTGTCTATTGAGCTACCCGGACCGACAACCGATCCACATAATTCACTCAGATAATCTTACTTGCAATATGATTGAATAAAAAATAATAAAGGAATTTTCTTAGATTAAATAATTTTAAAAACATAGTTCTATAAATTAAAGTTCTATACATAACTAAAAATTAATTTAAAGGTTATTATCGTAAAATATACATATATATTGCTTTCTCTATAGAAATCGACTATCACACATATTTTTCATTAAAATATTATTGCATGACTACAAGATATTCATAAGAAAAAACAGATATAATAATTGCGAACAATTAAGAACTTATTCAACGTTATTCGTCAATGATTTTATTAGGCATTTATTTCTTATTTGGCAGCGACGATTTAAAATCAGTCTACTATTTAAAAAATTTATAAAAGATTTTATTCATCTTTTATAGTGTTTGCGATAATTAAAGTAATTTTATTGTTATTTATAATATATAAACCACATCAGTTATTTTCAGGATATTTTCCTCTTATCTTTTAAAAACATCAATTCACTAATCCTTATTAACACTTTCCAACCTAGTTGAAAAGTGTTTATGACTTCGGTTTGTCTGACCGTATGGCCGTCTGGCCGTCTGGCCATGCTCTAACTCCCGTAAATATGGTCGGATTGCCTTGCAATTTTTATATGTTGTTGTCGTTATCTATAGCAAGTTCCCTATTTCAACTGAAGTGTGTAGCACTTATAGTTTTTTTACAGGGACACTCAAAAGAATTCGGTTACATTACGGTCTATGGGGAAAAATTATTTGCGTTTATTTTAATGATGTTACACAATTGCGAACACATTGTAATTGATATATATCATTAAGGTGTATCAGAAGAAGGTTAAAATGGAATAGGGTGTGCATAGCACTTATAGTTAATTTTCAGGTACAGTCAAAAGAATTCCGTTACATTACGTCTATGGAGAAAAATCGTCTGCGGTTTATCTAAATAATGTTTCGCTATTTTAAACGCATTGAAATTTATATATATCACTAAGGTGCATTACAAGAGGCTTACTACAGAATATTGTGTGTATAGCAGTCATCGTTCATTTACAGGGACACACAAAAGAATTCTCTACTGTCTGTTAACAATAATTCCTGGAAGTGCGTTTTAAATTACTCAACGCGATTTTAAAATTAACTCACTTTTTATTAATTACGTGGTGTGTATAAATTCTGTAGATCCTATACAGGGAAGCACAAAAGTTCGCGAACACATTTCCGTTTATTGACAGAAACTCCAGAAGGAGAATTTTAAACTGTGCTACGCGTTTCGTAACTGAACTAAAATTTAGCATCCTATGTAGTATATATACAAATCTATATATCCTACACAGGGCTGAATAAAAGTATTCGGATATTTTTCCGAATATTGTATATGTTGGAAATTCCTGAAATTATGTTTTTAAATATGTTATGCGTTTTCCAAATTGTTTACTTAGATGTTATCTTTTAGCTTATTAAACGGTAATGATTTGTAAAATTATTTTGGAAGCGTTGGAAAGTGTTACATAATCTATGCTTGACGCATGATTTTTCGTTCTTGTATATTAATGTCTCCTGTCAACATCCCTTTTACTCAGAAAATATGAAACGCAGAACAACGAATGAGATACCATATGAAAGGTTTTAGAACAGTCTTCTGACATAGCCCACTTAACAATTCGTTAAAACATGTTTCGGACTAAAATTTGCTGAAATAAAAAAAAATAAATCGGCATTGTTTTCATGAAAGAAATGAAAGTTTTTCCTGAAATTATTGTTGCCAAAAAAATAAAATACCACATTATAGGATGATCATAGCAATTATTATAAAAAACACCGCACGGGTTTATTTTATACTTATGATTAAAAAGCGAAATTGAAATTGAAATGTTTAGATTGATATTTCAAAGTCCCATGGTTTTCCCGAAGCGGATGACGTCATCCTCTAATGCAGTCAAAATACGATTGTTAATTTTTTTTTCTCGCGCGTGCCTTTAGCAATCTTGGATCAGTTTTTAGTCTAACTTTGATGGAATAAATTAGATGATATTCTGGCTTGACTAACAACTAAATGTTGTTTGCAGATATTTTTATCCTTGCTTTTTCTTTAAAAGTTTAAACCTGCATCTAATAAATATTACATATTGATAAAAAATGATACTTCTCTATTATCCCGTCGAACACTTTTCATAACAAAAACTATCGCCAAATAAACGGGAGAACAATGCCATTGGAATATCAATAAATAAATAAAATATAAGAATTTAAGGACACAATTGTTATTTTAATTAATAAAATAACTACTAAATCAGTAAAACATAATGAAAAATACACGCAAATGTCGAATGTAATACCACTAGATGACGTAACAAACATGCATAATGATTCTAACATCAGGTAAATAGGACTGCATTTTTGGCGTTTAATCTTACAGTTTGGCGGTAGTTTTTTGTTATGAAAAGCGGTCGACGGGTTAATAGAGAAGTACCTAAAAATATTAGATTTCAGTGCGAAATCTTCGCACGGGCCCTCTGGTATTATTTAAATTGAAAAGAATTTTATTATAATACTCGTTAACCCGCCCGGCGTTACCCGGGCCCGAGATAATTACGATCTCAGAGAAAGGCGTTAACCCCCGACCTCCCTATACCCGTAAATATAATGAATAATTTGTTCAAGAGAACCACCGTCACCTACATTAATGCGATCATTAAAAAAAGAATTACATTTTTCTGATAAATATAACTTAACGAAGACTCTACGCTAAAATAGCCGGCAGATGACACCCCTTCCCGACCTCAATTTCAAATCTATATCTTAATTAGTTACTTAAATTTTTGTTCATTAGTAAAAATTGGCAATTATTTCCTTTCATTTTCGCAAGCTAAATGGAGGGATCGGCCCGAGATACAGATCTCTTTGTAGTTCAGTTTTTAATGAAAGCAGATCCCTGTCTGAAACTTTCTCGGATTTATTTCAATGGCGCCAGCAGATTTTTAGCAGTTTTTTTTCATAAATTAAGAAAAATTACCGGCCGAATTTTTTCAAAAATTGCATAGACGGATGCAGATTTTTTTTTTTTTACATATGCTCAGAAATTTTCAAATTTATATCTTAATTAGCTTTCTTAAAATTCGCTAATTAGTAAAATAATTTCGAATTAGTTCATTTCCGCTTGCAAACGATTCGTTTCTTTCGCCATTTTGATTTAAAAGATGTCATTTTAGAAGCGATGGTTAATGAGAATCTAATTAATATCTTGGCTAATTATCAAAATATTAAAATTTTGAGGGTCAGGTGCACCAAGAGAGGGTTTGGACTATCTAAATCTAAATTTACAGACTTTTAGCTAGGTGCTCTAAATTTTCCTAGCCATCGTCAACAGACACACACACACACACAGGCAGACACACAGAGCGAAACTTTATTTTATTAGTATAGATTTAACAATAAAAAATACTAAAACTGGATTCATTTTAATCTCAGTTTGATTAATCATTCAAATTTTTTCGCCCATATTTTCATAAATCTAGCATCACCCTAAAGTACTTTCAGTAAAACTTCTGTATAAATAAGTTCCTTATAGACACTACTATTGCAAATCTGCGTTCGGTTTCAAAAGACTTCTATTGTAATCATCACAAATTTAACGACCAACATGTATATGTATATTTCTATTCGAGCATGAGGTTTTTGTATAATTTGAGTGGAATTTAGTCTTTGAAGTGTTTAGGATTTTGTTTCATAAAAATTAATATTCTTCACAAGGTAGAAAGCCGTGGTTTCCTTAATTTTTCTTTTTTATTAACACTTTCCAGCCTAGTTGAAAAGTGTTTATAACTTCGGTTTGTCTGGCAGTATGGCCGTCTGCTGTCTGCCGTATGGCCGTCTGCCGTCTGCCGTCTGCCGTCTGTCCGTGCTCTAACTCCCGTAAATATGCTCGGATTGCTCTGCAATTTTTATATGTTATTGTCGTTATCTATAGCATGTTCCCTATTTCAACGGAAGTGTGTAGCACTTATAGTTTTTTAACAGGGACACTCAAAAGAATTCCGTTACATTACGTCTATGGAGAAAAATCGTCTGCGGTTTATTTAAATAATGTTTCACTATTTTAAACACATTGAAATTCATATATATCACTAAGGTGCATTAGAAGAAGCTTAATATGGAATAGGGTGCGCATAGCACTTATAGTTACTTTACAGGGACAGTCAAAAGAAATCCGTTACATTACGTCTATGGAGAAAAATCGTCTGCGGTTTATTTAAATAATTTTTCACTATTTTAAACGCATTGAAATTTATATATATCACTAAGGTGCATGACAAGAGGCTTACTACAGAATAGTGTGTGTATAGCAGTCATCGTTCATTTACAGTGACACACAAAAGAATTCTCTACTGTCTGTTAACAATAATTCCTGGAATTGCGTTTTAAGTTACTGAACGCGATTTTAATTTTAACTCGCTTTTTGTCTATTACGTGGTGTGTATAAATCCTGTAGATCCTATACAGGGAAGCACAAAAGTTCGCGAACACATTTCCGGTTATTGACAGAAACTCCAGACGGAGAATTTTAAACTGTGTTACGCGTTTCGTAACTGAACTAAAATTTAGCATCCTATGTAGTATATATACAAATCTATAGATCCTATACAGGACTGAATAAAAGTATTCGGATATTTTTCCGAATATTGTATATGTTGGAAATTCCTGAAATTATGTTTTTAAATATGTTATGCGTTTTCCAAATTGTTTACTTAGATGTTATCTTTTAGCTTATTAAACGGTATGATTTGTAAAGTTATTTTGGAAGTGTTGGAAAGTGTTACATAATCTATGCTTGATGCATGATTTGTCGTTCTTGTTTAAATAATGGTTTAGAAACTTGCTGAGTTTCTAAAGTACAGGAGACAAAATACTTATAGTTAAATTGATATATTTGCTAGTAATATTTTTTTAACAGAATGTGTAAGCTTTGAAGGAAACAGGTGAAGAATTGTAGAGAAATTAAAGAAAAAATATTTAAAAAAATTAAACTTTACTGTCCCAAATAATTATTTTATATTTCTTTGCCTAAAAATTATTCTACTTTCTTCTCCATAAATATGCATTGCGTGATACCAAGGAAACAGTAAATTTAAGAAATACACAGAAACAAAATGTTAAATACTTCAAAGAAACTATTTTTCTTATAAAACTACTAATGGAGACTCATATACCCTCATATTCTCATATTCCTTTTTTCAAGAATAGTTCTGTTTTTTTTTTTTTTTTTTTTTTTTTTTTTTTTTAACTGAAAATTTTCAAGAATGTATTACAACAGCTAAATATACTAAAACTTGCATTAAAATTTAAGTGATTTTTAGTCTTTGCAACGAATAGAAATAATATAAGCAAAACAGAATTGAAAACGTTATGGACGTGAAGAAAAAATCCACTGTGTATGTGTCTTTTAAATTCGTACTAGACTCATCTAAACTTGACGGTAAACAAATTAACTGCCCAATAGAAAAAAATATTACATCATCATGAAAATGTTGTTTACAGCTTATTTGACGGCAATAGTTAAAATAAATAAAAATGACTATTCTTTTATGACTGAGCTGGTTACCGGCTGCATATTAACTGGCTTTACACGGATACAGTCTACAGAACATTCACTGTTTACATATTTTAAAAAAATTAAACAAGAAATATATATATATATATATTAGAAATAAAGAAAATTGTGAAAATTTTATTAGTTTACGGAAAATAATCATTTACCTTTTTTTAGTGTATATGTCTTATCGATCAATGCCAAAAATTGTAGATTATTTCAATTTATTTAATCGATAAATATATGTTGAATGTGGCATACAATGGTTTGGCCAACGTTGGCTGAATGTTGATCTGCGCTACTTGCATCCTGTGGTCGATCACACTAAGAAATGCCATCTTTGCTATCAGTGGCGACGCCTCCAGTCATCTGTAGATTCGGCGATAAGCAATAAAACAAGTATTAAAAAAAAAAAGTTCAATTCCTACTTTTTAATCATAAATATATAATAAAACCGTATAGCAGGTGTAAACCACACATGTCCCACGTTATCTTTATTGAACATTATTTTATAATCATTGTTGCGCTGTTTTATTTTTTGTTGGCATCACTCATTTGAGATAAATCTTTCATTTCATTTATGAAAACAATGGGAGAATTTTTTTTCTCCCATATAAAAATTAAAATTAATTAATTAAATTTAATTAATTAATTAATATTTGAAAGAACTGTATTAACATCAATTGTCATCCAGTACAAGTTTTAAAAAAATTATTTGAACGTGAATGGATGAATAGAAAATATTTTATTAACGATTGAAAATTCCAACAAGATACATATAGAGAGTGTATGAGCTAATAGTAGGAATTTAAAAAAAATACTCATAACGTCTTAAATCTATGCAAGCATATTTTTACATCATATATTCTAATACGAGCAAATCTTGTGGGTGGTTATATATATATATATATATATATATATATATATATATATATGCAAAAATTATCTTAAAAACGGCTCTAACGATTTTGACGAAATTTCGTATCCTACCGTTTTGGGGCACCAGAAAACCATTGGGCTAGGTCACATGCTCGAGAAAATTCGATTAGTGGGTCATTTTGGGTCATTTTGGGTCATGGTCTAGCTAATTGTATCTAAAAAACGGTTCAAACGATTTTGACGAAATTTTGTATCCGACTATTTTCGGGCATGAGAAGTCAATTGGGCTGGGTCACATGTTCGAGAACTTTCGATTAGTGGGTCATTTTTGGGTCAACGCGGGTCAAATTAATTTGATCTAAAAAACGGCTCTAACGATTTTGATTAAATTTTGTGTCCTACGAGTTTCGAGCACGATAAAAGCATTGGGCTAGGTCGCATGTCCGAGAAAATTCGATTAGTGGGTCATTTCTGGGTCATTGTGGGTCAAGATCTAAAAAGCGGCTCAATTTACACTAAATTTTGCATTCAATGGTTTCCGGGCACGAGAAGACTGTTGGGCTAGGTCACATGTTCGAGAAAATTCAATTAGTGGGTCATTTTGGGTCATTTTGGGTCATGGTCAGGCTAATTGTATCTAAAAAACGGTCCAAACGATTTTGACGAAATTTTGTATCCGACTATTTTCGGGCACGAGAAGACTATTGGGCTGGGTCACATGTTCGAGAACTTTCGATTAGGGGGGTCATTTTTGAGTCAAAGCGGGTCAATTAATTTTATCTAAAAAACGGCTCTAACGATTTTGATTAAATTTTGTATTTTACGAGTTTCGGGCACGCGAAAATCATTAGACTAGGTCACATGTTCCAGAAAATTCGATTAGTGGGTCATTTCTGGGTCATTGTGGGTCAATATCTAAAAAGTGGCTCAATTTACACTAAATTTTGCATCCTAAGGTTTTCCGTCACGAGAAGACTGTTGGGCTAAGTCACATCTTCGAGAAAATTCAATTAGTGGGTCATTTTGGTCATGGGTCATGATATTTGAACTCAAATTTAATTTTGACCGAGCATAGCTCGGTCTTCCCTGCTCGTGTTTTTTTATGCTTAACACGATGAGATAATATTATAATTTCTTTTTCCAGTTTCGTTTTACTTAAAATGTCTAGTGCTGCTATCTATAAGATTTAAACTAAGGTGGCTGAAATGTATTCGACTTCCTAGATTTTCCCAGAAGTCCGAATCTGTTTTCACGCACAGCTATTTCATCACTTCGTACACAATCAAGCCGCACAAATACAGTGGAATACGCATCGATAATTTAAATGAATCCATTCCGTGGAGAAAAAGCGTGCATTTGTTTTCACAATGCTTATTCTGTTTTTGATTTTATTCTAATGAAAAACTTTTGTATTAAATAGAAAGTACTATATTTAATTCTTAAAAAATGCTATAAAATTTAAATTGATGCTATTGTACTGGAGAATTATCGATACAAAATCACAAAGAATGTAATACATTTAAAAATGAAATATACATTGCATTATCAAAAATTATGTTAATAGATTTCAATATTCATGTTAACTTCGACGAAATAAAATGAAATTTCTTGAACTTATGTCTTTTCCTTTTATAACAATTACTTTCAAAAAACACCTTTCAATCAACAATATACACGGAAATAAACATGAGTGAGTGGGGCAAGACCGAAGGCAGATTTTATTTTAGAGGATAATGGACAATCTTATAGATTTCGAGGGGGTACAATGATTTTCTTTTAAATGAAAGTATATAAATATATCCTTTTCTAACTTTTTTTCGCGAAAGGGGTCAGAGATTTTCCATCTCGGTTAGCGTGTAGAAACCATAATATTGTGAATTAGTGATGACCATAGAGAAAAATGCGGCTTCGCCATTACTTGTCATACCATTGGTCAACAAAACATTTGCCAACAAAGGCTGATCGTTAGCAGCTCACATAACTGCTCAGATAAGAACAAATTAGACGGATCTCTGTATCTAAAATTCCCCAACCGTGCCATATCTGACCCTACCATATCCCAACCGTGCCATATCTCACCCTACCATATCCCAACGGTTTCCATAAACTACCAACGATGGGCTAACAATCTGTGCTACTTGTGGAAACTTTTAATTTAAAATTTAAAATACAAAATCATTAATTAAAAAAATTGATAGGGTATATTTTAATTAATAACAATGAAGAAAAAAATTCTATAACTTTTCCTCCTAAAATAAAATATGACTTATATTATTGAACTGGCAAAGGAACCACTTTTGGTACAACTCACATTCGTCATTGAGATCTGGTGCATTTTAAAGCTCTATATAACGAAGTTTGAGAATCGATAACATTTTTCTGTCGAAGTCATATTTTTTGATTTTACAGCAGCATAACTTCTTGAAAATATAATTTTCGAGACCACTTTTTTTTACTTTTAACATAGGAGTTTTTTTTTTCTTTTTTAAAGCAGTTTAAAATACAAATTAGTCAAGTATAAAATATTGAAAAAAGGTTAAAAATTCCTTTAAGAACATAGGAATTTGATTTTGAAAAAATACAACTTTATAATTGCCTTTTTGTCGGCGCGAAATATGCTTTATTTGTTACCGTTGAATTTTTCTCGCCAAACTTGGACAAATGTCATAGTCGCCAGCTGTGTGTGAGTAGTAGTTTTGATTCGTAGCACCATATTTGGCTACTTAAATCGCCTTTGGCGTAAAATTAAAATTTTAAAATCCAATGATAAAAATTTAAAAGTATAAAAATTGTATAAATATGATTTTAATAAAGAAATTATATCGGTTCTCTAACTTTTAGGTAAAGGGCTACAAAATGCACCAGGTCTCGATACCAGGTGCGAGCTGCACCAAAGGTGGTTCCCTTGTGAGTTATCAGAACACTAACAATATTCTCGAAATTTTAAGTGATACAGTCGCAAGTTGTTGCACCAGCATTACTGTATATTCTTCATTACATATTTACTAAAATTACTTTTAATATCCAAATAATTAGAAACATTCACCTAACATCTTCTAATGTTATATTGATTCCTAATATTAAATACTAAAACATTCAAAAACGTATGTTTATCGTATGATTTTAGAATACTTCCTATTAATAAAAAATTGTCATTCATTTTAGCCATACGACACACATTTGTTGAAAATAGCATTTTTACTCACTTATTTGATGCACAATTTCATCCAAATGCAGGCGCCGAAAAATAATGTACTGCGTCAGATTAAACAAAATGTCAATGGAAATAAGATATTTGCTTATGTTATTAAGAAAATTTTTAAGCATTGAGCGCTTTCATTTAAGTATATGTCATTTTATTATGTTTATCACATTTCAAAATTATTAAACGTTGGCCAATGAAGAAATTTTTTTCTTTGTATGAGTATTTTAAATTGATAAGTAAGTAAAATAACAACGAAAGAAGATACTCTCTGTTAAGTTTATATTTAGAAATAAGATCTTGCAATAAAAATGTAGAGAAACTACAGAAATCGAAAGAAATAGATAAAAATATCATTAATAATTTTAAATTAATAAGTTCTTTAAAATTTCAATAATATTTAAGGTGAAAGGCAAAATGAAAGGTAAATGAAAACTTCACTACAATTACAATTTGTTCAATGGTAACTAGTTAAAATTTAGATATAATATTCCTGGTGAAAATGTATCTAATAAATTAAAATTCAGGTAAAAGTTATTTTCGATACAAAAAGTATTTTTTCTTGAAGACACACTTTTATTAAAATCAAGCAATTTTTATAATAAATGTGTAAAATGTTTTAAAAGGATAAATATTCCATTATTAATTAGCATTTGTGATAAATGAAAACAGTAGAAGTGTTAAAGTTTGAATATACAAAAAACATATTCGAAAATGAAAATATTCATTTATAACCGTTACTGCAAAAAAATTAAAAAAATAAATTTTTTTTTTAATTGACCGTTTCTGTTGGAAATTTTTAAAACATTTTGTTAAAATTATTTACAACATACTTTTAAAATTTGTGACCAATTTGTTTAAATAATCAAATACATTCAAGTGTCTTCCCAATGATATGCTACGTATTCCTAACATTAAACGTTAATTGTTTATATAAACATATACAAGTCTATATCGTCTTGGTCTCTTTTATCAATATAGAAATTCTTGATTATAGGATAAATGATTTAATATGGGTCGGTGTTCCCATTTCTTCTCCCGAAATATCCAAATGAAGACGATGACGCGGAACGAAAAGTGTATATTAAGAGAGAAAAAACTTTTCTTAAAAATGAAATATTTTGCATACTCTATTAGAAAGGAATTTTTGAACTAAACATTATATCTATCCTGCGAGATGGAGCAATATTTCTAAAATATTTGCCAATAAAGCGTTCTTATTAAAAATATTTTTCCTTAATATCCGTAAAGATATATACACATTTTAATATGAGATTTTTTTACTTTTACCTGGATATATCAAAGTTATAAAAACAATGATTAATTATTTTCATCATGAAATATTTCTTTTTAATACCCGCTACGAATTTTTTTTTTTTCTGAAATATCACTTTTTAATTTTTCGAGATATATCAAAGTTGCTATATTAGCTGTGAATAATAAAGTGTTTTCAGGAGAAGTTGTTGCTCATCTATATTATAAAGCAAAAACGTGTCAGTGAGTAACGCTAACATTATATACAGGGTTGCAACGACCTTCTTAATTTTACTTTTTTGGGGAACTTATATGCACTGCAAAATTTCAATTTTTACACCGTCGAATAAGGAAAAAATATACTTTAAAATAAAATTTGTTTGAAAATAATATCTCAATTTACTGATTTTGTATGTTTTTTTTTTTATTTTTCAATATTTTAAACCTTATCTTTTTTTTATTTTTTTTTATCGCGTGCAGTCCTATTACGGAAAAATAACTAATTTGTTTTAAAAGAATATAAATAGTTCAGCATTTGCTCTTCAGCAATAAATAAATTAAATTAACCCATTTTCGGTCAAAGGTACGTAAACGCACCATTTCAATAATTATATTTTTATTAATACTGTAACGAAAATTTTTCACTAATTTGTTTTTTCTGCTATTTTTATGTGTTCTGGAGACATCTATAAAATATTAGTAATTCAATTGAAGTAATAACTTTCTGTTGAGAAATTTTCAAAATAAGCTGTTTTTTTAGGTGCGTTCGTAATTATATAAATACGTAGCACCTATTGTCGTCGCTTGGTCCGTCCGTCTGTCCGTCCGTCTGTCTGTCCGTCCGTCCGTCCGTCTGTCCGTCTGTCCGTCCGTCCGCATATAACAACGCAAAAACTACCCAACCGAATGGTTTGAAATTTTAGATATATTATCTTTGCAGAAATTTGTCGAGACATTTCAAATTTTATGAAAATCGAATCAAAACTTTAGGAAATATTAATAAAAATATTTATTAAGAAATGTGAATTATTTTTAAAAAAAATCGGTGCTTTTTTGTTATAGGAGCTTCCGAGGTTTAATCGTCAAGCGACCGAGATATTTATTTTATGACAGAAATTAATCTGCAGACGGTATAATTCATTTCACAGAATTAAAAATCAAGAAGATCTGAATATTTATATAACTAGCTATAGCACGAACGCACCTCATTTGTCACGTTTGACGTACAATTTCCAACATGTTTTACTTGAAACGGTTATTGACAAATTTGACATTTTGAAAGTGTATAATTATTCCACTTGAGATTAATCATATGTTTTTATAATGGAGTAAAGTTGCAAGTTCTGTAAATAAAATAAAAATAAAACAACTGCCATAAGAAAACTTAAAATTGTTTATTTAAATAATAAATAATAAATAATAAATTTAAATAATAATTTTATATTATTAATATTTAAATAATAAATTATTAATGGTAAATTAATAATGGTAACGTCAAATTAAATAAAATATTATTTTTCATGCACGAAACTTTTTTAGTGTCTTAATGAATGTAATTTAAGCAAATTTCAATGCAAATAATACCACATTTTATAAAATTTCTATGCTTGGCCTAAAATGGGTTAAATAAATAAAACAAAAAACATATATGTAATCAAAATATGCGTTTAAACTCTGAAATAATCAGAGTAAAAAAGTTTGTTGAAAATAGGGAAGGTTTTGGCGGTTTCCTCTGCGATTAACCCATGGTACACAGCCAATGAGAAAGAAAATAATTTTTAAATAAATTTCAAAACTTTACTTGAATATATAATGTAAATTTTGGTGTTGGTAGTAGGCAATCTAAAAAAAATACAGGGTTTTTCAAAATGAATCATCCAATTTCAAAATACTATATTTTCAAAAATAAACGACACAGAATGATAAGAAATACATGAATACAAAGGGAAAATATAGAAGTTTTATATTGTGAACAATAGATGGCGCTTGTGTGTTCTTCGTGAAGTTATTTCACGTAAGCTGTTTTAGAAGCTTTTCAGCAGCAGAAGTGGCCGCGAAGCAGATAGCTTTTTGTGTACTGTGTGTCGTTTACGAGATGTGGATCTGTAATCACCGTTCAGCGCGAATTTCATAAAAAGTACCGAATTAATCCACCTACGGCTCAGAGTATTCGAAGATGGTATCATCCGTGTGACATTATGCATGCAACTGAAGGAAGTTATATCGCACACTTGTAAAAAAAAAAAAATAATAATAAAAAATCAATATATATATTTTTTTTTTGTATTCATGTATTACTTATCATTCTGTGTCGTTTATTTATGAAAATATAGCATTTTGAAATCGGATGATTCATTTTGAATAACCCTGTATATTACATAAAACAATCTATTATGGTTTTCAATTAAAAATGATTTTTACCTATGGTCTGTACGCCGGAATTCCCAGTTTGGATCCTCTGGTTACGTTAATATACAGAGTAGTAAAAAGTAAACGGTTGAAGTTATTGAAGGCAATTTTGAAAGAGAGTAGTGTATTAAATCAGAAATTTCTGTATTATGCTTACTTTTTAATTCCAAAAAACACCGATAAATCTCGGTGAGCCGTGTAAAATTTGTTAAAGTTCAATGCAACATTTAAAAATGGATCAAAGTTTACTCAGTTTTTACCCTTCATTCTGTTTACCAGTTTAAACGCAAAGAGAAATAAAAATGGTTTGATTTTCTAAATGCATGGTAAATTTGAGCATTATTATACTTTGATGAAATGAATGGTTGAAACTAAATCTGTTTGTTACCAGTAGAACTTCTGTTACTTCAAATTATGCTTAACTTTCAATGGACAGAGAACGACGTAGACCAATCTTTACTGAGATGGCTCTCAAAAATGTATATTTCTACACTCAATAATAGGATTTTTTCTGACATAGCCATGGGCTAATGTTTAAACATAAAGCATAAAATTGGCAGAAATAATTTTTGAAGTGATTTCAAAGCGAAATCCAATGGAATTTTTCATTTTTCGGTAAATTAAATACATATTGCTTTAAACAGTTATAGTAAACGTAATATAATATTAAATAAATATTAAAATAACTTAATTAATTTAACTAATTAAACTAATTAATTAAAAAGAAAATATTAAATTAAATTAATTTATTTATTGAGTGCTTGTCATATAAATTTAATAGATATAATCAATTATTTATAAGCGATTGTTTTCTCAAGGTAATCCTTTCTGTCTGTCGTATCCTAAAATTCGGTTCATACGACAAATTTGATAGTATTTGAAAGATCGCTTTTCTTTATCCAAAAATGGAAAAAGCTATGCGATTTCGTTGTCTCTGAATAAGAGCACTTGCTCATGTCATCCGAATGTGAATAAAGATGACTTTGTAAATAATGTCAGAAATTTGGAGTTTTCGACTTCAGATTAGCCGTAAATGTACGTTTCTTTAAAAGAAGAACATATTCATATGCATTTAGCATATATTCAGCATTTGTTCAGATTCAGCATTTTTCTCAGATTTTTTACTGTTATTCCGAGTTAAAATGGCGCAGAAATTAAAGTTTGTCAAATGGTTTAACATCGTTATCCTAAAAGTTTGACCTTATCTAACTCTATGAAGATTTAAGTTAAATAGTATAATCTAGGCCCTTTTCTGGACTATTTTTATCCAATGACCTAAACATGGGGTCAAAAGTGTGGGTGTTATCATTTGAAACTACAGAGTACTACCACCACGTATGATAAAATAAAAGACATAGGATTTTAAAATTGTTCATAATTAATAAAACGATTCTTTCGTTTATTTTTGCATTAATTGGAAATGAAGTTATATCAATCGTTCGGATTTTTTGCAGTACCTATGTGCACCTACATGTATCCATATGCATTCAAAAGGGATCAGAGAACTATTGGCTTCATTATACAAAACTCATTGAGCCTGTTGTAGATATAACCTTGAGCTTTAAGAGTTTGTGCTGAGATTTTGAACAATAATTAAAGCAATGCATTCTGGTTTTTCAAATAAAATGATGTGGTGATCGTGTTCTTATGTTATCCAACATAGATATATAAAATTGGGCGTGCAAAAAGTGATTCAAGATAAGTTAAAGGAACACTAGTTGTAACAAAAGGGTTTTACATCTGCGGTATCTTGTGGAACAGTAACAATTAGATAAAGAGTCCTCCCTCAGATTGCTGATTTTTGACTATATGATAATATCTTAAATAATGCAGGTGGGACGAATAATAATACTTATTAATTTATTTATTTATTTTGTTTCTTGTTAAAAAAACACGAATAATTTGGAAGAATGTTAAACAAGAACGAAAAATCATGCTTCAAGCATAGATTATGAAACACTTCCCAACACATCCAGAAAAACTTTAATGAAACTTTACTGATAAATAAGATGAAAGAGATATGTATTAAACAATCTATGAAACATGTAACACATTTCAAAATACAGTTTTTGCAATTACTTTCCATACTCAAAAAATAGTCGTATAGTATTCTGTGCAGCCCTGTATATTATCTATCGATTTAGATATATAATATATAGCATGATAAAATTTAGTTCAGTTAAAGAATTCACATTTAGTAATTTAGTCAATCAATGAAAATGCATTCAAAATATTTAGTACAGCCTTATATATCATCTTAAAACTTTTGTACACACTATATTTTAAGCTAAAATTAAATTCAAGTAAAAAACGTAGAAGGCAAATTAAAACTCACTTACAGCAGTTACCAACCATAAACAGCAATGTATCTTGTTTTTTGCGTGGCACTGTATATGAATTTATTTATATTCCACAAACTACTATTATTCTACTAAATATAATTCAGCAGGAAAATGCGTAACACAATTAAAAACTAACCTTAAGCAATTCACTCTCATAATCAGTATCATTTAAAAATTCCTTTTTGTAGCCCTGTATATGATCAATAGAATTTATACACACCACATATAATGCAAATATTTACTTAAACTTAAAACGCAAACCAAAGTTGAATACATACACTATATCACACATCCACTATAATTATCGCACTAAGACTGTAACCGAATTCTTTTATGTGTCCCTGTAAATAAATTATAAACGCAACGCACACCATACTTTTCAGCGAGTAACATATAGTGCACCTCAGTAAAGCATATAAATGTCATTATATTTCAAATAGCGAAATATTACTAAATTAAACTGCAAACGATTTTTCGCCTAGAACATTGTGTAACAGAATTCTTTCGTGTCCCCCTGTAAATGAATAATAAATGCTTTGCACCCTATATTTTACAAAAGCATGTTTCAGTGCACTTCATAATTGTATATCAATTTCATCACGTTTCAAATGGCGTAAACATCGTCAAAAAGCATTTGAAAATATTTTATCCCATTGGCTGTAATGTAACAGAATTATTTTGTGTGAACCTATTAATGAATGAAAAAGTTCATTGTTTAACCTGGCTATTGCAGTAATAGCTTTATTTGAGTTTATATCACGCTTGTTTTCTTGATATAAACTTAAATAAAGCTACTACTGCAATAGCTAGGTTAAACAATACATCACCGATTACAATAGACTTCAGCAATGTTGGGAAATGAACAAGTTATAATCGTTTAAACTACGCATTACTAAGGAAAGCTAATAATCACAGCAAAATTTGAAAGCTGTAATGATATGACTCATGCAAAATTGATAACGGCGCCACATATTATTAGGAACTAGCAGACTACGCCCACTGCGCTGGTCGGTTTCTCCAAAAGAACCTTGAATCAAACGAAATTTATCGGTGAATTTAGCCTTGTAGTTTAAAGTAATCTGTACCTTTACCTGGAATATCCTAAAATAACATAAAAACGGATACTTATTTCACTAAGTTATGTTTTTTTTTAATACGGTTGATTATTACGTTTATAATTTATTACCTACCGTTTTCCATTGATTTATATGTTTTATAGCTACATTTTTTAATAACGCGAATTAACCTATAGTATTCACAACTAAAAAGAAATGGCGCATCTAGTATTTGTCGAGAATTAAATAAAAATCATGCACTCGTGACATCATAATTCACTTTTATATTTTAACAGAATAATACGGTTACTATAATTTGTGACTCGTGCTGACACATTGCTGTTGTTATTATTTTTTACGCGTGAATTTTTGCTATGGTACTCCATTGTGAAATTTGGTAATTTTTGAAATTCAATATTTGAAAAATGGCATAATCAGTGGATTTGAAATTTATATCAAGAAAAATACATTTTTTTTTACATTTCTAACGCAGTTTGTCTAACAATTTTCTGACAAATACTTTTCGAGCAATTAATTTTTTCAGTAACTTCAAATGTTTCATTTTCCGAGATTAATCTGTGGCAACGATTAGCGAAAATCCCAGTCGTCAGCAACGCATACCTTTTTATTAAAGAGGATAGGGAAAATGAGGAAGTGACTAGCAATGGAGTTCAGAACAACAGTAATTGATGATGCCTCAAACCAGGAGGTGAACATATTTTTAAACCTTTTCTACATTTTGACTAATTTCTAGTGTCTTTGAATGTGTTTTTTTTTTTAACTTTTAGGCATGTCCACTATTTTTAGGGGCGTTCGTAATAATATAAATACATAGCACCTATAGTCGTCGTTTGGTCCGTCCGTCAGTCTGCCCGAATATAACAGCGCAAAAAATACCCTACCGAAGGGTTTGAAATTTAATATATAATAATTGTTGCAGAATTTTGTCGAGTCATTTCAAATTTCATGAAAATCGAATCAAAATTTAAAAAGATATTAATACAAATTTTCTTCATTCTATTAACTACTATCAGACCCATAATCTATATAATAAAACCGCAAGTCATGTGACTAAGGAAAACAAATACGGCTATTACCATTTCTTTTTTCATATGCCAGAGGGCCATTTTTATTCAAAATTCTGTTATCGAATAAAATTGCAATAAAGTTAAATTTTTAGAAAGGTCATTCAAAAAATTGTTCGTTGGAGAGGTGAATTACTTTCAAATATGCATAGATTCTGAGATAACTTCATTTGAAATTAGATTGAAAGCCGAATATCTCAATCCATTAAGGTAAATAAACACAGAAGATTCGTTCATTATGAGTCATAAAAATATGAAACCATGGAGGTAATCATTCGCGAAGCAAGATCTCCATGGTGAATTTTGCAGCGATGTCTGGTGTCGAAAAGAACAATTCGCATCTGTAAACGTGGCATACGTAATAAAACAAAGGTATGCTCATTTTGCTCATAGCAGACGATATAATCATGATGAATTTTTTTTTTTACTTTGTAAAAGAAGTTATAATACGAACGTACCTCATTTGTCACGTTTAACGTACAATTTCCAATTTTTTTTAAAGCAATATAACGTCTGAATGAAATTGGTAGTACAAGTAATTATTGTGTCACTATTTAACTTTTTTATTGGGGACATTAATCTTAGTCTAAATTGAAAATTGTACTGAAAAGTGCATCTCCTTTAAATAATTATTGAAAAATGTTTCACTTTTGACGATGAAAATTCCGTTATATTTTAGCACATGTCAATCACATCGATGGAAGCGTTGCGTTTTCCTAAGATTGATAAGTATTTATTTAACATTGTCGACCATGCGAAGAACAGATATACTGTTTGTTAATTCATAAAACAGATGTGAATTTATTAGAATTGTTTTATATAAAAAAAAAATCCATACATAGGTTATTTGGATATAAAAACTAAATATACATTTTCACTATTTATAATTTTTTTACCAGCTTTAGATATTGTATCATCTTTATTTATTAATATTTTTTCATAAAACTTTGTTAAACATTTTAGGAATAAATAAAGCAAACATTACGATCACATGAAAAACAAAAATATTAATAACAATAACAAATTAATAAATAAAAATTTAAAAAGGCATTTATTTGTAAATCATTTAATTTTTATTATCATTTGGATAAATTTTTTTTTTGAAATTTCTGTAAATATTTAATTAATCTAAAAAGATTGTAAAACCGAAATTAAATTGAGTTTAAATAAGGTAATTTTGTGAATATTAATTTAATAAAATTCCTTTAATTTGAAATGGAAGATTAAAAACGTTTTTTTTTTTTTTTTTTTTTTTTTTTTTTTATGATAGAATGATGATTTTCCCCATTGACATTTTCTAGAAGAAGGATTAATTATTATATTGTTTACAAATTAAAAAGAAAATGTTGTCTTCATAATTAAATTTTTCCTAACAGAGTTGTGTACTTTTTTCCATTTTTTAAACGTTAAAGGAATTTCATTTTTCCATATCTGAATTAATTTCATGAGTGTTTCAAAAGTAATTTTTAAAGCTTTATAAAAAAATAGCTTTATCTTATCAAAATTATTAGATCCTTAAAAGTTACAAACTAATTTATTCTCTTCTTTAACAGTAAGCTTTACAATTTAGGAAATAAAATGTCTTTTTTAATGAAAATTTATATGAATAATTAATAAATTATACATTAAAATTAATACATTACTTTTAAAGTTCTGCAAAATCTTTTTTTATACTTTAATAAGAGCGACCATTCAAAATATTACGTTTAAAATGAAAATGTTTATTAGAAAATCTCTTTAAGATTTAGAATTTTGAGTACTTATGATAAATGTAATCATTGAAGTTCAGTGATAAATTTTTAAATATAATAACTTTGGAAGTTTTAATGAATAAATACAGAAACAAATATGTAAGGAAAATTTTTGAAAAATAGACTGATAATAATTGTTCATGAGGAAATTTTAAAAAGATTTTTATTGAATAATTTACGAAATGATTTATGGTTAAAGAAACTCGTGAAATAAGAAAATCGTGAGAAAGAAATAAACTCGTAAAATATTATTTTCACTTTATTTTTGTCAGATAAAGATTAATAATAAATTGATTTTGAATGCAGTGAGGATGTACTTTCAAATATTTAGTAATGAGTAAATCAATAATTTTTATAATTAAAATAGCTCTATATTTACAATTTTTAATAAGTCTTGGGGAAGCGCATGATATTTTTATAAGTTTCTTGGAAACATTTTGTGTCTTACGTAAGTTTTAATAAAGAAATACCATTCAAGACATTTTTTTTTTTCATTTTACTGCTATATTAAATTGAATCGATATCCACTTGTAAATTTTCGACTGGACAAAAAATGTCCTGGCCAGGATTCGAACCTGGGATCGCTTGGCTGAAGCCGCCACGCTCTACCACTGAGCTATCCCGGTCGAATCTGGAGGGCATAATTCATCCAGTTAACCTTATTGATCAAAGCATCTTCTCTGATATTTTAAGCAGCTCAACAGAAAAGATCGCAGGTAAAGGTATCAGACCAGATGCTTTGATCAATAAGGTTAACTGGATGAATTATGCCCTCCAGATTCGACCGGGATAGCTCATTGGTAGAGCGTGGCGGCTTCAGCCAAGCGATCCCGGGTTCGAATCCTGGCCCGGACATTTTTCGTCCAGTTGGAAATTTACAACTTGTATAATTCCTTTACCAATTTGAAATAATTGTGTTAAAAATTAATCTAGTTAATCGATATCGTTACCATTTTCATTTACAATTGATGCCTTTTCAATAGCGTTAAATACTATTTCAGTTACATAAATATAATAATAATCATACACAATATAGTATGAATTCATCCCATTTTAAATTCTTTTAAATCAGTATAATATTTGATACAACTTCACATCTTACAAAAACATGTATCATTATATTTATTTTGTATATTTCATTTTTTTTGTAAAAATTATCTAAATAATAACAGATGTCTAGAGTGAATTTTTTTTTTTTTTTTTTGACAATTTTTAGCTGTTCTTAATATAATTTTCAGTGTTGGATTTAAATATCACAATAAAAATTATGTATCACGCGAACTTGATTTTTAAAATATATAATCGATGTTATAATATTCTTTTTACAACTATAATAAGTACAAAATTAATGCAAAAGTACTTTTTAAACAAAAAAAAAATGTAATTCCATAAAATCAAATAGGTCTAGTGTTACACATGTCATGAAAACATTAATTTATAATTCATTGGAGTGAAACTTGGGTATTGGGTTAGACCAAGGGCAATGTTCCTGCATAGTACTTCATTATGTTGCCCAAAGTACATATAATTATTAAGATTTAGTATCCCATTGGGATGGTTGGGGTAACAAAAACCATATTAATGATTGTTTACTTTTTTTTTTGCTCGTGCAATGTTAGTGATTATAAGACTAAAAACAAAAAAGCCTTTCTTTACCGATTTTTTTTTTTTTTAGTTTTACACAGTCCAGAAAATTCTGACCTTTTTTTAAAAAAAATACACATTTGCAGGATCATAAATTTTGATTCAGATAATGCTGCTGCTGTGTGATTTTAATTGCAATATAGACAATAGTATCTCAACTATTCAATCTATCTGAACATTCTGATTTAATCTGAAATTTGTGCTTGTATAAAATATTTGCTGAAGTTTTAGGCTCGAGACTAAAATAACAATAAAAGAAACTTGTTAGCTCCTAAAACATTTACTATTGTGTACATAACAAAAAACGGGATATTATCTCTTACTTTCTGGGAATAGCGACAAAGTGTATTTGTCGCAAGGATATTAATATATTGATTCTCACGTTTGGCGTTAAATATAGGAATGGAGAATTTTAATTGAATTGAGAAGAGCAATCTTAAAATTTTAATTTTACACAATAGTGAAAAATATGTGTCTGTACTTATTGTACCAGGTTCATAGGAATACATGTTTAACGATTATCGATCCATATTAAATCTAGAAAATGCAGAAACATTAGATAACAAGAGACAAGAAATGCAGAGTTATTAGTAAAAGAAAAATACAGTATAAAACCTTTAAATAAGAAAACTAATGTATTCTAATGCATTTTTGACGAATGTGTATATATATGTATAAATTTCTAAATAAAATTGCCCTATTTTATTTCTGTAGCATTACTATTTTCGACAGGCTGTACAATTCATACATCAGTGTAACACATATCGACGCAGACAGTGAAAATTCAATTCAGGCTATAACAAAATTGAGGTCATTTTTGGAATAAGCACCCCGAAAATATATAGAATTATAATAATTTTACATAGCGATTTTCGAAAATGTACATTTTGTAGATCTGTATAATTAAAAGGATTAATTACTTTTTACCACCTCCGTCACATTATTGCATTTTGGAAGTTCATAATGGAAAATATTAATTTTACAAAATATTAAGTTAAGCATTTTAAGTTAGAAAATAACAATACTTCCAAAAATTGCGTGCCACAATTTCCGTATTATAAAATATTTATTATTCTCTAGATAATTCAAAAGTGTGAGAAAAGAAAAATGTTTTCATTCATTTGTAACACATAAAATTTAATAATCCTTTGGAAGACGCATTTAATGTTTAACAAAATATTAATCAGTTTCAGTTTTATTTATTTTAATCAAATAATTCATAAGAGGTTAAGCAAGACTTTATGAAAACTATTTTGTTTTCTCGCAATTTGTTGATTTTACTCATTTTCTTTCAAAATTACTTTTCTAATTTATCTGGTTTCCAAAACATTTTTAGTAAAATAAATGTTATTATTTTTTTATCTTCACTGATTGATACATTGATTATTTCAAAAGTACATTAAAAATGTATTAAACAGACTGCATATTTACAAGATATTTATTTACAAACTAGCTTTTTTTTTTCCATTTCGTTTGTTTAATGGGCTTCTCTTCTGTCAATTGTTGGACAGATTTTTTATACAAATTTTAAAAAATCCACATGCCTACTAGTTTAATGACTATATATTTCGAAATGTTGTAAAAAATAAAGTGAACTAAATAGAAACAAATAGTAAAAAAACAAATAGTAAACTGCATAACGTTTTAATATTTTGTTGATATTTTGATATAACACAAAATGCAAAAACACTGCATGATATAACACAAAAACATCGACGGTACATCTAAACATATTTCAAATAAAATCCAATATGACCATAATTAAAATTGTCTTATTGAATGCATTATAGAACTTAAACATTTTTCTTTATTCACCTGAAAATGACAATAGGGACTACAAAAACGAATGAAATCTAAAAAATAAACTTCCACTGCATCTGCTTCTTTAGTAAAATAAGGCAAAAATAAAAGATGCAAAATTTATTCAAACACTCTTAAAGACAAAACGGTTGTATTATTCTTTTTTTTTTAATACATGTTAAAATTTTATGGATTTATATTTTTAACACAGTATCAGTATTTAAAATTTCTAAATTATACTTCATATTTATAAAGAAATAACTTTCGGAAAAGAAAGACAAATGCTGATTTAATCTAAAATAAAAATGTATTTCTTCTTAAATCAATTAAATTTTATAAAACAATAAAAAGAAAATTTTAGAATGTTTAACAAAATCATATTTTTCACATTTTTCTCTTCTTATGAATTTAATTTGAAAATGAGTATTGAGAAATATGCTATTTGCGTTTCTGATACAAAAACGAGTATCACAGAGGACTTTAAGAATTAAAAGACAACAAATTTTAATTAGGATATTCGTTATCTGCAAATTCATTTTATTTAGTTACAGACGTACAATTTATATAAAAATTATTTTTCTATAGGCATAGCTGCCAACTTTGACGTCGTAGATTTCAGCGATTAAATAAGGCAAAATTTACTAATAAATGTTACTTGTAAAAAAAGATAAACATAAAAGTTGGCGGTTTTGTATAGTGGTTTACAATTTTTTAATTATTATGATGAAAGTTATCTAAAAAACTCTAAACACGAATAATGTTAGGAAGGGGTAAAACGAACACTCAGTTTTTACTATGACTGTCTGTTCATATTTATATTTAAATGAATTCTTTAACTATAACTAATTGCTTCTATCAATAAATTTAGTTTCTCCATTCATTATAAAAAAAAATAGGAAAAACTGAGTTTTACTGAAATGAGATAATTGGTAATGTTGCTTTTATTTTAAGCGATTACTTGAGAAAAATGAGGGAATCATAACAAAAGGTAAAGGGAAATTCAAGCATTTGACCTACACTACTGGCCATTACAATTGCTACACCAGGAAGAAATGCAGATAACAAAATGATATTTATTGGACAAATATATTATACTAGATATAACAAGTTATTAATTTTTCAAGAAATTTGGGTGCATAGATCCTGAGAAATCTGTACCCAGAACAACCCCCTCTGGAAGTAATAACAGCACTTATACGCCTGGGCGTTGAGTCAAACAGAGATTGGATGGCATGTACAGGTACAAATGCCCATGCAGCTTTAACACGATGCTGCAGTTCATCAACCGTAGTGACTGGCGTATGATGACGAACCAGTCGCTCAGCAACCACAGACCAGACGTTTCCTGTTGGTGAGAGATCTGGAGAACGCGCTGGCCAGGGCAACAGCCAAACATTTTCCGTATCAAGAAAGGTCCGTACAATACCGGCAACATGCGGTCGGGCATTATCCTGCTGAAACGTAGGGTTTCGTATGGCTCGAATAAAGGGTAGAGCCACGGGTCGTAACACACCAGAAATGTAACGTGCACTGTTCAAAGTGCTGTCAATGCTAACAAGAGGTGACCGAGACGTGTATCCAATGGCACCCCATACTATCACGCCAGGTGATAGGCCAGTATTACGATGACGAATGCACGCTGCCAATGCGCGTTTACCACGATGCCACCAAACACGGATGCGACCATCATGGTGCTGTAAACAGAACCCGGATTCACCTGAAAAAATGACGTCTCGCCATTCGTGCGCCCAGGTTCTTCTTTGATCACATCCACACGTTGACAGGAGCGCTAAAGGCGCTCCTGTCTATGACGCAGCGTCAAGGGAAGCCGCAGCCATGGTCTCAGAGCTGAGAGTCCATGCTGCTGCAAACGTCGTCGAACTGTCCGTGCAGTCACTTGTTGTCTCACAAACGACCCCATTTCTTCACTCAGGGCTTGTTACGTGGCTTTACGATACATTTCGGCCATGCCGATAACACGCCTGTCTTCTCGGCTGCTAGTGATATGGGGCCGTTGAGATACCGCATGTATTACCATCCTGACCCCATCGATTCCATATTCTGCGAACAGTAATTGGATCTCGACCGACGCAAGCAGCAATACTGTGATACGATAAAATGCAATCCCGTTATGCTACAATTCGACCTTTATCAAAGTCAGAAACGTGCTGGTACGCATTTCTCCTTATTACACGAGGCATCACAACAACTTTTCACCAGGCAACAACATTTAAACGCAATTTATGTATGAAAAACCGGCTGAACAATTTCCTCATTTAAACACATACCACGCTACCGGCGCCTGCTTTGTATGAATGCGCTGAAAAGCTAATCATTTGCATATCACAGCACTTCCTTCCTGTCGTTTAAATTTCACGTCTGTAGCATGTCGCCTTCTTGGTGTAGCAATTTCAATGGCCAGTAATATATTTTTAATGAAATGTTGGAAAACGTATTCGACATGTTTAATACAATTACTTTTAGAGTCTTTTTTAGTCTTATGAGTCTATTTCGAGATTTAAGCGTAAGATAGCCCATCACAAGATAAAACATCGCAGCAAATTTTATGAGAAAGGCATGATAAATTTAAATTTCATCTATTACCTTTATATTAATTAATTTTAGATGCAGGCATATAATAAGTAAAAAAAATCTTTATAAACAGGAATTCAAGAGTTTTATACATAGGTTATTAAGACAGGTATTTGAAATACTTCATTTAACTGTAAATAATAATGAGGGGTAGAAAGAATATTTCATCTAAAGTAAAGGAGTTTTCTCAAATTTTATTTTTTAAGATATTTTTTAAATACAGGGTGTTTGTTTTTTTTAACTGACTCTATTCAGAGCCGCCTGTAGCTCGTTCTAATAACTGGATTGATACAAAATTTTGTGAATGGACTAAGAAAACCATGGGAAAACAGATTCCAACAAAAAAAAATTAGTTCCAATCACCACCGATAGGGGGAAATGTGCGCTGTGGTAATTTATGCAACTGAGAATTAGCATAAAATGCGGGCAATAAATGCAAATGCAAATTTTTACTTACGCAAGCGACAGTAGCGGCAATAGTTTAAGTTATAAATGCATGCGAAAAACACCGAGAAACAATTTCAGCTCATGTTGAAAATGAATCTCACGTTACCGCAGCGCCCGTTACTTGTGAAGTTCTATTATTGTAACCAGTGCAATGCACCAGCTGCTCTTCGTTTACTTAGAACACGCCATAAACTGCGCAAAGGACCTATATCCGTTAATGTATTGAAAGCAATGATTCTGAAATTCGAAGAAACAGTCTCGCTAGCACTTCGGTCAGGCAGAGGACGTAAACCGGTGGCAGAAAAGGTGATAATGGATGTTTCAACTGCAATCAACGAAAGGGAAAGTGTAAATGATGAATAAAACATGGCATTTTATCCAAATTATTAATTTTGTCTGTTTCTGATGTTTTTTTTTCAATGTACAGCGCCACATTTCCACCTATCGGCGGTGATTGGAACTAATTTATTTTTGTTTGAATCTTTTTCCAATGGTTTTCTTAGTCCATTCACAAAATTTTGTATCAATCCAGTTATTAGAACGAACTACAGGTGGCTCTGAATAGCGTCAGTTAAAAAAAAACACCATGTATAACCAATTAGACCCATTAATAAATTTATATCACTGCTTCTATAGGTAAAAAAATCTTTACTGTATAGAAATTAAACGACTTTTAATCTTTCTTAAACTAAGTTAAAAAACAAAAAAAAAACAAATATTTTAAACCACTTTGAAGTAATCCATTTCGTCTCATAATTTAAAGAACTATTATGCATTAATTCTTGCTTTCATTCATTTTTTCATGAAACATAATAAATTTTTCATTCATATGCAAATGCGCCTTACTTTACTCAAAGTAAATCATTTTACAATGAATGAAGTAATTTTTAAGTAACAATTATTCTCCCTCTCTCGAAAATCGTAAAAAAAAAAATGTTTTTTTGTTACTCTGTTTTTTAAACCACATCAGAGTTTTATTTTTCGCGTAAAAATTTACAATAAAATAAACTACATAAATTGACTTTATGTATTTTAGTATCAAAAATTCAGTAATGTGACAATTGGTTAATTTATAATTATGAAACTTTGTACGGTTGAGAGATGTTCATGGTATACATTTGAGAGTGCAACGGAACTACACAAATCGAATGAGGATATTCTTCAACGTAGATGTGTCGAATGTGCATGTTCACCTGTCCATACAAGTAAAAATGAGACGTGTCGGTCTATACAATGTTCAAAAGTTTATCCATATTGAACAACAGCCCTCGGAATTCTAGGTCTACACACTGACACAGAAATGAAGACTAGCGTAGGCGGATTTTGTTTCAGCGTTTGTTGGACACTTGAATTTACGAGGCTACTCACTTACGGGAAAACACATGCTCGCTAATGTTAATCCTATGGGACGGTTATTTTGCAATATCTCGTTTGAATTTGAAACTTTTTCGTCGATTTTTTTTTTCATTGGTAGCTGAGGTCAATCTCTATGCAGGTCGTTTTTTACTTTTTCGATTTTGTTAACAAGTTTTTATCTTTTTATTAACATACTTTCACTTTCGGAACCGGTTTCAAAAGGGAAAGTATCCTCATAGAAAAATCTGCAAACAAAATCAAAAAAGTAAAAAAACGGCCTGCATAGATATCGACCTCAGCTATCCAATTTAAAGAAAATCATTTTAAAATATTGAAATGCAAACAAGATATTGTAAAATAACTGTCCCATAGGATTAAAATTATCGAACGGGTGTTTTCTCGTCAGTGAAGTAGACCGTTAAACAGCAGTATTTCCTTTTTTTCGCTATTATTTAGTGGAAGAAAAATAAATCTGTGAATACTTTTAGAAATTATTCATATTCCAATTCAAGAGAAGGCACAATACTTAAAGAAATAAGCCTACGATAGCGCGATTTGTGTGTAAGTGCTTAGGCCTAGTATTCAGAAGGCGGTGATTGAATCCACAGTGAGCAAGGAAATGCAACATGTTAAACGGTCAGGATAAAAATTTAGAGATAACAATTGCTGAATAGATTAAATTTTAAAGAGTAATATCGTACTTTATTCGTAACAATCTTATGCATAACATAACTTTGCGTTTCTAATTATGTTTCATTGTGCAGAATTATTGTATTGCCAATAAGTTTTGAAGCTCTGTGTCCATGAATATTGAGGTCATACCCACATTAACCATCAGAGCAATATCTCCAATTACCTCTAAAGAAACTCGATTTCTTTCTAGGATGGAATACCCAGCGACCCTGTTGCATAGACTTTCTTGATAATTTTGACTTTTAGTCATTGCATCTCTTTGAAACTTTTTAAGCTTGTATAAGTATGAAAGACGCATCCTTCTATGTGAATGTAAGTCTGCAAGATGTATGTGAGTTACTATATAGGTAATGAAATGTTATGAAGATACGGACATAATGCACTATATCTAGAGCATCCAACATTCACATAATTTAAAATTTATAAAGTAATCAGTAACTTTTACGTATCTGTCATATAATGAAATTCTGCAAATAACTTAGTTATTTTTTTTTCATTGTTGTCTGTGTCTGTCATTTATTTATAGCTGCTTATTTCATCATGAATGTCATTTTGGCTTTTGTTGTCAATAAACTAATGAAAATCGTTAAATGAAAAATAGTAAATTTTTCCTTTGATGTCTCTTAGCTCGAAAGGACGCAAATCGGCTCTCCTAGGCATGGTCACTTCAAAAATGCCGTGAAGGCTTTTACACTTTTATTATGAGAAATCATATACATATGTTATATAAAAAATTTATTTCCTTCGCAAATCCTTCATATTTATTTCGCATTAGTCCTTTAAATTAATCTAATTTCTGACATAGTCAGTATTTCCTTAATTCTTAATAATGTTTATTCCTATTTAATGTCCTTTTAAAAGTAAATACCCGTATATTAATAATTATCTTATACCAAATTTTAATCTAAAATTTTAAGTTCATTCGTAGCTTTTATCAGCTCCCCAATCTATAAAATTCCGAGAGACGCTTTCTCATTTCGAATGTTTTTAAAAAGCCATTTTCTTTTTATTATTATTATTCCATGCTCGGTTTCGCGCGCTGGGTATTTTTTCACTTCAAAATTGATGCGTGGCCAGGAGAGGAACTCTTTCGTGTTCGAGCTTCTCCCTCTCGCCTCATTAGCTGGGCTGGAGCTCGCCTCTCACTCATTGGTTTGTGCGCACGTGACGTCGTATTTCTGTATGTCTACGCTCAGTGAACAAAACTCGCTCGCACCCTTCGGGGAGAAGATTTTTGACGTGTTTGGAAGTGTAAACAAATATGTATCTGGTGTTGTAGTCTCGTAGAATTTTCATACAGCTCTTTAACATCTATTAAACCATGTAGTGAGCCATCGTGAAGCCTGAGGGCTATAAGTTTATACCTGTGGGAACTGTTACTGCATCGCTCTCATTCTAAATAAACGATTTGTCTAGAAATTGGCTGGTATTTATTGAAGAAACTCTTGTTGAATCTCATTATTGCCTCACCAATTCGCCATGATTATTGGTATCGACTGCAACATTCTATATCTGTAACGGACTGCCATTTTCTCGTGGATTATTACATCTCGTGGTATCTCATCTTCGTCAAAACGCCACACATATATATATATATGTGTGTGTGTGTGTGTATTATGCGATGATCTGCTGGGTGCTTTTCTTTTCCACATAAATAACACGCTTTCTCTTTTTTAAAACAGAGAAATTTTATTTACAGATGTCACGACACACACATACATTAATTAGCGAAAACATATAGATATAAAAGTAGCCTGGTACCTACATCAATATTTTACTACATATATTGCACTACTTAAATACATTCCAGTGCTCACCGCACATATTTACAACGATTACACTTTTTTGTTTGTCCAAGAAACTTTCCTCGGCTTATCTTCTGCTTTCAATGAACTCCCGCTAACAACTACTGTTTACTCTTCCTCTCGTGTTGGGGGAAGAGACGCAGCTAACGTAGGAACTGTGACATCACCCAGACATGACACACACTGTCAATCAAAAATATTTTCAGTATCTGCATTCAATGTAGTCGGTACTCATCATAGAAATCTGTATTGCCATAGTACCATTATTATCCGAAAACAGGAAGGAAAAATCATGCGTCAAGCATAGATTATGAAACACTTTCCAACACATCCAGGAAACTGTAACGAAACTTCAAGGTTAAATAAGGTAAAAGAAGATATGTAAATAAACAGTTTAGAAAACATATACCGCACTGAAAAATACAGTTTTCTAAATTACCTTCCACTGCAAAAAAGTAGTCAAATTATTTTTTGTGCAACACTGTATATGATTTGTAGATTTGGATATATATAATACATAGCATGATAAAATTTAGTTCAGCTAAAAATTCACATTTAACAATTTTCGCAAATCGATGGAAATGCATTCAAAATCGTTTGTGCAGCCCTGTATATTATCTAAACACTTTTGTACACGCCCCATATTAAGCTAAAATTTATTTCGGGTAAAAACACACATAAGGCAACTTAAAACTCACGTCCAGCAATTACCAACCGTAACGGACAATGTATTTTGTTCTTTGCATAGCCCTGTATATGAATTTATTTATATTCCCCAAACTTATATTAGTCTACTAAATATAGTTGAGCAGGAAAATGCGTAACACAATTAAAAACTACCCTTAAGCAGTTCACTCCCCTAGTCTGTAATACTTACAAATTCCCTTGTGTAGTCCTGTATATGATCAACAGAATTTATACACACAACGTAATATGAAAAAAATTTAGTTAAACTTAAAAACGCAAACCAAACACGAAACGCACTTATCACACAGAAACTGTAATTATCGCACGTATAACATAACCGATATCTTTTATGTGTTCTGTATGGCCTGTAAATGAATAATAAACTCAATGTACACCATACTTCAAGGTGAGCAATTTATAGTGCACCTCAGTAATGCATATAATTTTCATTCTCTTTGAAATAGTGAAACATCATTAAATTGCACTGCAAACGATTTTTCCCCGTAAAATAATGTCTAATAGAATTCTTTTGTTTGACACTTTAAACGAATAATAGATGTTTTGCAGACCATTTTCTACAAAAAGCGTGTTTTAATGCGCATCATAATTATGTATCAATTTCATCATGTTTCAAATGACGTACTTCCATCAAAATGCACTTGAAACGATTATTTCCCATTGACTGTAATGTAACGGAATAATTTTGACTGTCCCTGTAAAAAAAAAAAAAAAAAAAAAAAAAAAAAAAAAAAAAACTATAATTGCTACACACTTTATTTGCAATAGGGAACATGCTGTAGTAAACGACAATAACATACAAAAATTTCAGGGCAATGCGAGTATATTTACACGAGTTAGAGCACGGCCAGACGAAGTCATAAACACGTTTCAATTAGGTTGGAAAGTTTAAAAAATTACTTTTGACGTTTATTTAATCCGATGCGTGTGCCTTTTTTTCTTTTTTAGAATTGAATATCAAATTTAAAAATGCATGGTTACGTGAATAATATTAATGAAATGAAGTGATTGCAAACGTTATTAACTGAAGTGCGTACTGATGAGGAGTCATGTAATGAAAAAGTTTAAGAACATATGTCTCGTACTTGAAACGTGTAACAATACAGTGGCGTGAGCCCTTGCATGTTGTTATTTAAATAAGGACATCTGCATTGACAGCAATATGTTAATTCATATTATTTTATATAATGCAAAATCATTAAAGATAAGTTTTAATTAACATATCTTGATTATAAAAATTATAAATTTAGAGAAACGTTCATGACTTAAAAAATAAACAAAGCATAAGAAATATAAAAAAGTACAAATTTTTAAAATATTAAATAACTTTTGAAATTTATTATAAGAAATATATTTCATTTTAAATATGATAAAAAAAACTGTTCCTATTCATAATATTTTTCTCAGAAATTTCTTTGGATTTAAAAACAATATTCCAACAACATTAATTTCAACAAAAAATACCAAATGAATACTGCAAAGTATAATATACAGAATTTTCTAAATGTTTTACTTTAATTAAATAAATTTAGTGAAATAAATATTTCCCGATTTTTTTTAATTTTAAATTCTTCTTCTTCGGTTTCATATATTATATTAAATTAATCTGAATTAAATCAATTCTAATGAAATTTATCTAAATGTAATAAAATTAAGGTATAGCTTTAATAAAAAAAATTTATTTATTCCTTTGAAAATTTAATACAGTAAAGCAGAGCTCATAAATGGTGCTCTTTTTAAATACTGATTTTATAAAACAACAATCTTCTTTTTACATTTTTCTTGCAAATTTTATTCAAACCTACCTCGAATGCTGTTTATGTTCCAAATATTGTAGAAACCTACCTCGAAAGTTCTTCATTGTAATTATTGATATTACAAACGAAACATTTGGTGAAGTATTTTTTTTATTATTCAAGCTTTTTAAAAAATTATTATTAATATTTTATTTTAATGTTATTCATCGTAATTTCTGATATTAAAAATCGAAACATTTTGTAATTTCTTTTACTGTCACTTAAATGGCCACTATCTTGAATAAAAGGTGAAAAGCAGTAATTTTAAGATGCATATAATAAAAAAAAATTTGCAGGTTTTTCATTGATATCCAAACGGAGATTACTTCCTGAACTCCCCTCGTATTTATCCGACATGACAATGTACTTCACTTGCTATCTTTCGCGTTGGTTACCTTTTTTGAATTATTATTTATCTTTGTTTGCATTAATTGTGTTCATTTTATTATATAATATTTTAGACATATAACATTAAGTAGTCACTGCACTAGCACTACACACTCAGTAAGTATTCGTGATGGATATGCTAGTGTGGAATTTCGTAAATTCAATGCATTTTTAATAGTCTAAATAGTTCTGCAAATGCCATCAGTGCATGCATATGTATAACATGAAATACAAAATTTGAAGTTTATAAGACAAGTTAAGTTTACATTAAAAATTTCATCATAAGGAAAATACAGTTTATTTAAGGACTGTTGGGATGCTTATACTTGTCTTTGCATCCTAACATTTTGTTTACCTATATAACGCAATTCAGTGTAAAACCCCTGTCCCTGCACAAAATTTTATTTTTGTAAAAACAACCATACACTCCGCAAAATATATAAAAAGACTCGTGCAGTCAGGAAGAACAATACTCCTATGGAGACTAATTATTAACGATTAAAATGTGATTATCAAAGGCTATTTAACAGTGATTCGTCACGGACTGTAATTTTTAAGTAAAACATGGCCATATTTATTATTATGGAAGTATTTATGGGGGACAGACTTCGTGTCGTCGATTTGAAGTTATATCACAATGGTGGAACAGTAAAATTTAAGGAAGCTACTTTCAACCCTCACCCGAGTGATCCCAAAGACCACCAACAGTCGCTAGGAAGTGCTTCATATGCAAATCAGTTTTGGCTGGAGATCTATCTCTCATTTTATTGGACAAAGTTCTGATTGGTCAAAGAGGTGGCCAATCTTCTTACACATGTAAATTTATATTGTATTTGTTTTGTATCATGTATGTTTAGTATTAATATAGTAAGAAAGTGTGAGAGTTAGATGTTATGTTGGAATTAACATAATAGAGAATGTAAAAATATTTCGTCGTTGAAAGACGTGAATTTAAAGTTGCTCCAGAGCGGAGAACTTAAATTTTTCAGGATGAGAAGACGTTTTGATTCCATGTTTTTACGGATTCTTCTCATTGCCTCTAAGTGCAAGACACTTAAGTTAAATTTATGGAAGCTGATTTTTTTAATAAATAGATGTTATCGCTTCCGAGGCCTATCCTAAAATATATTTTTTTAATGCCTATTAAGTAAATTTTAAGATTTTAAAAGATCTGTTTATGATGAGTGTCAGGATGTCGGATTCAAGATGTGCCTACTTTAAGTCCACACCGCACTGGGTACCACATCAGGTATGCTTCATCATAATTAATAACACTGTGTGTATGCATTTTAATATATGTTAAATATAGGGCTTGTACAGCATAGTCCTCAAGATAATGATATTAATTAATTTTAGAGAAAATGTTTGTCGAGGCAAACTTTAAAATAATATAATTAAAAATCCACAGGATTTTCTTATTAAAGTCAATTACTTAATATTAAATATAAACAGCAACATGCTGCTTTTTTAGAATTTTGTAACAAAATGGGTGCTGTCCTTTTCAAGGTAACTTAATTTCTTTTAAACTTTTTTGTAAATATTTTAATAATTTTTTGTGTTGTAAATAAATTTGTAATTTAAATTTATTTTAAATCTCTTTATTTACCACAATAATATGTTATAAATAATATAATACAATCACTTGTTAACTTTAAATTAATGTCTCATAATGCTTAAAGTGATTAAAAACAAAAACATAACACAGAATATTTAAAATACCTGTTTTTAATTTAGATATGTAGATAACATATGTTTCATGCACAACTACCGGTGATATCTTCAGATCTTAATGATAAATACAAAATTCTCGCATATTTGAAAATAGTAAAACATATACCACGAGATCGCATGTCCAAAGTTAGTAGGTGCTTAATTTGGCTAAAACTGGGAAACGTGAAAAAAAAAATTATTTATTTTTATTTTTATTGCTTTTCTATTTATCGATCATCGCGTGCCAAATTTTAGCAAATTCAAAGGAAACGGTTTCGTTACAAATGCAATCTTTTCGCAAATATATTTCTATAGATTCATGGATAATGGATGCGAAATAAGCTCTTGATTGATTAATTTTTCAATCAAGAGCTTATTTCCCATCCATTATCCGTGAATCTATAGAAATATATTTGCGAAAAGATTGCATTTGTAACGAAACCGTTTCCTTTGAAGACAACTTATTGAAGCTATAATTGATTCTTGGCACCATGTGAATACGAAAGATGAACTCCAAACACTTGTTCACTCGATGAAAAGACGCTGTGAAGCTGTCTTAAAAAATAAGAGTTATCCTACTAAGTATTGATTGTGTAAGTATCACTTAAAAAAAATGCAAATCTAAGATAGATCTAACTATTAGTTGCATAAGTTTGTTCGTAATAAAGATATTGTAATACTGTTTTTATTATTAAATTCTACATTAAATTACCTTCAATTTGATATATAAACGTTTGTATTTAAGTGAAAATTAATATATTCTACAAGCACACAAATTTGAAAAACATGAAACTTTCAAAAAATGTCCACACTTTTGGCCCCCACTGTATGCACGAAGATACAAGGTGTCCTAAAGGTAGCGCTTTGTTGTACTTCCAATAATCCATAAGCTATTAAACAACCACAAAAGAATTTTGAAAACCGTTCTGCGCAAAATTTGAGTGTGCTATGTTAGCGGCTAAATCAAGACAACGAACGCAATTAAGAACAGTTTCAAGTAACAAGAAAGACTCTGCAATTCAACAAGGAGTTTTACTATGAAAAATGTTGTTACAATAATAAAGTTTACTTTTTCAGAAACAAATCTGTCCAAAATGTAAAAAGAATATTCCTTCAGATGTCTGTTGAACAATATGTGCTATCCGACCTAACAATTAACCCAATAATGCAACTGTTACCTAATGAACATGTAATAGCCTCACATACGGAAATGCATTTTCATGAACATGATTAAGCACACACATGAATGTTTATAGGGGTTCTTTTATTTGGGAATGATAAGGAGTTGGAGAGGGCCAATTAAACATTTACACTGTTAAAGATCATATGCAGTTTGAACCAACGTTTGGTTCTGCAGTAGCTGCAACCATAATATTGTGAAATCTCATTCCAAACGAGGTTTCACGATCGCAGCTACTGCAGCAACAAATGTCCGTTCAAACAAGCGCAAAATTTTAATAGTGTACACTACTTTAAAGCAAATTAACCAACTTTAAAGAATATCTTTCTACTCTTTCTACATCTTAATAGCTTTTTTGAGGGGATACACTGTATATAGGGAAAATTGGGGTAAAACCGTGTACCTAAAGGTTTTTCTTTGTTTACAAATGTCTAGGAAAGCGAAAAATTCGGAACACCCCACAAAAGTGTTTGGGGACATCTGGTCTATTTAAAAACCACACCTATTGCCACAGGAAAATTCTTCTCTACTTGGAAAAATGCGTTTTCTAGGTATACGTCTGAAATAACTCCGATTTTTGGTGGCAGGGTAAAACCAGTACTAATAAGAACTTACTTTTTTTTAAATAGTTCCAGTAACAAAAAAGCATCATTTTAATAAATATTGAATCAAACTTTAAAACTTGTATAGATTTTTTAAGGTCAATAACTTTTTTTTCAGACTTTTAATCTATTTTTAAAGTTGTCATGTTATGACTTTCTCAGCTTTTACTTCTTGTATTCGCTGCACTCCTTATGGGCTCACTCTTTGTATACAGAATATTGTATTCATTTGTCACCACCTCTTGAGTGAAGAAACAATCCATTGCAGAGTTCAATACAAATCCATGTGTACCAGGTTTTGTCCCAACAGACGACCAAAGATCAACATGATCATTCTCCTAGATAGCAGGACGTATGCACTTCTTTATGGCATCAAAAAATCGTGTGAAAGCAATAGAAAACAGTGGTTGCCTTACCTAAATCGATACATAAGTCTGAATTTATTTGAAATGCAGAAAAAACTGCGAAAATTCACAACTTTTGATGTTTTTTTTTTCAGATAGCACAGCACGGACACAGACATTAACTCACTTCAAAAGCTGATAACAAACTGTTAGGGGACGCTAAGGGATGTAGTTAAAATGCGTGCTGTCCACAGGGCAGTAACCATCAGCGAGAAAACAGGGTAAAACGTTTTACCCTACACTCTCCTATACATGGATGTATGGACGTAAATGAACACAAATATAACGTTAATATATAGGATAAAATATGTTTCTACATTGTTTCGTCTTACAAAAGTCTACTTCTAATTTTTTTATTGTTTGTTTTTGTTCATCAAAATGTGTTAATAGTATTTTAGTTCTTGCTGTGTTCTCAATTTCGAAATTTCAGTCTATTTAAAAGAGTAGAAACATCTAAATTAGAAATATTTTTGTTAATTATATAAAATACAGTAAAATATTTCTTAACTTGGAAAAAAACGAAATCATTCTTTAAAAGTGATTTCTGAAACACAAAAAAAGACGTTTCTTTCAAAATGATCTTTTTAATGATAAGAAATTTATCCTCACATTTTTTACTTTTATTTGCACAGCTATTAAAAATTAAGCCCAATTTAGAAGTAATTTAGTTTATTTCAAGAGTTACAGAAATGAAATGAATTAGAATAAGTGAACGGATAAAAAAATAATTACTTTGAACTAAATCCAAGAATGTAATTGATGGGAACGTTTAATATTTTTTGAGTATATTCGGTAATCAAGGAAACGTATTTTTTATTATTTACTTAAATGGAATTTTGTTCGTTTAGTTCGGTATCTTTAAAATCTACTTTTTTAAGACTTTTTTGCCAAAATAATATAAATTCACACAAATACTCTCTCTATATATACCGTATTTCTGGAAAAATAAAACAATAATAATAAGTAACAAATACAATAAATTCAGTGCTTTATAACATTTATTTTTTTAATGAATATACAGAGTAACCAAAAGTCCTAGACATATATTAAAAATCAATTTAATAAATCAAGTAATTGACGAACGAGTGTGCGATTTCGGTGAAAGAGCTTCTTATGCTAGAAAGTTTTGTTGAAACATATTATGATGTTTAGTTCCAAAATTTGCCCATAGAAAGCGCTGCACATTTAAAGCTACAAATAAATTTTAAACGCTCAAGTTAATCAGTTATAATTTGCTTATTTTGGACAATCGAGGGTCGTAATGAGATAGGTGAAGGTTGAACTGAGCCTCTCTTATCAAGTCTTTTGAGACCCTTCATAATATATTAAAAACACCGAACAATTACTTTCAATTTTTTTTATTGAAAATACACTTTAAAATTGTAAAAAATACAAAACCACACCAAAAATCCTCAAAAAGAATTTTAAAAAAAATCAAGTACATTGTTTTATTATCAAGTTTGACAAAGGCGTTCAGACATGTCCCCACCTAAAAAAAATCTGAGACCCTCGTCGACGGCTAATTGCGGCTCTTGTGCAATCTAGTACAATATTTAAACGCCAGCGCCCTTTGTAGCTCCAATCACATTCCAAATAATGTCCAATTTCAATCCTTACGTTGAAATATGGTAGTAGATTATATAAAAAAAATGTCAGTTGATTCTTACCTTGAGGGTTTGATGCTGTTTTTTATCTGCATTGAAAGTGTAATGCCATATATTTACAATTTTTTAATTTAATTTTTTAAATATACATACACAAAACTTTTGATCATGAGAATCATTTTCGTACACACACTACTGACGTACACTAATTATAGGATTTTTCATTGAATTTTAAAAAGTGACAAGAGCTTTTAGGTCGCCTTGTATAATTAAGTATATAAACTTTTGAAGGGGATTTAAATTTCGTTAAACTAGTCTAAACTTTAATTTAAGGAATAGTGAAGATTGATAATCCAAGATATGCTCGAATACTAAATGCGTATTATAAAATGCTATTTGGAAAATAGGTTGTGATTCGATAGCATTTATTTCACTGGAAGGGCAAATTGTTAATTTCCACTACAGCGCTAAAATTATCAAGAAATATTGATCACTTATTTCTCCTTATGTTTTTTTTTAAAGTTGTGAAAGTAAAACCGTATAACAAAAGAACCATTGATCCAAATGACCTGAAATTTCACCAGTATGCTCCCAAAGCAATGGGCATTTTGTAGGCGTAGTTTAAAAAAAACTTAAAATCGCACCGACAGATGGCGCTGTAGGTTAACATCAACTGGTTTCCTTCCTATAGTAGGCTTTAGGCTCAGTGAAGCAATCTGTTCAAATTTCAAAACCATCTTCCGTAAATATTCTATCGCCATTGGACCTTTTCTTGAATTCTTAAGTGTCCTAAATCTCTTAAGAGCAGTTTCTGTGCTATCATTATTCTGATAATACAGTTTCACTAACAACGCACATAGCACAGTCATTGCCAGGATATCCGTGGAATAATGAACACGAGGTGTACGTGCTTCAGGCTTTTACGCCACTGTATGTGTGTCGTGCACAAGCTCGTCTCTCGAGTTTGCTGCATATACAGCGCCATCTGTTAGCGGGATTTTAAGGATTTTTTTTTTTTTAACTACGTCAAAAAAATTCCCATTGCTTTGGGAACACACTAGTAAAATTTCAGGTCATTTGGATCAGTGGTTCTTTTGTTATAGGGTTTTACTTTCACAACTTTAAAAAAAATCACCCTGTATATTATATTTAATTCATATTTTTAAGCAGTTTAAGTAGTTTAAATAACATTTTGATTATAAACATTGGAAGAAAAAATAATTAAAATTACATTAATCAATAAAACTAATTATTTATTTATTTATTGTTATTAAAATTTGTTATTTATAAGAAAATTTATTCCTGTAATACTCGCATCTATTTTCCTATTTAAAGAATACTTTCTATTTTTTTTTTGTAGTAACAAGGTACGTAAAATTTTTAAAAAGACTTAAAAAAAAGAAAGCATAGTTTAGTGATTTTAGGATGAGATGATAAAAAATGAACTTATTTGTAAAAGTTAAACAACCTTTATTACAAATATCCAGTTATCAAATCAATCCAATGTGCAACTAAATAAAATTTCAAATTTTAGGGATTAAGAAATTTCTTAAAAAAAAAAAAAAAAAAAAAAAAAAAAAAACGTAAGATATTTTTAGATATTTTTAATTTATTATTTTTTTTAAATTTATGATAAATCATTTCTTTTTTTTTCGCCTACACACAAATATACAGAAAACAGTCAGCAGAAAGTTTAAGACAGGCAATTAAAATAGTTCTATTTGATATAAATAGAAGCAGAAATATAAGTATACGCTACTTGAAAATGAGACACAAAACAAGAGAAAAATTAATTAAAATAACATGGAAACTCAGGAATATATGTTAATATGATTCTGGAATTCCGTAATTAAAATAGATGATATCGAATAACTCTGCAAATTATGTTCCTTTTTTCGATATATTTTTCTGGGTTGATAATATTTTATAAATTTAGGAAAATTATTCAATTGAAAATGTTTCAATGGCATTTTTGTAAAGTTATCGTAATAAGAAATTTTTGGATTAAGAAATAATTAGAGTTAAGGAAAAAAACGATTCAGACAAACATGAAACATACGTTATTGAATAGTTTTAGATATGTAGAAAACTATAAAGAAATAAATTTTCAAATGTGTTGAAAATTACACACTTACAAAACTAAATATGTATATAATTGTATCACACCAGTTCGACCTTAAACATATGAAGAATTTTCACCTTTTTAAAATACTTCTTTTAAGCCTAAAATTCAGCTTTTAATTCTAAACATTTAGGTTGCATCTTTCTCCTAAATCTAAGTTTGTGTTAGGGAAACATACACATATCATTGTACTGTGATCTGAGATATTCTGAAAATTTTGGCATATTTGAAATTTTACTAAATATTTATTAATTTAATATTAATAATAGGATTTTCTGTTACAGGGAAGTTATTACACCTTACTATGTTATGGGATGGGATGAGATAATATGATTAAGGTTAATTATATATGCACAGGGAAGTTATTACACCTTAATATGTTATGAGATGGCATGGTAATATTTGATTAAGACTAAATATATACATAACATTATCGTGCTACGTAATTGCCAAGTCACAAAATAATATTTAACTAAAGATGTAGAGACTAGGAGTGATTTGTGAATGAAAATTTCACAGTTAATAAGATGGCTAAACTTGGCTTTAGACGACCTCAGAACTTCTTACGGAAAAAGAGTCAGGGGACTTCGCTGCATTTTTTACAAGTGACGTTCTTGATGACATTTCACTTCTTTTTGTAAGTAATCCTCCTTTTCTTGATTTTGGGTTCTTTTTGGAGATCATCCACTGATTTTCGCTAAGCCCACACTCTGTTACTATTATTTACAGGTATAAAAATTTTGAAGCTTTAGTTTCGTTTGCAAAGTACTGTAGATAAAAATAAATTTCAGGTTCCTAGGCAAGCACTAAGTTATGGAAGGGGGGGAAGTCAAAAGTACTCTCAATTGCTTCCAGGAAAGGTGCTATCCATCTGAGATATTACTTGCAGCCCTAGATACTTGATATTTCGCATAAAAGTACTTTTTGTTATAAAAAGAAAGCCAAAATTAAAATTTCCGGAAATTTCGAATAAATCAAACTATATTCATTTTTTCGGGGTTTTTTTTTCGTTTTTTAGTCTTTTTTTTTTTTTTTTTTTTTTCATTTACGGATTTTTTAATTTTTCCTTACTTCGTATACTATACCCTACCTTTCTGCCAAATGTTAGGCATCTAGGACTACAAAATCGAATTATTTTCAAACTTTCGACTTTTTATAAATTTATTGATTTTTCGATTTTAATTCTAATTTACCTGATTGTCATGCCAATATAGTAATTCTTTGATCCGTCTTATTAGGATCCTTTAGGTTCAATTTAGAGATAAATCAAGTGAATCTTAGAGTGACCATGATTTTATTTAGAAAGGACTATCAAGCCATAACCAGCCAGTCATGTCGGAAGGGGAGGGGGAGCTGTGAAAATTTTTGTGGGTTTAACATCATTTAACAATCAATATTTCATATGAAAATTAAATAGAGTATAACTGTGAAAGAAAACAAATCTGTCTATAAAGAAATCGTCCATAACGTAGCCAGTCTATAGCGGAACTTTTCTATAACGAAATTCGTAAACAAAAGAAAAGTAAACCATAATCCGGGGGAAATAACATAAAACAATTAGGAGCGGTGTACTAGCTAACAGAACAATTATCTTAAAACTAATGTTTCTAGCACTACAAAATTAAATTGTTTTCGAATTTTCAATTTTTTAAAGATATTTTGATTTTTCGACTTTATTTTCGAATTTAACGAATTTTTTAATTGTTCCTTTTATTGAATAGTAAATACTACCTTTACACAAAATTTTAAGTTTCTAAGACAACAAGATCAAATTATTTTCAATTTTTGATTTTTTCGAGTTTTTTTTCGAATTTTATGGATTTATTAATTGTTTCTTATTTTGTATCCTTTATTACAAATTTCAAGTTTCTAGTGCTACAAAATCGAATTATTTTGAAATTTCCGATCTTTTTCGAGTTTTTTTTTTTCTATTTTCGAATTTATTGTGTTTTAATTTTTCCTTTTTCTGTATCCTAAGCAACAAGTTTACGCCGAATTTTAAATTCTAAACCTACAAAATCGATTTTTTTTTCAATTTTTCGAATTTTCAATTTTTTTTTTTCGAATTTTCGATTTTTTTTTCGAATTTTGCAGATTTTTTATTTGTTTCCTTTTTTGTATCCTAAATACTACCATTATTCTAAATTTCAAGTTTCTAGCTCTACAAAATCGAATTATTTTAAAATTTTCGAATTTTACAGATTTTTTAATTTTTTCCTTTTTTGTATCTTTAATACTACCATTATTCCAAATTTCAAGTTTCTAGCTCTACAAAATCGAATTATTTTCAAATTTTTGAATTTTACAGATTTTTTAATTTTTTCCTTTTTTGTATCCTAAATACTACCATTATTTCAAATTTTAAGTTTCTAGCTCTACAAAATCGAATTATTTTCAAATTTTCGTTTCTATTTTCTATTTTTTGATTTTATTTTTGATTTTTATTGTGTTTTTAATTTTTTTCTTTTTCTGAATCCTAAACACTACCTTTACACCAAATTTTCAGTTTCTACGACTACGAGATCATATTATTTTCAATTTCTCACTTTTTCTTTTTTTTTCTTTTTTTTCTTTAATTCTTTTTTTTTTTAATTTTTGAAATTTTCGATTTTTTTTTTCGAATTATCCATATTTTTTAATTTTACCTTATTTAGTATTCTAAATATTACCTTTATTCCAAATTTCTAGTTTCTAGCGCTATGAACTCGAATTATTTTGAAATTTCCTTATTTTTCGATTTTTCCGTTTTTTTTTCGATTTTTTTATTTTATTTTCGAATTTTATTGTGTTTTTTATTTTAACTTACTCTGAATCCTAAGCACTATCTTTACCGTGAATTTTAAGTTTCTGAGGCAAAAAGATCAAATTATTTTAATTTTTTCATTTTTTTCTGAAATTTTCGAATTTTTGAATTTTTTTTTTCGAATTTTCCGGATTTTTTTATTTTTCCTTATTTTGCATACTAAATACTACTTTTATTCCGAATTCCAAGTTTCTAGCCCAAAAAATCGGATTATTTGAATTTTTTCGATTTTTTTCAATTTTTGCGATTTTGCGATTTTATTTTCCATTTTTTTTTTGTGTGTTTCTGAATTCTAAACACTACCGCCACACCAACTTTTAAGTTTTTAAGACTAAAAGATCGTGTTATTTTCAATTTTCAATTTTGTTCGAATTTGTTGAATTTTCGAATGTTTTTTTTTTTTAATTTTCCGGATTTTATAATTTTTCCTTTCTTTGATTCGAAACACTAGCTTTATTCCAAATATTAAGTTTCTAGGTCTGCGGGATCTACCTAATCTTTTTGATGAAGCGTGTGTGAGTGAGTGAGGGAGTGACAAAAAATCGAAACTTTGAGTTCATATGCCGTCTGAAATACAAAAGACAGAATCTTAAAATTTTAAATTTTGGTCTTATTTGCCACATTCTCGAGAAAAACGAAGTTTCAAGATTTTGGGAAACTCCAGCGCAGAGATATGGGGGGGGGGGAGTCAAAAGTGCCTTGAGTTGCTTCCAGAAAAGAATGCTAACGGCTCTCTCTACTTAGCGGAGGCACTGCCGTGCCTCCAGATATGTAGAAAAATATAAAGAAAGAAATTTTCAAACATGATGAAAATTACACACTTACAAAACTAAATATGTATATAATTATATTGCATCAGTTCGACCTTAAACATATGAAGAATTTTCACCTTTTTAAAATATTTCTTTTAAGCCTAAAATTCAGCGCTTAATGCTAAACAATTAGGCTCCATCTTTCTCCTAACGCTAAGTTTCTGTTAGGGAAGCTTACATATATCATTGTACTGTGATCTGAGATATTCTGAAAATTCTGACATACGTGCAATTTTACTAAATATTTATTAATTTTTAATTTTGAAATTTTTTGAATATATACAACATAATTCTACTCTTTTTTACCAAAAAAATCCCGTTCAATGCATTTACGGATGGTGAAACATTGTACCGTAAAGAAACAATAATATACATTCATGTATTCCCATACCTTCATGCTATTTTTAGGGTTTTGTTCATCTCACGAAATGCTATTAGTCCCGCTTCGTTGCCTGCCCGCCGCAGAGCCGGTTCTCAGAAAATTTACAGGCAGGCAATTTTGTCTTCTTATAGCTGAATACCTACTATGAAGCTCAAAATCATAAAATTTGAAAAAAAATCGTATTTTTTTAATATATAGAGATAAAAAACCAAAAATCTAACAGCCTTTTCCTATTAAATATAACATTTTTCGTTATAGAAGTTGCCAACAATTAAAAATCCACAATAAAGTTCTTTCTACAATAATTAATTTTCAATTGAAAGATTTCCACGTGAAAAATGAAAATGAAATAAAAAGCTTCACCAATTGAAAAAAAAAGTTTAATATGATCCATATTGGTAATAAAACAGAAATTTTCAAAGATTTCTCTATAATACAAGGAGTAGGAGTATGTGTAATCACAGAAAGCAGCTTAATGTGACGTCATTAGAGAATTAGAAAATTAATCTGACGTCATATTGGAAGTTTAGCAGATTTTTCAAATGTTTGAAAATAATACAAAGAGTGTATCAATATGAGTAATAGAGAATAGTAAATATATCAGTTTGCGGAACGTATTGAATCATCATAAAAACCCGATTATGGAAATATTGGCATATTTTAACATTTTGAAGGTCTCTATAAAACATGTTCATGTTTTAAATTGATTTTTGTTTTAACATTGCATTTAGTATGCATGACAAATACTATTATGACAGTGTATAATAGCGGGGTATAATAGCCCGCTATCGGGCTTGTTCAGATATTCGAAAAAACGAGAAAAATAGACAGGTAAATTTTTACTTTATAAAAAACATGACTTTTTTTATTAAATTTATTTTGATTTATTGAAGAAGCGATAAAGTGTTTTGAAAGGAATATTAAACGAAACCCTTTGTGTGATCTTCGATCACACTTACCCACTTGTTTTTATCTTAATTAATCCTAGATGTTTCATGTTAGTTATTTTATTTAGCTATATTTTTAATTTTCCTTTTCTCTGCTATAATCGTAAAATACGTTATCCACAAGTTTAGGTAATTTTGCTCGTGCTTATTTGCAGCAAATCATTTCAGTAAGTTGATTCCTAGTTTTCACGCTATTTGACAAAAATATCTGAAATCATGTTTCATTTTTGTTCCTATAGCCTTAAACTGTGTTATTTTGCGGGCTGTATCAAGTTAAATATAATACGAGTAATCTATAACCATTAACAAAAAGTTTTTATATACATATTTATACTTACTTAAGGTTGAAAATCTTGATGATATGACACTATAGCCCTCTATACACCATATAACTTCAAACGACATGAAATATAGTATCAAGTGACTTCTTGATATAGTTCATCTTATTAACGACATCTTGTTCGATATGAGCTAACAAAACAGCTACATAACGGTGAACTATACCACTCAAAATTTTACTTGCGGCTTTAACAACAGAGGAAACTATAGTAGATGTTGCAGATTGAAAAATTTCATCTTCTACTAGAATGCGCCTAGTAGGCGCGCTTCAACCAAGCCAAGGACTAACGTATGCCAATTATCATGCAAAAAGTACTGTAGATTCCGGCGTACAATGCTCACTTTTAAAACAAGAAAATTGGTTAAATTTTACAGATTCGTGCATAAAGAGGACACGTGTATAAAAAGGAAAGCTTAAATTTAAGCATCAGAAATACAGGGGGTGGACAAAATAATACGAATACTCATGAAAAATGCTGAAAAGAGCAATATCTAGAAAAATACATGAGTAATTAACCTGAAACTGCAGGTGTGTGAGCAGCATAGTATACGTTATATATTTCCGTGAAGATGTTTTCCCGAAAGCCCATAGGGGACTGTCAACAAATTGAAAAAGGACGAATATCTTTTGGATAACCCTGTAAAAACTAATGTAGCAAAAGCGTTCAAACTCGAGATTATTAATAATTTGTTTATTTTAATATACTGTGTTCATTTTTATGAGGATAGCATGTATACTCGTAGAGAAATTAAGGTTTTTATAAAACCAGTACCAAATTTCGATTAGTTTTTTTGCTTATAATTTGCAAAGTTTTTAATGTAAAAAAAAGTTCTTTTTAAAAAATATGACAAACAACATTGTACTTAATACTCTGCAATCAGAATTAAAAAATAATAAAAATTGGATGAAATATGAGCAGGTTTACTAAAAGATGTTTCACTGCGCGTGCGCGAATGCAATCAAAATATAATATGCATAATGTATTAGCTAAGTATATAGAGCAACTTTCGTGCAAGTCTCAAAATCATAGCTTGAAAATTCTGTAAATTATCGTCGATAGAATAAGCTCGAAATCCGTTGTTCCCAAAAAGAAGCAAAAAGATGAGGGGTTGTATCAAATATCTGTTGATTAGTGCCAAGATAGCGTACACAATATTGCACGTACTACTATATTTGGATACAACCCCTCATATTTTTGTTTCCTTTTGGGAACAACGGATTTCGAGCTTATTCTATCGACGATCATTTACAGAATTTTCAAGCTATGATTTTGAGACTTTCACAAAAGTTGCTCTATATACTTAGCTAATACATTATGCATATTATATTTTGATTGCATTCACGCATGCACAGTGAAACATTTTTTAGTAAACCTACTCATTTTTCATCCAATTTTTATTATTTTTTAATTCTGATTGCAAAGTATTAAGTACAATGTTGTTTGTCATATTTTCTGAAAAGAACTTTTTTTATATTAAAAACTTTGCAAATTATAAGCAAAAAACTAATCGAAATTTGGGACTGTTTTTATAAAAACCTTAATTTCTCTACGAGTATACATGCTATCCTCATAAAAATGAACACAGTATATTAAAATAAGCAACTTATTAATAATCTCGAGTTTGAACGCTTTTGCTACATTAGTTTTTACAGGGTTATCCAAAAGATATTAGTCCTCTTTCAATTTGTTGACAGTCCCCTATGGGCTTTCAGGAAAACATCTTCACGGAAATATATAACTTATACTATACTGTTTACATATCTGCAGTTTCAGGTTAATTCATCATGTAATTTTCTAGATATTGCTCTTTTCACCATTTTTCATGAGTGTTCGTACTATTTTGTCCACCCCCTGTATGTTGTCTGTATGTATAAACAAGAGAGGAAGACGTGATTATTTGAATGAAACAAATGTACGATTCCAAATTCCTTGTGGGTTTCAAGCAGCTAGATTAGTAGTAGCTTATGTCCTCACTTAGCATTTGCTTATTTTCTTTATGTTTGTACTAGTATACTTTTTAAGGCTCTTTATTTAATTTTTATGCTACATATCTTATAAAAGTGTCATTGCAAAAAAAAAAAAAAAAAAAAAAAAAAAAAGGATGCGCGTAACATGGCGAATATACCTAAAAATAGAAAAATATAATTTCCAATCTCAAATCTTATGTACGCGTTATGCGCCGATTGCATTGTACGCCGATTGCATTATGCGCCGATTGCATTATGCGCCGATTGCATTATGCGCCGGAATATATGCTAATTATGAATGCAAATAAGTTTTAAAGTTGGTTTTATTATTACATTCTTTTATTCAATTCGACTTCTTATACTTTACTCAACTATGTAAAGATAGCATTTTATAATCATTTTTTCTTTTATAATCATTTCCTGATGTGCTAGAATTACAAAACTTATATTCACATGTGTGTTTCCGATGGAAATATACCTAAAAATACAAAAATACAATCTCCAATCTCATATCGTATGTACGCTTTATGCACCGATTGCATTATACGCCGGAATAAATGTTAAATATCAATTCAAATAAGTTTTAAAGTTGTTTTATTTTTGCTTTCTTTTATTTAATTCGACTTCTTAAACTTTACTCAACTATGTAAAGATGGAATTTTATAATAAATTTTTCACTCAATTCCTGATGTCCTAGAATTACAAAACTTATGTTCAAATGTGTGTTTCCGATGGAAATACAACATTTTAATACTTTTAGAGCTTAATTAAAAATCCCTACCTCGTTTTTAGGGCATTTTTTCATGAGCCGACCGCAGGTTATAAATCATTTATAAATTTCTATGGTTGTAACTGTTTACGAGTAACAAAATCGATGGAGTTAAAATATGGCAAATCACACTCCCCAATGTATGCTAACTGGCTGTGAGACTGTCAAAGCAAAATATTTTTAACACTAAAAAATAGAAAAAAAATATATAAAAAAATGAAGCGTGTAGTATATTTAAAAAACTACTTTATCACTTAATATTGGGCTGTTCGGAAAGTTTTTCCGTCTGGAAAAGTTTTTTCGGACCGGAAGATTCCATCATTTAATTATTAGATATTAATTCTGATAGCTAATCTCTAATAATTGACGGGCAGAATTTTTCGGTATGAATTGGTTTTCCCAAACGGAAGGAACATTCCGAATAACCCAATAGTTTAATGTTAATTAAATTATGAATATATGCTTCGAAAACAATTCATAAATCCTGCATAGATAGTTTAATTAATGCATTTTTCTCATATATTTAAAAAGAAGCAAAGTAAAAATTATAATTTCTGTAATAAATTCATAAGTCCGCGCTTTTTGTTAAATCTTAAAACAATCCGGCGAATTTTTAGTAATGGGAGACAATGCCAAATTAACGTTTTTTTAACGGATTTTTTTTTTTTTTTTGGGGGGGGGGGGAATACATGACTTGAAATCAGGAAATTAGGCGGGTTTTTAAAATAAACATTTAATAGTTATAAAAAAGTGCTTTTTAAAAAACTATTTTTACATTTATTGTATTATTTTTAATTACTTTTTAAAAATAATTTTATGATTACAGATTAACATTCGTAAAAATTTAAGGATTATATAACACATAAAAAAGATATCTGTTTTTCTGAAAATCTAAAATCATAATTTATTTAAAATATGTATAATTTTCAACGTTAGTTATACATATCTTGTAATTTCGGCAGTCAGATCCTATTCTTCATGCTTGTTAACGAATTTCATTTCACAATTATTTTCCTATCTAAAACTTTCCTTCGGAGGGTAAAATAATTGCGACTTACTTATTATCTGGAGTTCATTTTCTCCTTACTTTGCGAAAAGAAATTTATCTCGTTAGAGAAAATATGTTATATTTGGATAAATTTGAATTGAACTTATTAACAGAAACGTCTTCCATTTTAATTAAAACAGGCAAAATATGATTTGCCCTTTTAACATTTTCAACTCTCTTAAACATAGTTGAAAAGTGTGTATGGTTTCGGTTTGTCTTTCAGTCTATCTGCATGTCTGACTGTCTGACCGTGATTTTTTACTCTAACTCTAGTAAATAAATTTCGATTCTTATATAATTTTTACGAGCAGGGAAGACCGAGCTATGCTCGGTCAAAATTAAATTTGAGTTCAAATATCATGACCCATGACCAAAATTACCCACTAATTGAATTTTCTCGAACATGTGACTTAGCCCAATAGTCTTCTCGTGCCCGAAAACCACAGGATGCAAAATTTAGTGTAAATAGTCTGAGCCGTTTTTAAGATAAAATAGCTTGACCCATAATGACCAATGACCAAAATGACCCACTAATTGAATTTTCTCGACCATGTGACCTAGCCCAACAGTCTTCTCGTGCTCGAAAACTATTGGATGCAAAATTTAGTGTAAATTGAGCCGCTTTTTAGATCTTGACCCACAATGATCCATGACCAAAATGACCCACTAATTGAATTTTCTCGAACATGTGACCTAGCCCAACAGTCTTCTCGTGCTCGAAAACCATTGGATGCAAAATTTAGTGCAAATTGAGCCGCTTTTTAGATCTTGACCCACAATGACCCAGAAATGACCCACTAATCGAATTTTCTCGAACATGTGATCTAGCCCAATGATTTTCGCGTGCCCGAAACTCGTAGGATACAAAATTTTGTCAAAATCGTTTGAACCGTTTTTTAGATACAATTAGCTTGACCATGACCCAAAATGACCCAAAATGACCCACTAATTGAATTTTCTCGAACATGTGACCTAGCCCAACAGTCTTCTCGTGCCCGAAAACCATTGAATGCAAAATTTAGTGTAAATTGAGCCGCTTGTTAGATCTTGACCCACAATGACCCAGAAATAACCCACTAATCGAATTTTCTCGGACATGTGACCTAGCCCAATGATTTTATCGTGCTCGAAACTCGTAGGACACAAAATTTAATCAAAATCGTTAGAGCCGTTTTTTAGATAAAATTAATTTGACCCGCGTTGACCCACAAATGACCCACTAATCGAAAGTTCTCGAACATGTGACCCAGCCCAATAGTCTTCTCGTGCCCGAAAATGGTCGGATACAAAATTTCGTCAAAATCGTTTGAACCGTTTTTTAGATACAATTAGCTTGACCATGACCCAAAATGACCCAAAATGACCCACTAATCGAATTTTCTCGAACATGTGACCTAGCACAATGGTTTTCTTGTGCCCCAAAACGGTAGGATACAAAATTTCGTCAAAATCGTTAGAGCCGTTTTTAAGATAAAATTTGCATATATATATATATATATATATAAAACCACACACAAGATTTGCTCTTATTAGAATATATGATATGATATTGATATTTAAAGTAGAATGCTTTTTGTTAAAAAATAAATGTGTAGCATTTTTAGTTCGTTTACAGAGAAACACAAACGAATTACGTTATATTATTGTCATGGGAGAAACGTTGTTTCAAATGCATTTGATTTATCTTGTAGTACTTCAAATATAAAAAGGTACATTAATATGAATCACTGACAGCGACCAAACCATTATGTCTCAGGAGTATAGAAGAACTAGCATTTATAGTTCCTTTACAAAGAGCAACCAAAGAATTCGGTAACAGGACGGACTATGATCCATTTAATTGAATTAAAAAATCAAATTTAATAATGATATTCTGTTAGTGTTGGAAAGTGCTTCGGAATCTATGTCTAACTCGTGATTTATATATTATTTTAAAATGTCGCTCTATGAACGTAAAGGTTATTTAAAATAGGCTAGTCTGTATATGTCAAATTAAATAAGATACGACATTTAATCACTATTTTGAAAATGTTTAATTTTTCAGAATGCGAATCGTATATACAGGATAATTCTAATTAAAGTTCGACTTACAGAAAGGTGTAAAAAGAACCACTGGTCAGAATGATGTGATATTTGACCTAGATGTACGCGAAGCAGGGGGAAATGCTATGGTATAAGAAAAAAAAAATACTTCGAAATGTTAGCAATAGATGGCGCTTTAATAATCATAAAATACAAAATAAAAAACATGTAATTCGCTCCACAAATTGCATTTGTTAAAAAGACAGCCGTTTACAGTTTACCGTACCTGCCGTTTCCCTCATATTCCGTCTGAAAAGCTCATCATGACTCTCTCAATGAAGGATCGCGCTCTCCCTGTGAAGCTGTTTTACAAAAACAATGACTGTGTGGCAGTAGCTCTGAAGAAGTTCCGGACAGTAAAAGTTATGAAAAAGGCTATGGTCCGATGTCTGCCAACGGTCTGGAGAAAATTATTAAGAAATTCGATGATGCATGTTCATATGAATCGGAATTTTGTAGAGGGAGAAAATAAATTGCTTCGGCGGCAGTAGAAGATAAGGCCACAGCAATGCAGGAAAAGATGAGCAGTGGTATGGGAAGCCGATCGTTAAATATGCCTGAGAGCACGGCGCATAACATTTTGCGAAACATCCTGCACTGCTTTCTATTCAAAATTACTTATGTTCAGGAATTACATCCTGCTGACCTGATAGTACAAAACACTTTTGCTCTGGAATTTCTTGCTCGCATAGAAATGGACAATGAATGACAATGGATCATTTTGTGGCCAGAAGAAGCCAATCCCCATATCCAAGAGTATGTCAATACTCCGAATTTCAGAATATGGGCAACGGGTTGGGTTGGGTTGATTATTGACGGCCAATTATCTGCACTTGGGATATAGGCCCTGGGGGAGTGCCCTTCGTGGGGGTCTTTCTAAGGGAACCCGTATTTACGCATGGATAAATCCACGGCTCGAAGAAAACCACGAAAACTCCGAACGATTAGGCTGACGGGCGCGATTGGGATCGAACCCAGCACCTCCCGTCTACCAGCTTCGAGAGCAGAAACTCTCAGCCACTAATATGGGCAACGGAAAAGACATCTGGACTTGAACCAGTACCTCTTCATTCCGCAAAGGTAAGTGTATAATGCGGGTTTACGGCATTGTTTATCGTAGGGCCATTCTTTTCGAGCAGATATATCTTGCGGGTCTTGTTACCTGTAACGTCAATGATGCACACTATGAGACTTTTGCGAAACCACATCATTCCAGTACTTCAACACCATGTAAATGTGGGTTGCATAAATTGTATGTAATGTGGCACTCATCCACACATTGCAAGTACTGTTAAGCAGCTGCTCGACATGCATTTCGGAAATGATAGAATTATCAGTCGTCATTTTTCAACAGATTCGCTGCCAAGATCAACAGATCTTAATCCTTGTGATTTCTGGCTGTGGGATTATTTGATATTGTATTCAGTAGTAAGATTGCCTACTTAGCTGAATTGAAGGCACGCATTGAACAACACATTCACAACGGTACCACTCATTCACTCCGATCTGTTGTGAAACATGCTGTTTCTCGGTTTCAACTTCTGGTAGAAAACAGTGGAGAGCATATTGAACATTTCTTGCGCAAGTCTCCCGACAAATAAAAGCCGATTTCATTGTTGTTTTTACTGCAGTTTTTGTCCTTAGGACAATTAAAAAACCTATTTTCCCATCCGATGTGGCAACACCTTATCGTGGTGGATGCCCTCTCCAGTGCCACAACTGCTGAATGACTTGGAAGTCATTTTTTGAGTAAAATCCGATGTAGCCATGCACATTGAACAGTACATTTGGTTTGAATACTACTCTTAAACCGTTCATGCGGACATCTCGTGGCGATACTGAGAACTTTGCAGCCGAACGTAGTGGGAAAAATATGTTTTTCAGTATATGAATATACTAAAGAAAAACTATTGCTGGCTGGAAAACACTAATTAATGTAATTAAAGGAACTTTATTATAGAAAGGAGGAATAAATAAACTACTGTAAAAAGGTAAATGAGCTTTAATTATAGAAATAAAGGAAACATATACAGATGGGTGACAAAATAATACGAACACTCATGAAAAATGGTGAAAAGAGCAATATCTAGAAAAATACATGAGGAATCAACCTGAAACTGCAGGTGTGTAAACAGTATAGTATAAGTTAGATATTTCCGTGAAGATTTTTTCCCGAAATCCCATAGGGGACTGTCAACAAATTGAAAAATAACGAATATCTTTTGGATAACCCTGTAAAAACTAATGTAGCAAAAGCGTTCAAACTCGAGATTATTAATAAGTGGCTTATAGTAATATACTGTGTTCATTTTTATGAGGATAGCATGTATACTCGTAGAGAAATTAAAGTTTTTATAAAAACAGTCCCAAATTTCGCCTAGTTTTTTGCTTATAATTTGTAGAGTTTTTAATGTAAAAAAAAGTTCTTGTCAGAAAATATGACAAACAACATTGTACACAATACTCTGCAATCAGAATTAAAAAAATAATAGAAATTGGATGAAAAATGAGCAGGTTTACTGAAAAATGTTTCACTGCGCATGCGCGAATGCAATCAAAATTGAATATGCATAATGTATTAGCTAAGTGTATAGAGAAACTTTTGTGAAAGTCTCAAAATCATAGCTTGAAAATTCTGAAAATTATCGTGGATAGAATAAACTCGAAATCCGTTGGTCCCAAAAAGAAGCAAAAAGATGAGGGGTTGTATCAAATATCTGTTGATTAGTGCCAAGATAGCGTACACAATATTGCACGTACTACTATATATGGATACAACCCCTTATATTTTTGCTTCACTTTGGGAACAACGGATTTCGAGCTTATCCTATCGACGACAATTTTCAGAATTTTCAAGCTATGATTTTGAGACTTTCACAAAAGTTGCTCTATATACTTAGCTAATGCACTATGCATATTATATTTTGATTGCATTTTCGCATGCGCAGTGAAATAGTTTTTAGTAAACATCCTTATTTTTCATCCAATTTTTATTATTTTTTAATTCTGATTGCAGAGTATTATGTACAGTGTTGTTTGTCATATTTTCTGAAAAAAAACTTTTTTTATATTAAAAATTCTGCAAATTATAAGCAAAAAACTAGGCGAAATTTGGGACTGTTTTTATAAAAACCTTAATTTCTCTACGAGTATACATGCTATCCTCATACAAATGAACACAGCATATTACAATAAGCCATTTATCAATAATCTCGAGTTTGAACGCTTTTGCTACATTAGTTTTTACAGGGTTATCCAAAAGATATTCTTTCTTTTTCAATTTGTTGACAGTCCCTATGGGGTTTCGGGAAAAAATCTTCACGGAAATATATAACTTATACTATACTGTTTGCACACCTGCAGTTTCAAGTTAATTCCTCATCTATTTTTCTAGATATTGCTCTTTTCACCATTTTTCATGAGTGTTCGTATTATTTTGTCACCCATCTGTATGTAGCAGGGATGTATGCAAATATGTACAGGAACAAGATTAGGCCCGAAAATATCCCTGTCATGTACCAGTGTGAATTGATTAAAGGTAGTTTGTAATTGAGTTATTAATTTTCCAGCTAAACTATATTTAGTATAATAAACCAAACAAATTTATTTATAATACCATAAATTTAAGAGATGCGCTAGGCCTTTCGAAAGAACATTGTCTCTCTTCATCGGGTGCAAAAGACGGGCTACCACTTGGAAGGCGGGAGCAAAACTGGTGTTAAATTTATGGTGTTATCAAGAAATTTGTTCGCTTTATTATACCACATCAGTGTGTTAATTATTTTAATACATTTAGTATTATACTAAGAGATGATTGTAGAATATAAATACATTCATACACTGGGCTGAGCAATAAATTGAATACATTACAGTATGGATGGTACATCCTGGGTAACTTTTAGACAGTTGTGTTTCTGGTAGTACTGTTAGGCAGTTTTTTGCTGAAATAAATTTTCAGCTTAATACGTAGCGTGTGTAAAAATCCATAGATAATATTCAGGGCAGTATAAAAGAATTCCATTGTAGTTTCATCCGTTGGCAGAAATTGCTGAAGGTGATTTTTAATTGTGTTATGCGTTGTATAAGTAAAATAAATTTTAGCATATTATAAAGCACACATAAAAAGCTAGATATCATAAACAGGAATGCACAAAAGTATTTGAGTATCTTTCTGCAAATGAACGATAATTGCTAAAATCGGGTTTTCAAACGTGCTATGTGTTTTCTAAATTGTTTATTTAAATATCTTCTTTCACATTATTAAACGTTGAAGTTTCGTTAAAATATTCTGGAAGTGTTGGAAAGTGCTCCATAATGTATGCCTTACGCATGAATTCTCTTTCTTCAGTCGAAACTTTATATATATATATTTAGATTGAAAAAGTCGATTGTGTAATTTGCATTTTTATCCGTCTTCGAAAGAAATAAATTATACAATTCGCTCGTATAGGTATGTATCCATGAAAATTGTTGAATGGATTATTTTTTAGAGGGAGAAGGGGATGGAACTTAGTCAAGCTGCTGATCCTTTTCAGTTTCATTCGGATCTAATAATGCTATATTTATCTGTCATTCTGTTTTCCTGTCTTTTAACACTTTCCAAAATTGTTAAATTGAGTTTGTCACTTCCATTTGTTTCCCTCTACTCTAACTCTCGTAAATATACTCGAATTACCATGTTATTGAGGTTTACTATCAATTTTCACTTTTGAATATGAGGTTGATTTTATAGTTCGTTTGCATGGAAACTCAAAAGAAATTCGTTACATTATGGTATATGGAGAAAAATCGTTTGCGTTATATTTTAATGATGTTACACTATTTTATATAAAATGAAATTGGTATGCTTTTATGCTTTTCCAAAGTGCACAAAACATGCTTTTGTAGAATATGGAACGTAAAGAATTTATTATTCATTTATAGGATTTCCCAAATTAATTCAATTACATACTGGCCTACGGGTAACATTGTTGGCAGCGTATTTTAATCGTATTACAATTTTCAAACATAATAAAAGTTTTATGCGATATTACGTGCACTACAAGTTTTAGAGGAACGGATAATTCGTGCTAAAAAACAAAAAGCGTCGATTAGCATTAAGCAAATTAAAAAAAAATAATAAACATCTTATAAATTTCGTTTTATTTAAAAAATATGTATATATATATATCTATATATATATTCAAATGTCACTTTTACGAAAGGATAATAATTACGCAGCAAAACTTTTGACATCTTTTTTTAATCCACATTTCCAAAACGTTTAAATTATTCAGAATCCGTATACATATTAAATGTCAGATACTTTTGAACATGAAAATATTCTTCATAAAATCCTTCCTCTCATCAAACTTCTTGAATCTTGTAAAAGAATTTCATTTCCAATTAGTTCTTTTTAAAACAAAGATTGAGAGATCAACATTAAGAAGTTGTTTGTTATTATCTGAAGATAATTTTGTCCTTACGTTGTTAAAAGTATTTTATCTATGTAGAAAAACCAAGATATTCTGGAATAATTTAAAATGTACTAGGAGTACAAAATAAGTGTTAAATGTTTTATGCGAGCATCCATAAAGCTTATATATATCCTATCCTAATAATATTATAAATCTGATTGTGTGCAAATGTTAAGCTGAAGCCAGCGTCAAAATGGAGAAATTAATGGCCCTGTATCTTTGCATATAGGTGGATTATAACCCGGAAATGAACATAGGCTGGTTTTTGTTTATTTTATTCAAATACTTTTCTTAATAATTCAAAATTTGATTATTTTCATAGAGAATCAATGGACATTTTTAGATAAAATTTAACCATTTTACTTTATCGTTGCTAGGGCTTTGATCGTTGCCAATAAATAAAAATGCGAAAAAATAATTTTTCCTCAACAATTGAGTTTCAATTGAGCGATTTTCACGTGAAAAATGAAAATAATTCAAAAGAAGATAAATTTCTGTGATATTTGAAACAACAATATGGAGTATTTGTTATTATACGTGAAGTATGAATATCGGTTACATTAAAAAGATCTATTTCTGTCAAAAACTGCGTTATAATTAGAAAGAAGAATTAACAATAATTATATTATAAAAAAAATATTTCGCTTGATCCATGGAACTATGAAAAGGATCCTTCTTGGCTTGAACAAATATGACGTCATAAATAAAACATGTATTTTCAAATATTCGCAATATTACAAAGAGCATAACTATCAGTGTATAATAAAAGTATATACATAATGGACGTCATACTTAAGATGAATGACTGAAATATTTTTTGATACAGCTTAATAATAAGCTTGAATATCAGTTACAAACAGATGTGAGTTTTCTGCTAAAATCCACGTCATTATTGCTAAGAAAAGAAAATTAACAAGAATTATATCATTGAAAGGAGATTTTTCTGGGATCAAAGTGACGTCATAATAAAACGGGATTTTTAAAATATGTTTCAAATGGAGCGTGTATCAATTTCATATATTAATAATCACTGAGTACAGTGAAAGGATAGAGAGGTAATGAACCATAAAATCGGCTTGCAATATGAAGCCGGTTATCGCTCAAATCATTAGGCCCAAGGGCTGACTTCATTGGATGGAAAGAGGCTGCACGTGGAACAATGAATGGTTTAACCCATTAGGCGCCATTGCTCCCATTTTGGGAACATTGCTTTAACATTTTTTTCTGAAGTGCGTATTTTATAAATTGTTAAAATGTTCATGTTATTTGCATTTTGAATATATTAGATGACATCTGAAATTTTTTTGTTAAGTTTCATTAGAATTTTCTATTTTTTAAAACATGTTAAAAAAAAGGCGAAAAATTGCTTTTTGGCAGTATTCGAAAAAAAATATAAAAAAAAAAACTTTATAATAAAAATTATATTTTTTAGTAAAAATATGTTCATAACAGTGTATTATGTTAAACAACGTCAATCCGGAATTAATATGTATAATAGATCAATCACAATTACCGAAAGAATAAGATGTTCCCAAAATGGGAGCAATGGCGTCTAATGGGGGTAAGGTTTTTGAAAACTTGTACATATGCCTCCGTGCATTTGTGGTATTTATTTTTCAACTTATTAGCTATAGAAGGTATAATATCATTCTGAAACTAATATTTTTAGAAGATTTCATATAAATTAGTCCAACATTTATATTTATAATAAAAAACAAAATGAAATTACCAGTTCCATAAGCATTTTCACTATCCATCTCTATATTTTTCATCATTTCATAATTTTTTCTGATTATTTTACATGGAAGATGATTGAACAATTTTTTAGATTTGGATGATTTTTCGGATGTTCCGGTAATCGTTTGTTTGCCACCCGATTGCAGTATTGTAACATATGAGGAAGATATCTTCATCATATGTATGTCGCATAAATTATTTTCTATTACATATGTAATAGAAAATAATTTATGTGATGATTTATCCCATGTTATATTTAGTGGAGTAGAACTTTCTGTAAATTCTAAATCAAGAGACAATCAAGAAATATCTAATTTAGTGTTTAAAAAAGACAAAGTATTGAACACAGGCTTGATATTTTAGATGAAAGTTCAGGCGAACTTCAAATTGGAATATGGAAAAAACTAAACAAAATGCAAAAACAAAAAAAAAATATTGTTAAAAAACCAATTTCAGAAAACAAAAAAAAAATGTAATATAATGCTGCATAAAAAATGTTCAATCATTTTCATGTAAAATAGTAGGACAAAAATTATGTATTGAAGAAAAATAAAGAGGTGGATAGTGAAAATGCTTATGGAATCGGTAATTTTATTTTTTATTTTTATTATAAATGTAGATGTTGGACTAATTTATATGAATTAATCGTAAAATATCAGTTTCAGAATGATATTATCCCTTTTATAGCGAAAAAACTGAGAAATAACAAACATAAATGCACGGAGGCATAAGTAAAATTTGTCAAAAAATTTACCCCCATTAGGCGCCATTGCTCCCATTTTGGGAACATGCTATTTTTTCTAAATATTCGAATTTTTTAAATTTTTTTCTTCAGAAATACCTTAAAGACTTTCTATTCATAAATAAAAAACAACTGTTTCATTAAAAAATTGTTTAATATATATAGCGGCGCCTAATGGGTTAATTGGACGGGGAGAGGTTTTCAAAGCAAGCCGTCAGTTGTTTGGGCCGACTGTAGGGTTGCATTTTCAGCATCACGCCAAACATGAACATTGCATCTCTATTTATTCTCTGAACTCCGTGATTAATAATACAAGCATCAGTAAGATTATTAGGAAAAGAAAATTGAGCACAAGTCGCATGTCAGCATATTGTCAAGAAATCAAGATTTGTTTCAGCTATAGATTAAACCAAGGACACAAATTTTTTTCTGTTACATGCAAACCTTACACTTGCATTTGCAAAGCAACCCCAAATTACATGCAAACGTAACATTTACATGTAATTTGCACCCAAATTAATTTTAATTTGAACCGTAATAAATGTTAATTTGCAATGAAAATTACATGCAAAAGTAATGTTTACATATAATTTTGGGTTGCAAAAAGCTTTGCAATTCAAGTGTTACGTTTGCATGTAAGTTTGGGCTACAAAAAGCTTTGTAATTGAAGCTTCTTGCATTTAGGTGTAGAACTATTCATCCCTATTCACGAGAATTGAATTTAAAGAAAAAGTATATACTATTTCCAATGAATTATTTTTAAATGATGGCTGTTAAAACGTTTCTCAAAGTCGTTAAAAGTAAAATGGTTTATCATGTAAAATTGACATTTCTTTTTACCCAATTCATTGATTTACACGATTTTATTTGGCCGTCCTTTTTCCATTGGTTGCAGTTTCCTTTTCGCGGTTATTTGTCACAAAATTTTACCTTTTTTAACTGATTTATGTCAAGGCCTCTATAACAAAGAAATATCGTATTTTCTTCTATGAAATGTGATAAAGAGTTAATTATTTACGTTTTTAATTATCGGGAGTGAAATATTTTGCTTTATTAGTACATTTATTTTTCTTTTAATGTTATGTGAACGAAGTCACGGGTAACAGCTAGTATAGATACAAACAGAATATGAATGACAATAAATATTTGTTGGTGATTTATTAATAAATTGTAAAATTAAAATTAACATAACACATGTAAAATTTCCAATGTCATTAAATTAGAAACAGAAAAATATCTGAAAGCAAAATATCCAGTTTTGCATACAGGAAAATTCCATAAAAATTTTCAGTTTTCTTTAACGACAGTTAAAAATAACCATTTAAATATATTGTTTTATTATTATAACACAATATCAGCATAATATTTATTAAAGAAATTCTTATATTATTTTAAAATGTCACTACTTGAACTATAACTTATTATATGTCATATTATACCGGATCTGATTTTTAATCCATCTTTACGAAATCCTATTTTATCGGAAATCGTATTTTTATAGAACAATGCATATTTTTGTATAAATTTATTTTGTAATCCCTTTGTGATAGTTAATCTTATTGTTTTACCTTGTTAAAAAATTTAATTTTGAACTAGCACTTTTATTTAAAACTTTAAAGGAAAGAAATTTACGAAATTAGAGAAAATATTTTATAATATGAAATAATTTTGATTTAAATTTATTGGATTGATAAATTTGTTCAAAATCACACATTTAGCATTAATTTTACACTATTGTCTTCAATTAAAAAAATACATTTGAAATGGATATTATTTTAACAACATTTCTTACTGGTTATTTATTTGACAACATTAATAAATGAAGTGTAAGGTTGGGGGAGGGCGGAGGGGGACGATGATAGTCATAGAAAGTTAGATTATAATTATTCATCATTATTTTTCTTATGAGCGTCAAGCTTCGTCCTTCTTCCCATTTAGACTAATCTTCAACTGTGTTTTTCAAAGTTTTCCTTTATACCTATGATCAAAAGTTTTTTTCTAAAGTTTTTTTTTCTATATCCAAGTTTATTAAACGATAATACACATTTCACGCTAACAGATTTCATAAACATATCAAATTTAAAACAAATGAACAATCATCCTTTTCCCCCTTGATCCTTCAGATGCACAAATCAAAAGAAAGTGATTAATTTTGTACATGTATCAACAAGAATGGTAAATCATGCGTTAAGCACAGATAATGACACACTTTCAGAATACTCTAAGGAAACTTTATAGATTTATAAGGTGTAAGATGATATCTAAGTAAAAAATTTTAGAAATCAAATAACATATTTGAAAACACATATTCAGTAATTATCATTAATAATCGGGAAAACATACGAAATTTTAATGCAGCCCTGTATATGATGAATAGATTTGTATATATACTGCACAGTATGCTAAAATTCTGTTCAATTAGAAAACGCACAGCCCAGTTGAAAATTTCCATTCGGCAATTTCGGTCAAGGAACGATAATGTACTTGACATCTTTTGTGCAGCCCTGTATATGATCTATAGAATTTCTACACACAAATCAATATGCAAAAAAAAAACGCGTTCACAACTGAAATCGTGCTTACAAAACATAATCTTCAAAGACAGTACTATACCGAATTATTTTGTGTGTCCCTGTAAATGAACGATGAATGATATGCACTCCATAATCTACAGTAAGCATCTTGTAATGCACCTCAGTGATATATATCAATTTGAATATGTTTCAAATGTATTAACATTATTAAAATACACCGCAAACGATTTTTCTCCGTATGCCGTAATGTAACAGAATTATTTTGAGCGTCCCTGTAAATGAACAATGAATGCTACACACTTCATTTTAATATACCGAACATGCCATAGTAAATCTTAATAACATATATCAATTGCATGGCCATCTGTGTATATTTACACAAGATAGAGCACAGAGAGACGACAGACAGACAGATGACACGCAGAGAGACAGACTGAATTCATAAACACTTTTCAACTTTGTTAGAAAGTGTTAAAAAGCATTAATATCTGTGAAATTTAATTTTATTTCAAAACGTTTTTGTTTAAAGTTTTACTTTCTTAAAAAGTTAATACTCATGCGTCAAAACAAATAGCATCTATTTCTTAATCTACATTTCCAAAACGTTTAAATACTTTCGAATCCATTCGATCAACAGGTATTTTTAACTCTTCGAAAGTTTATCTTGTAATCCACTGTGGTATGCAAATGCTTTTCTTTAATCTTGTTAACAAAATTTTATTTCGAATTAGGTCCTGTATTAAAAACAAACCTTGAAAGATCGAAATTATTCTGTAATACTTATTTAGATGGAGGAAGGCTTATGCTTAGTTTGTGAAAAGGAGGTTATCTATGTAAAGAAAACATGTTGTTCTGGGATAGTTTTATTCGAATATATTTCAGTAAGTTTTACCTTATCTTGGAGGAAAAGGTAAATTAACATTAACTCTTCTAGTTTTAATTTTCCTGTTTTTCTGTAGAATAAACATACCTTTATTAGTTCGTATGTGCAATGTTTATAGTTGATTTTTATAAAAATCGAAATATAAAAAAACCAAATTTCAATATTACAGATAACTGAGTAAGTATAAGAAAATATTTACAATAAATAAAGCTGCTAATATCGATAAAATCTATTTAAAAAGATAATTATTTTTTGAATCATTTCATGCTTTGTTTTAATCATTATAAAATACGTTATTCATTTTTCAATACATACAAAATTACAAACGTTAGCTACAACAGTTCTGAGTAATGCAATGATAAAAATAAATAGAGTTTAAATTATATATATATATATATATATATATATATATATATATATATATATATATATATACACCTTTATAATTGGGTGTTATATATTTTTTCAAAAGGTGCCATCTACTTACCAAAATTTACAAATTTCCATTTCCCATTTTTGGCACTTATTTTAAACGAAAAAGAAATCAATTACGATTAAATTTTTACAGACTTATAAAAGAAAAGTTTTGGAGAATTATTAATAAATTTTAAAATTGAAATTAACACAACGCCGGTAAAAGAACTAGGATCATTCAATTAAGATAGCAGAATATCTAATGCAAAAAAAATAATAATAAATAAATATACACACATATATACAGGGTGATCAGAAAATGAGTATACATTTGAAAAATTAATAATTCACGGAATAATGCAGGTAGAGAGGTAAAAATGGACACACATGCTTCGAATAACATGGGGTTTTATTGTATCCACAAAGAAGTTCATAAAATGACCAACAGATGGCGCTTCGTGTGATAAGAAAAGCAATAATTAGCATAACAAATTATGACAAAGCAAAGACGATGTTCTTCAGAACGAATGCTCAACATGTCCACCGTCATCCCGCAACAATAGCTGTAGCCGAGGGACAATAATGTGCACAGCACTGTGCAACATACCTGTAGTTATGGTGAGAAATTGGCGTTGGATGTTGTCTTTTAGCATGCCTACTGATGTCGGTCGATCGCGGTAGATTCCCCATTTTGATAGTAGAGCTTCACTAGCATTGCCTTTTCTGGTAACGTCAACATGCTGCGATTGTTGGTGCATCATTTGATTCTCTATCTCATTACACCTCCTTTTATACACGACTCTCATGCAGAGTCACTGACGTTTTGCTGTTCAGTGCCATCTGTCGGCCTTTTTTTAAACCTTTTTTTTGTATGGTTACAATATAACCCCATGTCATTCCAAGCATGTGTGTCAATTTTTACCTCTGTACCTACATTATTTCGTGAATTATTAATTTTTCAAATGTATACTCATTTTCTAATCGCCCTGTATATATATATATATATATACAGTATGATATCTTGAGTTCAATTGTCAACATTTGAGGTAAACTATAGAAAGTTTAATAACAGAAAAATGGGTCCTGCTGGGAGAAGAAGGGGTTTCACGAGAGTGAGGGACACAGGGGATAGAGTCTTGGGGCAGAGTAGAGATGAAAAACAAGTGGGTAAGTGTGATCGAAGATCGCACAAAGGGTTTCATTTAATATTCCTTTCAAAACACTTTATCCTTTCTTTAATAAATCCAACTAAATTTCTTTTTTTTTAAAAAGTAATGTTTTTTATAAAGTAAAAATTTACTGGTCTATATTTCTCGTTCTTTCGAATATCTGAATCGGCTAGATTACGGGTGAATCCGCTATTATACTCTGTCATAATAATATCTGTCATGTGGACTAAATGCGATATTAAACAAAAAATCAATTTCAAAAATAAATATTTTGTATAGAGACTTTCCAAATGTTAAAATATGCCAATATTTCAATAATCGGGTTTTTATCATGATGCAATACGTTCCTCAAACTTATATGTTTACTATTCTCTATTGCTCATACTGATACTCTCTTTGTATTATTCTCAAACATTTTAAAAATCCGTTATAACGTCAGATTAATTTTCTTTTTAATTCTCTAATGACGTCATATTAAACTGCTTTCTGTATTTACACATACTTCTTGTATTATTGAGAAATATTTGAAAATTTCCGTTTTATTACCAATATGACTTCATATTAATCTTTTATTTTCAATTGGTGAAACTTTTTATTTCATTTTCATTTTTCATGTGAAATCTTTCAATAGAAAATTAATTATTGTAGAAAGAATTTTATTGTGGATTTTTAACTGTTGGTAACTGCTATAACGAAAAATGTTTAAATTGAATAGGAAAATGCTGTTAGATTTTTGGTTTTGCATCTCTATATATTTAAATAATACGATTTTTTCAAAATTTATGATTTTGAGCTTCATAGCAGGTATTTAGCTATAAGTACACAAAATGTCATGCCTGTAAGTTACATAGTTTCTGAAAACCGGCTCTGTGACGGACAGACAACGAAGCGGGAGTAATAGGGTTTCGTAAGATGAACGAAACCTTAAAAAAGACTATGTAATGAACTTTGGTTAGGATCTTATGCAATCTGCGTCGTAATTAATACGAAGAGTGTTTTGAACGCATGCGATAACTCATGCTGATTTTGTAACTGTATTGTATGGTTTCAATTTAAATATAATTTTATAATAAAGAACTTTAAGATTCAGAAGATGTATAATCTTGGATTTCATTATATATATATATATATATATATATATATATATATATATATATATATATATATATATATCCGGACATTTCTAAAATTGTGCCCACGTCATCACAACACGAAAATGCCATGCAAAATTTCCGTATAATTTCTAAGATTATATTTTCTGTGGATACAAACGATACAAACTTGGTAAGCCTATTGATAAAAACTATACAAACCTTACTGTGGATACCATGATTACTGTGATTTACCATGTCGTATATCCAATATTTCCCCGGTTACAAGTATTTCTTAATATCTCGAATACTATTGGTAAAACTGAACTGTAAATTCGAATTGTTATATACTTAAGAGCCGTTATATACGCGAAGAAACACTGAAGCTAATGTTAAATCTATGGGAAAGTTCTTGCGCGATTTCTCGCTCGCATTTTAATATTTTTAAATGATTTTTTTGCACAGGATAGCTGAAGTCTATCTCTAACGTTGTTAGTTTTTACTTTTTTGATTTTGATTACAGTTTTTTTTATAAGCGGACATTTTCAATTTTGGAACCGGTTGGAACCGGTTCTGAAAGTGAAAGTACTCTTATATAAAAAAAACTGGAACCAAAATCGAAAAAGTAAAAACTAACAACGTTAGAGATCGACCTCAACTATTCTATGCAAAAAGTATTATTTAAAAGTATTAAAATGCGAGAGAGAAATCGCGCAAGAACCTTCCCGTAGACTTAACATTAGCTTCAGTGTTTCTTCGCGTGACTAGCGTAGGCTCTTTTTTTTTTAATAAAAATAAAATATTGTTCATAAGTCATAATTTTTTAATATGATTTTTTAAATAGTTAGTGAATTCAACCCGGAGTTTCCGGGTGAAATAATATAGGTGAAATCATGTTTTTGAAATTGAAAACTGTAATAGATTTTTTACATTAAACATACTTTATGAGATTGTCCACTAACACCACCAAAAACCATTTTATATGGAAATTATCAATAATGTTTTGAAATTATGTTTTGAAATTTATTACAAGTGATACTTTCGTATTAGCCGTAAACCAGATGTTAAAAACCGAAAAAAATTCCAAAGATTTCGCTTCTCACAGCAGCCTTTTTTATTCTTGTTTAATCGTGTAGTTCGAATACATGTCTGTTAAATTTGTGTTTCATTTGTATAATTTTATTAATTAATTAATTAATTTATTAATGAAATTTTAATTTTCATTTGTAATATTAGCTGGAACCAAATGCTGAAATACTTATATTGTTTTACGTGCAAACCCGATTTTTTTTCGTAATCGATCTGCACGCGATAGAGATAGACTTTTAAAAAATCATGCTTGGAAATTATTTTTAAAACACAAAAAATCAATCAATTAAAATACAGTTTTCAGGCAAATGGCATTTCAAAGTACAATTTTCTCCCTATTCGATGGTGTAAAAATTCTGTGATTTCTAGAAGTTAAAACAATTGCAGTATATCGAAATTTATTGGTCAAATGTTGCCACCGTCATTATGACGTCAGCATCGCACACAGCATGTTTTGGCTTTATAATATAAAAGTAAGACTGTAAATAAAATAGGCCTTCATTATGGTGTGTCCTTTCAATGTATCTTTAAAAAATCAGTCTGATGAATGTTTGCGACGATATAAATAAAATATTGTCCGTGTATTTGAAATTAGGATTCTTTAACTTTGATTTGTAATTGTAAGAGTAATTGTAGGAATTGTTAAAGTTTTTAAGGAACTATATTCAGAGGGTTGCTGTCCAAAGAAGTAAAAAGTGTCGGAATTGAGTGTTACCATTTCGAACATGAAAGTTGCGAAATTTTAAAATATAGATGGCCACTTTTTACAAAATAAAGGCAAAATACACTCAAGTTCAAAATTAAAAGAATTTTCAGGTATGGTCGATTATCTTCAGAACTACTGGATAGATTTGAATAAAATTAGGTATGTACATAGGTTCATATAATGCAAAAAAAATAATAAATGAATAAAATAAATAAAAATTCAACAGTTATAATGAACACGCATGATCGTGCGTAAGAAGCATCAGCTTTGGAAAGTGAAAACAAATCTTGCAGTATTGAACAAAAAATGGGTTAATGGGGGTTACGGTCCCCTCTTACAGTTATACAGCTCCCACAACGTGTATTCATACTGGTAATCAGGCAGTTTATAAGTCCCTGTGACAGTTGGTTCCACTGTTCCAGCAACGCTATTTTCAGGACCTGGGTGGTTCTGGGAGGTAGAATGTGAGTTGCAATTGCACTCCCCAGAGCGTCCAATGCATGCTCTATGGATTTTGATTCTGAATATCTGGCTGTCCAATCTATCCGACAAATATCCTCAATTTCCAGAAATTCGTCAACCAGATGAGTTCTATGTTTGCGCGCGTTTTAGTTCATTAAAATGAAATAAAGTCCAACTGCATCCCTGAAAAGGCGAACATAGGGCTCCAAGGTCTTATCCCTCTAACTCACACCAATCACAATATGATCTGCCAACGCATGAAGATATATGCGGCCCATCTAGCCCAGACCATCAAACCTCCGCTGCCCTAGTGGTCTCATTCTCGGACGTTGTAGGGCAGGTAGTGGGTCCCTGGTTATTTTCAGATGAAAGTACGTCGAGAATCGGTATTTAGGCTGAATCGAGACTCGTCAGTAAATATAACGGTTCCTCATTGATCCCTGATCCAATGTCGACGACCTCTGCACCATGCTAAACTGGCTCTGCTGCGTGCAGAAGTGAACGGGACGCAAACAGCAGGTCGTATTTCAAACAGTACTCTGTCATGTAGCCTTCTGGAAGCTGTAAATCTCAAAACTCGGCTTCCTGTGGCCGCATAAAGGTCACGAGACAGCTGAGAATCTGTTGCACTCCTGTAATGCCTCGCTGTAATGGACAAATATAAATCTACTTTAGCAGTCATGGATATTTCACAACCTTGCCTAGGCCTTCTGTCTATGGATCCAGTATCCTTAAACTGTTTCCATAAGCTGGACTCGACGCTTGGCGTTACATTTAAGTTTCTGGAAATCTGCAATTGAGACTGTCATGCTTGCGATATCTGCATGTTTCCCCAACTCATTCCATCATCTAAACGTTGTTTGTTGCTCATTTTTACTGCTTGCTACTGAATTTTAGCGAATGTTGCAAAAACAAAATAAATATATATATATATATACGGCGAGATGTGCGAGCGAACGAAACGCGAAAATTGCCACGCGCGCTTATAAAGCCTGTTCCTCAACTCGCTCCACCTATACCTACGTGTACGCTTACGTATTAGACACTAAAGATTTCCATTTTTATTTCGAAACATTTGTTGTACCTTTCGTTCAGTACTTTTCATGAAATTCGACAAAATATGCAAATTCTCTTAATTTTGAACATGGGTGTATTATCAAGGATTTTATACGAATGAAAATGCACCTGTCTTTTACCCTTGCATTAAATAAAGCACTGTTTTTATGAATTTTTACTTACGTACATATGCATTTATACACACTTAGATATTTTACGTACTTATATATTTTACTTACGTATTTATATATCGAATGGGTTTTTTTCTTTATTAATATTTCTGTATCGTTTCACTTTTTTAGAACACACATATTAATTTAAAATTAAATTCATAAATTAATATTTAATTAATAATATTAATAATAATTATTAATATTAATATTTAATATTTTCCATTCGGTAATATTTAATATTTTTTATAATAATTAATATTTTTAATATTTTTAATATTTTTTTGATTTTAGGAAAATTAAAAACAATATCTTAATTTATTTTTTAAATACCAGAGAGTTTTTTTAAGGTTAAAGATTATTAAAGTTTTAAATTACCTTCTTTTGAAACAGAGAATTCTTATGTGTCAAATCAAAAAATATCGTATTCTGCATTTATATTTCTGAATGTTAAATTTCTTCAGAATTTATCCCTCTTCTAAAAAACAGATGTTAGAAGCGTCCAAGTAGTTTATATTTTAATTTACTGCGATTGTTAAATCCTATTATTTTATCTTCTGAACAAATTTCGTTTCGAATTAGTTCTCTTATTTAAAAGTGTCAATGGCAGAGCAATATAACTGCGAGTTGCTTATTACCTGAATGTAATTTTCCTCTGTCTTTGTTAAAAAAGATTCGTACCAAAATTAGACAGAGCATGTTATTCTAGGTTAATTTTGAATCCAAATTATTGCAAAATATTTTTGTTATTTAAATGAAAATATATATAGGTATATATATATATATATATATATATATATATATATATATATATAATTCAAATGAAAAAGACATAGAAGTATTAAACCAGAGAGTAAAAAAAAAAAAAAAAAAAAAAAAAAAAAAAAACGTGTTTTTTATAAAGTAAAAATTTACCGTTCTATTCTTCTTGTTTTTCCGAAAATCTAAACCGGTCCGATAGCGGGTGAAGCCTGCTATTATACTCTGTCATAATAATATCCGTCATGTGGACTAAATAAAAAAAATCAATTTCAAAATTAAAGATGTTGTATAGAGACCTTCAATGTTAGACGTCAGATTAATTTCCTATTTAATTCTCTAATGACATCACATTAAGCTGATTTCTGTATTTACACATACTCATACTCCTTGTATTATTGAGAAATATTTTAAAATTTCCGTTTTATTACCAATATGACGTAATATTAATCTTTTTTTTCAATTGGTAAAACTTTTTATTTCATTTTCATTTTTCACGTGGAAATCTTTCAATAGAAAATGAATTATTGTAGAAATAATTTTATTGTGGATTTTTAATTGTTGGCAACTGCTATAACGAAAAAATGTTTAAGTTTAATAGGAAAAGGCTGTTCGATTTTTGGTTTTTTATCTCTATATATTAAAATAATACGATTTTTTCAAATCTTATGATTTTGAGCTTCATAATAGGTATTTAGCTATAAGTTCACAAATTTTCATGACTGGAATTTATATAGTTTCTGAGAACGGTTTCTGTGACGGACAGACAACAGAGCGGGAGTAACAGGGTTTCGTGAGATGAACGAAACCCCAAAAAAAGAGAGAGAACAAACACATGAAGATTTCGAGTGAAAAGTAATGCCTTAAAAACAAAATCAACAAGATGAGTACAAATTGAATATTTAATGAAATATAATGCAAAATAAGAGCGGAGTTTAAAATATAATTTTCTGTATTAAAAAAAAAAGCTAAAAATATGCTTTGGTGAAATATCAAACTTGATTGAAACAATTTCTCGATATAAGAAGCACCATTAATAATGCTAGATGGAAAAGAGTTTATATTAATGAAATAACATTTATAGTATCTTGCGCATATGCAGCAATGTTATTAGAGTGATAATACAATTAAAATGAAATCACGTGTGTGAAAATAAACGTACAAATAAAAGTTAAAAAACTATTAAATGAGAGAGTGAAAATAAAATAATAAACAATGAGTCATATGGAATAGTCAGAGGAGCCTCATATCCACAAATTATAGTCCACATATTAAGATATATTAGGGCGTATCGAAAAAGTCCAAATTTCTTAGATCATTTTGCGGTAGCGCGGAAAAGTTGTGAACTCCCTTTATTAAAAAGTGTGCGGAATCTTAAAACTGTGGGTTGATATCTTCTGTCACCTCAGTGAGGCGAAATTTCCAAAAATTTAACTAAAAATGATTAAAATACAAAAATTAACAAATAATCACAGATTTCGCTCATCGGTTTGGGGTAATGCTTACAAGTTACTATTTTATAAGAACAACCATACAGAATTGTAGAATTATAGGTTAATATCTTCTGTCGCCTCATCGACATCTAATTTTGGAAATTTTGACGCATTTTGGTAGCTTTCTGCATAACTGTTTACTGCTTGCACAATACACAATCGAGACAGACTAGGTTTGGCGGTCAGCCAAATAGTGAGGACAAGTTGGGCACAAACACCTTACACAGCGTCTCTTCAGCAGCCTACAAGGAGTTTTCAAGTGCAACTAAAACTGGACAACACAGTTCTTGTCAGTCAAACTTAAGGTGTCTCCAACAGAACCACGGTTGCTATTGCATCGAGTATTATGCAAGATTTGGGTTTAATATCGGAATCAGATACCAGGCTCGTCACAGACAAAAATTAAATATGGAGGGAAAAATCGAGAATTTACGAAAAATTGGTCTCAAAATCAAATGAAAATCGTTCCACTCTATCTGGCCTTTATTTCGATGGTCGACAGAAACACTCGAGGACAAGCAGTTCCAAAGAACAATTGTAGAAGCGCATTGCTGTATTGTATCAGAGCCTGGTTCTACGTACATGGGACATGTTACACCTGAAAGCGAATCTAGTCTTGATATATCTAATAGCATTTACGAAATACGTAACAAGTGCTTTATTGGATGATTATAGCAACCTTATTGTTCTCGGGTGTGACGGCACTGTAGGTAATACAGGAGTGTCTAATGACGTAATTCGCAGGTTTGAATTGAAACTTCAGAAGTCCAGTTCAATGAATTATCTGCTTACTTCATTTCAATGAGTTGCCATTACGACACCTATTTGAGTCCATAGAGGCAAGTCATCTGGCCCCACATCTTACACAGGAGGCATTGTACGGAACTTCAAAGGATTGGAAAAGCTTTCAATTGTTGCTTTTAATAGTATTGAATGCAAGTTGCCAGACATTGATCCTACCACCCTCAGTTCAGATCAGACATACTTATTAGAGATTTGTACCGCCATTAGTTCTGGCGTTTGTTGTTCAGATCTAGCTATCTGGGAACCGGGAACGTTGAATTTGTCCCGCTGGCTACCAACTTCCAATCGAATACTGAGGTTATATATATCTACATCAGACCCATCAAATTAGTTGCTAACTTTGGTTATATTCACTCTAAGAGTCTACGCACCCTCATGGTTCCGAATTAAGATTCGTCATTCCATAAAGGATGGTGCCTGTGGCACCACCTGATGGCCACCTGTGGCATTTAATCAGCTCATCTCGTTAATTGTCAAAGTATTGTGACGTAATCGACACAGTTATTTCTCGTAACGCTTACTTTGCGGCTCCAGGAAACATGCTTTTGGCCATGTTGACTGATGATAGGTGCCATATTAGGACCCTTTCAGCTCGGTGGATTATGAAAGCAAGAGAAATTAGCCCAGACGGAAATTGTGTTCGCAAATTCGTTATTCCTGCTGTTAACTTTGGAGCTACAGACTATGTAGATCTCATTGACTGGCAAGCTTGTTATGTGATATCGCCTCCTGTTCTCAGAGCGGTCAGTTCTCAAGAATTTCTGAAGATGATACAGGGCAGTATCCCAATTTATTGCTGGGACTTTATTAAATTTGCTTCACACACACAAGCGGTTGAGCGGATTGTGAAACTAGTCACTGCAGCCTCCGGAAAAACAGTTCGGCAGAAGATCAGGGATATATTTATTAGAGCGACACTAGAATCCAGAAAACACATGTCAAAATTTGAGACCAAAAATGATTACAAGCAGTAAATCTTTTGTCATTTGTATGTTCGAAAGGTAAAATAAATTTTGTGTTCGCATTAAAATGTGGTAAGTGTGACGTGTATTTATTTAAATTTTTGCCTTCATTTTCCACAATTTGATGTCGATGAAGCGATAGAAAATATTAACGTATAATTCTAAAATTTTTTATGGCTGTTGTTGTTGTTTCTCGGCGAGAAAATAGGGGTGTTCCACTAAGCCCAGCCTGTCTCGCCTGGACCGCCAAACACAGTCTGTCTCGATTGTGCATTGTGCAAGCAGTAAACAGTTATGCAGAAAACTACCAAAATGCATCAAAATTTCCAAAATTTGATGCCGATGAGATGACAGAAGATATTAACCTATAATTCTACAATTTTCTATGGTTGTTGTTGTTAGAAAATAGTAACTTATAAGCACTACCCCAAACCGATGAGCAAAATCAGTGATTATTTATTATTTTTTGTATTTTAATCATTTTTAGTCCAATTTTTGGACTTTTCTGCCCAATGAGGCGACAGATGATATCAACCCACAGTTTTAAGATTCCGCACACTTTTTAATAAAGGGAGTTCACAACTTTTCCGCACTACTGCAAAAAGATCTAAGAAATTTGGATTTTTTCGAATATATATATATATATATCTTAAGTAAATATTTTAAGAAATATTTTGCTATTAAAATTATATATATATGTATATCTTAAGTAAATATTTTAAGAAATATTTTGCTTTTAAAATTATGTATATATATATAATTTTAAAAGCGAAGTATTTTATAAAATATTTACTTAATTTTATGTGAAGTGTTAAAATCTTATTCAGATTCGGTAAGATTTTAACATATAAAATTATAAATTTAGTATATATTTTAACAGTATTTTGACAACTATGAAACAAAGAGACATCCTTTAAGAATAGTACGCATAAAAAATAAGTTAAAAATATTAAATTCCTAAGGAGATATTTTAAAAATATGAATGCATTAAAGACCAGTAACTTTAACATTAGAGAGGGGAATTTGAAATTTCACTTATGAAGACACTTAATCGGCTGAGGTTAGCCAAGTTGTCAAGAGAGGCCGAGTTTGTAGATTGTGTAGAGTATGTAGAGTAGTTTGTTTAGTACGTACGTGTGCATTCATATATGTGTTTTTTATTCATATATTGGTACAGTCTCTTCTTACGTTGCTTATTTTATGTTTTTCTATCCATCTTAGTTTTATATATTTGAATTGTAATATATGTGTTTCCTTGAATTTGAAATTAAAAGCGATACAGCACTAAAGCTTCATAGCTTTACTTATCTTTATTCTTAATTGCCCTGGGTGTTTATCTATTTATCCATATTAATAACATTTCTATTTTGTTTAAGACATAAGAATTGTATTTACATATTTCAATTGGCAATTATAATATTTCTTCCTCTCTGTAAGGGTATTTATTTTATTAGGAAGCGCTATTAAATTTCGAAATATACGATGATTAATCAATTATCAAAACATTAAACAGAAATGAAAACAATTTTGATAATGTAACAAATAAATTAAGCCCGTATTGATTAGTGCTAATCATAACGGAGTTCGTTTGAAAGTAACATTTATTTAAATAGAATTATTATTCAACTTCAAATTTAATGATATTATGCTATAAAGTTTACGAAGTCATGTCTCATGACACGAACTTATGTTATGATGATGGAGCTCATAATTGTTAAAGAAAATATGTTATTGTTGTAAAACTTTTATTAGTGATAAAAATTTTCATTTTTATACTTTATGAGAAATACTACATCTTTCTTAATCTCTATTTCTGAACATGTTTTATTTCCTCCAGAATGCATATATTTATTAATCAATACATATGTTTAAATACAAAAGTTCCCCCGTGACAGTGAGATCCTTTCTTTAATCTTATTACGTAATTTACTTTTAGAATTAGTTTCCTTATTTAAAACTTTCCTTTAGAAACCGAAATTACATCAAGTTGCTTATTATCTGAAGGTAATTTTCTCCTTACTTTGGGAAAAGAATTTTATCTAGTTAGAGAAAATATGTTATTCTGGGATAATTTTGATTGGAATTTATTGTTGAATAGATTTTTTTTTTCTATATATAACTGGAAAGATAAATTGTGATTCGTTCTTCCAGTTTTTCTCTTGAAGTCTAATGAAAACCATTTTCAAAATGGATATAGAATTTTTCATCAGTAAAATAAATTTGAAAATAAATAACTATTGGTTTATTTTAAATGTATAAAACATTGAGTATAATATACAGTACTTGTCAAAAGTCTGAGCACAGTAGCATATTTTAAAGAATTTTCAATTGCACTATACAATAACGAAATAAGACCTGTTTTATCGGCTTTGTTTACGATATAAACAACTGTTTTCATAATCAAACAATAAAAAAAAGTAGGGGAAGGTGGCCTAAAAGAACCCTAACGGGCAAAACGATCCACATATGTGTTCTTCCAGACAGGTCGCGCTATCTACAGGGTAACACATAAACTAGTTGTGATAAGTGAAGAAGAAGAAATCGCGGTATTACGCGTCTGAATAGAATTCTTTGAAAAATTGGTTTTATAACATCTGTTATAAAGTAAGCACTAACTTTCATATTTATTTAGATATACAGTCTTTCATATACAGAAATATGACTTTGTTTACTTAATGGAGTATGTTTTTAGATGTGCATTACACTTATGTATTGTCATAATTACTTTTATATCGTTTATTTTGCCGATAAAAAACAATTTACAATTATTTTAAATGAAGGATCATTTTGCCCTTTGGTGAGGGTAAAATTATCCTTTGGACACTTTTTTTAAAATCTTTTTTTTTCATTAGTCAATTTGGTTTTAAAATATTATTAAAATATGATTATAATGCAAAATATACTGTAAAACATACTAGCAAAGGACCAAAGTTTTATTTAAACAGTTATGTTATTTTACACAAGTTTTCCCCTTAAGGGGATCATTTTAGATCACCTTCCTCTACTTGTTTTGACTTTTAGGCAAATTTGTTTAGGTAACTGTAGGTAGACTGGTATCATATCAAAGTGTCACCCCTTTCTAATTACCCATACTATTACACGATACGTTACTACAGGTTTAAACGACGGACGCTTCTTGATAGTAAACAAACAAGTAATGGAAAACTTTAGATTAAAATTCCCGCTATATGACTATGTAGAGAAGCAACTCCAGGGAAAATGGGCGAAATACAATGCTGAAATTATGTCTCTAAGCATATAACTAATGTTTTTACACATTTCTATCGCTTTCCCGGGTTGACGGGGTACACTGTAAAAAATTATTTTTTTTACAGTGTACGGAAACAATATATTTTGTTATTTTTATCATACTCCATTTACACACAAGTAGAAAAATCTATCTACTATCTTATATATTAAAACGAAAAGGGATTTCCGTCAATTTCATTTTTCATATGAATTTGAACCATTTACGCATGAGTAAACTTAAATCTAGAACCTAACAAGTTTTAGAGCACACTCAAATGCGAAAACAGTGGCCGAGTGGTATAAAGCGCATTTCTTCTCTGTTCCGATTATCATGTGCGTTCGATCCCTGCTATGGACAGAATGATTTTTCTTATTTTATTTAAATTATTCTTCAAAAATTTCAAAGTTTTTAAAACAGCTTTGAATTTTATTTTTATGGTACTATCAAGTTGTTTGCCGTCAAGTTTTGACGGGTTCCATCTAGTATATATAAAATGCAAATGGAAATTTCGTTCCGGCTGCTTACGACTTGAATTTTGCTGAATGGATTTTGATGGGACTTGCACTGTTTGCTAAATAATTTTACAGGGAAGGTTTTAGTGTATAACGTATCGTTCTACATTGTTAAGTTATAGAACTATGAGAGAAAGTTCAATAATCAGGTGACCCCGATTATGAAATTTTAGCTTTTTATAAAAGTTCTATGGAACGGAATTTAATAAAAATTGCATTGTTAGTTAGTTACTTTTCAGGATGCGTTTAGTATCTTGCGTATCGTTCTTTGCCAAATCCTAATATAAATGATCAACTCAAAGATTTAGAGCTCAAATAACCAAATTTTGTCTAACACGATAGAAAATATAATAGCGCAATGACATTCGTATCGTTTCAGCAGTGTGGTCGGGCATTCCTGATAAAGGTGCATATTACTTTAAAACACAAGATAAAATTCCCCAATACATTTTGTTTAATTCAAGGTTCGTTTGGAGAAACCGCCTAGTGTAGCGGGCGAAGCCTGCTACAATGCCCTAAACAAGCTTATTTTCGTGTGTGTGCTCAGACTTTTGATACGTGCTGTATATACAGCATATTAAATTATAACTGTGAATGACTTCCATATTTTATAAAATATTAATAAAAGCCTATAACAGATAATAATTGCCGAAACGTCAGTGAAGGCTTACTGTTGAGACCCGAACAGTTTTTGGTTTCTGTCTGTCTGTTTGTCTGTTTGTCTGTTTGTCTGTTTGTCTGTCTGTCTGTCTGTTCCGCGATAACTGCCGTAAAAATGATCCGATTAGGTTGATTTTTGGTGGGTATGTTGGTGAGATACCCGGAATTAGCTGTATAGTTTTTGGTTAAATTTGGTTCATTCGTTCGAAAAATAGAGAACATTTCTTTTTAAATCATAATGCTTTCCTATGGGACTGCAGACGATTTTCAAATTTCATTTTTAACTGAAATGGAAATCACATATTTGAATAATGGATTTCAACGTAAAATTATGGATGTGGATTTTCGATATGGAGGTTTTAAATATATCCAATAATTTTGAAAAACTGACGATACATTTATTAGAATTGTGATATTAATTGTTTAAATGATTGGAAATTTTTTTGCATCTGTTCCGGAAATATAAAACTTATTTTCATGTTTTTTACAAATTTTGAAATGCATTTTTTTTTTACTTTTCTCTTTAATTTATCAGTTGCCTAGCAACGATATTTCAAAGAAGATAAAAATAATAAAAGCAACACGCACTATTTTATTCCAATAATTTATTAGCAAAATAAATTATTTTTGTATTCTATTGACATAAATGAAGAATTTATTTTAATACAAGTTTTTTTTTTTTAATCTAAAAAGTTACAAGAATACGAAGTTCATAAGAATTTCAGAATATCATTGCATAAACTGTGTTTAATTTAATGTTTCTAATTTCTGAAACCTCCGAAGAATTGTATATGCCTATAAATATGCATGCAATAGAAAAAAATTAAATTGCGGATTGTAAGATGCTAAATAATATGAAAAGTGAGATTAAAAAACAGTGACTTGAGCTGACGTTGAGGCTCCTGATCTGCAGATTTACTAGTAAATACACTATATAAACTGGAGTTTGAGGAAGATAAATCTATTGTGATACATACTTTTCTTTGGCTTTAGGTTATTATTTTAAATTCCTACTATTAGCTCACACTCTCTCTATATATATATCTTGTTGGAATTTTCAATCGTTAATAAAATATTTTCAAGTTCAAATAATATTTTTTTAAACTTGTACTGGATGACAATTGAAGTTAATACAGTTTTTTCAAATATTTATTCATTCAGTAAATTTAATTAATTAATTTTAATTTTTACATGGGAGAAAAAAACTTCTCCCATTGTTTCATAAATGAAATGAAAGATTTATCTCAAATTTGTGATGCCAACAAAACATAAAATACCGCAACGATGATTATAAAATAATGTTCAATAAAGATAACGTGGGACATTAATGCTGCACGGGTTTATTTTATATATTTATGATTAAAAAGTAGGAATTGACTTAAAAAATTGTTTTTATATTACTTGTTGTTTGTTTAAGTTTAGGTGAAAATGCAAGCATTTTACAGTACCAAGTGATGAATGAATTTGCAGTCACAAAAATTATAATTTTCTGGTAAGTAGAAACATCTTTAAAAGAAGTATGTTGCATATATGGATTGGTGTAAAGGGTTTTATGACGAATAATCGCTCTTCAACGACGCTATAGATGAGGGACTATTTTGCGTGAGCTCGTAACATTTTTGCCACAAACCAAGTAACTCCGGTATACGGAGTCAGTTATGCTCTTTGTACTTTATAGGACTTTGTTTTGCATATTCTCTGAGATTTGGTAGTCCCCTCTATAGGAAAATATTTAAACTAATCGTTGTGTATGAAGTAACGTTTGTTCTATTAGGTTTTGTGATGTATGTCGTTCTTTAACGACGTTAGAAAAAGAGGACTGTTTCGTATAAACGGCAAATGTTTTTCACTAACAAGGTAACTCAGGTTTAATAAGTCAATTGTGCTTCCTGCAATTTGCAGAACTCCCATTTCTATTTCTTCTGAAATTTGTTTACTTAAAGTTCCCCCTTTTGACAAGAATTTCAGCTAATTTTTTTTTTCAGACAAATCGCATTTGTTACAAAACCTTCCCTCAAATCACATTCAATTATACAGTTTATCTCCATATTTACGAATGTATTTGAAGTTTATGAATTTTTGAAGAAAAAGACAGTTAGGAGATGCCCATTACTTAAAAAATATATTTCAGTAAGTACTAACAAGATCTGTATTCATGAACTATTAAGAAACTTTATATATATCATACCTCCCAATTCAGTCTTCAGATATCCAAATAAAAAAACACATTAAAAAAAGCAGCAAAGATCATTAAATATATTTTTTCAATTTCAAATATACATTTGTAAAATAAATCCACAATTTAAAAAAACACTTGTTCAGTTATTTGGCAAGTATTGTTGTTGTAGCTTCATAATTTAATAAAAATACTAGCGTTTGTAAATGTTAAATGTTTTGGAGAAAACCTTTAGTCCAACTAAATTTCATTGATTTAAAATTCAAATTAATAAATTTCGACGGCATTTAATAAATAAATAAAAATTAGTTTATTATTTAAAATATATATTATTATTTAATTCATCATTTCGTAAATTATAAATCTCAGAAATTTATCATCTACATAAATTTTATTACAAATTTTTATCGGAAAAAATACAATATAATTTTACTTAAAAATAATTTGTAAAAATAAATTATTCTGCCACGAGCCAAATATTACATCCAATAAAAAATATCACACTAAAATACTTATATTAATACTTTTGTAAGGAAATCTCCACTATTTTCCAATTTGACATTTTCAAACGGTGTTGCGTCAATTCATCGCACAGATTTATTTTTACAATTTCGTGCATAGTACTCCATAATGACTCATAAAGACATTATTTCCTTTTTGAGCAAATCAGGTTTACTTTTGTTATTAACAATGCAATATTCAGAAACAATAGTTCATTATTTTTATTAAAATTCTTATTTCTATTCAAACCTCTTGTTTTAGGAATTTTGAAAAAAATTCTACTTTGTCTTGTAAACGAACTTGTTCATCAAATTTGAACTTCTAAATTTGCATGTTAAGTATTTCTGGCAAATATTGATTTTTTATTTTTTTAGATATAACCGATACTTTGCATGCAAAGAAGAAAAAAAGTACTCATCAACATAGAGAGATTTAAGGCTTCCATGCATGAGTCTGGGATATGAAAAAGTATATCAGCAATTTCCTCCATAAAATTGAAATTACATCGATTGTTTAAAAGAGATGTAATTTTAACTTTTATTTTCAGCTTAGACTAACATTAAAATCTCAAATCACAAACTTTTAATTTCTTTTCTCACGGATAAACTGAGCAGTAAAACTGTTAAAGGGGCTAAATGGCAAAAATTCGTCATTGAAACAGAGTCATTTCAAATAATAATGTATATTTTCATGCATAAATTGGAAGCCTTTTACTTCGGACTGCTCCAAATTCAAGCACTTTTCCGTAAGTCACACAATTCGTGCTGTAAGATCCACAATGGTGCGTGTATTGTTTGGCATTTTTTAATTTCCCAAAATTTAGAAGAAAAAAACATATATATAAAATTTGGTCAGACTTAGTAAAAGAACTTGGTCGTTGCCTTTTGAATTCCAAGGTATTATATATATATATATATATATATATATATATATATATATATATATATATATATATCATTATTAGTGTCTCCGAGTTGTGAAAATAAACAAAAGATTGCAGAAGTTGGCAAAAAACTACGTGTTTCTTTTTTTATTTAAGGTTTTTTTAGTTAATTACTTGCTAACCCGCCCGGCGTTGTCCGGGACCGAGATAATTACAATCTCAGAGAAAGGCGTTTACCCCCTCCCTCCCCATACCCGCAAAAATAATGAATAATTTGTTCAAGAAAACCACCGTCACCTACATTAACTCGATCATTAAAAAAAATATTAAATTTTTCTGATAATTATAACATAACGAAGACGTTACGCTAAAATAGACAGCAGATGACACACCTTCCGGACCTCAATTTCAAATCTATATCTTAATTAGTTACCTAAAATTGTGGTCATTAGTAAAAATTGGCAATTATTTCCTATTAGTTTCGCAAACTAAATGGAGGGATCGGCCAGAGAAACAGATCTCTTTGTAGTTCACTTTTTAATGAAAGCAGATCCCTGTCTGAAACTTTCTCGGATTGTTTTCACTGGCGCCGGCAGTTTTTTGTATAAATTAAGAAAAATTACTAACCAAATTTTTCAAAAATAACATAGTCAGATGCAGATTTTTTTTTACATATGCTCAGAAATTTTCAAATTGATATCTCAATTAGTTTTCTTAAAATTCGCTAATTAGTAAAATAATTTCGAATTCGTTCATTTCCGCTTGCAAATCCAATGCGCCGGTCCGTTTGTTTAGCCATTATGATTTAAAAGATGTCATTTTTAGAAGCGATGTTTAATGACAATCTAGTTAATATCTTGAGTAATTATCAAAATATTAAAATTCTGAGACTCAGGTGCACATGGCCAGACCTTGGACTAAGCGCACCTAAATTTTCAGATTTCTAGGTGGGCTAGATTTTGCTAGCCATCGCAGACACACACACACAGAGCGAAAGTTTCTTTTATTAATATAGATAAATTAATCGTTAATTGCGTTGCAGTTTAAGATAAACTGTAGATGAAAACACATTTTTCGCTCTATTCTATACTGCAAAGCCTGGAAATATGCGATGTTTAGAAAAAATATGCTATTGGCAAAAAAAAAAAAAAGACCACAGTGCAAAAATCCATAAAAATATTCCTTAAAACTTAATTTAAAACAAATCACATTTTAAAAACATCGGATCAATATATTGGAGAACATACGTGTCGCGTGATGAGGTGCTGGCCTTATCCATACAGTGTGAGAACGTACACAGTCAGGACGACTCACAAACTCTTTATTTTATTAATGTAGATAGTCGATCTGTACTAAAATAAATTCGTCTAGACAGCAAATTTGACTTTTGAGTGTGTGGTGCATTCAAATAACTCCATCTATTGCTGATGTAATATTGACTTGCTGGCGGTAATTTTATAAATAGCTAAAATTTTCTTCAATAGATGACACTACGCTGTCTCACAATTAAAAAAGTCTTAATTTATCTTCTAAATTTTAAAATGCAAATGTCTTTCACATTTAGAACTCTAAATATAACAAAAAGCAAAAACTGGGGACACCTTTTATACCGTGTTACAAGTTGTTACAGTTTTAAACAGCATTCTTACAGTGTGAAAAAGCGGAGCGCCATCTTTTGACGAACATTTGAATTATTTATAAAATTACTCTGTAAAAGATTATAAGTTATCTAACAAAAGTTTCATTTTCTTCATCGTTTTTTTTTATATTTAATGAATTATTTAATTTTAAAATTACAGGATTCATAAAAAAAAATTGTGTAAAAAAATATATTTGACTTACATTGAATGTTTCCTTGTTGTTTCCTTGTGTGTACCAATGCGATGTACCTTCTGGGTTTTAGTACTAATTGTGGCCCTGTTATGATCGTTTGAAACAACGTACTAAAATTTTTACTCAAAGTTTCTGGAACATAAACACATGTAGAAAACTGTGGTAACAATGTCACAAAGTACACTCTATATTCTTTCACAACTAATCCAAAGGTGATCGTTTTCTTAAAATATCATCTTATTATACTGTTAATTTGCAACCAGTTGAAACAGAAATATATCGAATTCGAATTTTAAAGAAATATAATATTAACTTAAACAGGTGTTTTATTACTACAATGAATGCTCACATCCTTTGAGTTTTCTCCACATTACGTTTATTTTAATTTCGCTAAATAAACATTGTCACTCAAAAATGATAGATAATTTGAACGAGAAAATGCTATAAGATCTCTACGACATTGGAACTACTCGCTACCAAACTTGCTACCACATTTGCCACCACCCTTCTACCTCCAAACACGCATACGGCACTGCAACTATGCATTTAACAAGTGAAGTGGCTTATCGATTAGTGCGTGGTGTAAATTAAATCACTTTACCGTGATATATCTAGCCCTGATTTCATTACTGGTTCAGAATTTTTACATGTCTTAAAGTTGAAAGATCTTCGAAAAAAAAAAAAAAAAGATGCAAGAGTAATATTTTTGATTGCACTGAAAATAAATGCATTAAAATCATTAAAAAAATGAAGACAGTGAAATGCTGCTGAGACTCAGAATATTTTTTCTTATCTTTATCCATGATAATAATTAAAACTTCTCATAGAATGCTAATGATTGAGATACAGTTTTTCGCAGTTCACTTGTGTTATTATCGCTTCCATGCATGTCCAGGATAAACGTAGTTCTTCAAGCGTGAACATACTCAGCGTTCCATTTCTTCAACATTTTAAATAGCGAATTCCAGTGTCTCTATAAAGTTTTTTTTTTGTTTATATAAAAACAAGTCTATACTCAGGGTGTCTTTATAGTATTGGTGATACATATGTATTTTTACTATTTGAAAAAAGTAAATCTTAAATTCGTTTTCATATTTTCTGTTATTTATGCATTTTCAACTCGCAGTCATCGGCCCATACATCGAGTTATAAAAAAAACCCTAAAAATACCTAGTTTCATGCGGTACCGTCCGATTGTACTGGTATAGTTTGTTTAAAAAATATTAAAATTTACTATTTCAAATAAAATATTTTCTAGAGGCACTTTTCATAATTCCTCATATTCTTGCAAATTTAAATTGCCATCCCCGCAGATTGGATAGAAAAAAAAAATACAAGAATAGAAGGTTCTTTACTACTACTCTAAAAGGTATCTTTCATTTAAGATAATAATGAATATTTACTGCTTCAAAAGAAAATTGTTTTTGGAGGTCTTTTTGTTTTATTGCTAGGTTTTTCTGCAATTTAAAATTATCATCCACTTTGACTAGATAGAAAAAAAGAAAGAAAGAAAAACAGCTCATACCCACGGATGGGCTATTTGAACTTCTTAGAAACGTTTTATATCGTTAATTTTGAGAGCGATCGTTTCTTAAAGAATACCACAGAATTTTTACTCTAAAATGAGTGATGTATAAATATGCTAAATTTTGCTTACTCGTGAAATAATGGTATAAAATAACAATGGTATAAAATAATTAAATATTTGTTATATATACACAGTTATATTTTTTGTAATATTAAGCATAAAAAATGAAAATATAATATTATTTGTTTCGGATTATAATATTACAAACTGAAGTCTTAATCTTACTTATTAAACAGCTATCACAAGGGAAGTGAATTTCAGTGAGTTTAAAGTCACTAATTCCTGGTATAGTATAAATTATATTAAAAAACATATATTTAAAATTAATTTTTTAATGAATTCAATTACAAAAATAAAGTTTGAACACATTTATCACGCCCGGTTTAAAAAACTAAAATAATTATACTTTCTTTTAGTTTCAGAAAATAAAGTTTAAAAAAAATCTCAAGTGATTGCTTATAACTATTTTTTTCACGTGCTCATATTTCTATAAAAAAGTAAAATATTTATTATTTCAGTAGAATCACGTTTTTGGTGAGACAAAAGAAAATTAATAACCTAAACACATATTAAACTTCAAAGGAAATTTTCTCCCAACTTTCAGAAACGTCTCACAATATTTAGCAGATTCTAAATTTAATTAAAAATAGTTCGGGAACGCATAAATATATGTATAAACATTTTGTATTTCTTCATAAAAAATTAAAGAAAATATTTTACAGATTAATATACATCAACAAATAAAAATTTTTACATGAAAAAAATATGTAAACTAACAACTTAATTGCCTCCGTTTTCAGGCATGCGAGCATTTTTTTATAAAATCAACATCATCCGTATCTCGTTTCTAGTGAAAAACAATCATATCTCTTAAACTAATATAAAAAATGTGTTATACAAATTACATATACAAGCTCGACAGAAAAAAACATATATATATTTTAAAAATGTGATTTTTTAGCCACTAAAATAGCCCTAAATTCAGATTGTTAAGCGGTTAAAAATAAAATAGGACGTAAAAAAAGCTGCAGCAATAAAGATACCCAAAGTATTCAATGAATTCTAAAAGCATTGAAACAACAAATAAAAAACATATACAAAATTTCAATAACAGCCTTTTCTGATAAACAATCATATCTGTTAAACTAGTATAAGAAATATGTTATACAAATTACATATCCAGGTTCGAAAAAAATAATAACACATCTTTTAAAAATGTGACTTTTCTAGTCACTAAAATAGCCCAAAATTGAGACTGTAATTATCTTTATAATAAATTTGAAAAGTATTTATGATTTCGGATTTCTGTCTATCTTTCCTTGCCCTAACTCCCATAAATATACTGTGATTACTAAATATTTAATGTTATTGAAAAATCTCAATACCATCAAATTTGTAGTAATCACAGTATATTTACGAGAGTTAGAGCATGGATAGATATGACGATGAATCCTCGGAAGGGCCAACTAACAAGGAAGTACTGATTTTTAAAAAATAAATTACTTAATAAATATTTTTATTAATATCTTTTTACGTTTAGATTGATTTTCATACAATTTGAAATGACTCGAGAAAATTCTGAAACGATTGTATATATTAAATATAAAACCATTCTATTGGGCAGTTCGACTATAGGTTCTACGTATTTACATAATTGCGAACGCACCTAATAAACGTAATATAATGCATATTTTCAGTCTAACAGTAAATCAATATTCAGTTTACGTAAATTTTATTATTTTTAAAACACATATTTATTTATACATGTATGAAGACAAAAAAAATTATATTACTCGGGGTCATTTTATTGTTAATAACGAAGCAATAAAATATAAAATATAATAAAATTTGTCCCTTCTGCCAATAAATTAACCCATTTGCATAATTTATGCGCATATATGCGGTCATTTCTTTGTTAATCGGAAATTCTAAAAGATTTTAAATTTTTATTTTATATAACCACAAAACGTCTGAAATTAAACAAAGCAAAAAATACTTTTCAGAATTGTTGGTCAAAATTCGGAATTTCTGAATAAAAAAAAATTCCTGAGTAGCTCGACTCGGATGAGAGTGGGTTACATTTCAAATTAAAGTCCCCATTTACAGAAATACATACAAACACAATGGTTACACTGACGTTTACCCATCAAACATAGTATAGGGTAAGTCTTGTAATCGTTTTGAAAATCGAAAAAAACTTTTTTGACGGATTTACACTTTTGAGACACTATAATTTCAAAAAACATATTTTTAGAAAAAAAAATTGCCGTCCGTCTGTCTGTGTGTGTCTCTATAAACGCTCTACCTCCTGAACAAATTGAGATAGAGACTTGAAAATTGATATGTACTTAGTATGTAATAATGGGAAGAAGCTTATTGAATTTTAGTAGCCTTGATTATACGAAACTCTTTTTTTCGGACTCTTGAAATATTCGTTCTGATAAAAGGTATATAAAAAATTTTGAAATAGTTTTTTTAAGGAGTGAATATAAAATACAATAAAAAAAGCATAAATGTTGCATTAAGAATAAAGTCGATCGGATAATTAGTTGCCGAGATGTGATTACAAATCCCATTTACCACACTCTTCGATTTTTCATGACCCTGTATTTCATTCAAATTTCAATTCAATTATATGTTTTAATCAGTATAAAGACGCTTAAAACGACGCAGTAAACTCTTATTTAATAGGATTATCATTTTTAGAGTTATAAGGATGTTTTTCTTACGCAGTTCAGTAATAGAGCATTTAAAGTTTATTACGTCATCAAGCCAGGATTTTATTCGAATTGCAATGCATTTTAGAAATAGTTTACTCGTGTTTTATTTTCATATTTTATATCATGCATATCCATGACGAGTAAGTATTACGGTGGCCCCCAACGACTAGTTTGGTGTATTCTATACTTGATAATCTAATGATATAAACACAGTAACAGACCCACATTTTTAAACATTTATATTTATGATTATGTGAAAGTCTAGTTCCATATTCTAGTGTTAAAATTATGTTTAGCATTAAAAAATTGTGCTAGGAGATACCACCCTAAATACTACTTAAGATAAGTTTGAATGTATCAAACAAATTAGCGTTAACTTAACTATTGAAGCTGCCGAGCTTCATTTCTCTATTATTATTATTTGGTGGAACTACTTTTTCTCCATTACTATACATATATATCTGAGTAAAAATTAATCTTGTTCCACTTAATGTAGCATAAATGCAGGAATTTCGAGTTAAATTTAAGTACACCCAGAAAAAAGTTTTGTTGAATCAACAAAAATTTGGTTGACCCAACAAAACTTTTTGTTTAAATATAGGTCAATGGAAATTTTGTTTGAATCAACAAAAAATTTTTTTTTGCAATTCCAAACTAAAATAAAATTTTTGTTTCGTCAGCAAAAAAATGTTTTCTAATTCAAGTAAAATGGTTCAATTTTACTTGAATTTTGGTAAAACAACTAAAATGTACTCAACAAAACATGTTTTGTAGTTTTAATCAATTCCTTTTTCTGGGTGTACGAGTACTATCTTTTTCGCCTGTTTGCTTTCGTTGAATCCAATTATTGATATAAAAATGAGCACGCATATATCTTCAGTTAAATCAGTGATAATCTGAACAACAAAATTATTGATTTTGAAACAGCGTTGCAGTTTAGATGTATATTTGAAATTAAAAAGTGCAGAAATGTAAATATGCTCATCATTCATAAGGAATAGTCAGTAATATGATATCAGCTGCAATTATATCTTTTATTTTTTTAGTCATTCATTGTGATGCATTTGTACAATCTGGTGTTGTCTTATGATGGCGTGTCATAACGTAGTACATGTTAATTTTTTTTGTTTTCAGAATTACAGAAATTCATTTTTTTATTTCTATTTTTTCTTACTTTTTTGTAATTTTCTTTTATATTTTGTCGTAATACACTAGAAAATATTGTAATAAATATGTATTTCAAAAGTTATAACATTTTTATTGAATTTATATTGCAAATTCTCCAAAGCTTTTGAAATAATTACACACTCAGAAAAAGGAATTGATTAAAACTACAAAACATGTTTGTTGAGTACATTTTGGTTGTTTTAGCAAAATTCAAGTAAAATTGAACCATTTTACTTCAATTAACAAAACATTTTTTGCTGGCGATACAAAAATTTTTTTGGAATTCCAAGAAAAAAAAATGGTTTTCAATAAAAAAAAAAAAAATTGTTGATTCAAACAAAATTTCCATTGACCTATATTTAAACAAATTTTTGTTTAAATATTGGTCAATAAAAATTTTGTTTGAATCAACAATTTTTTTTATTCTTACAATTCTAAAAAAAAATTGTATCGTCAGCAAAAATGTTTTGTTAATTGAAGTAAAATAGTTCAATTTTACATGAATTTTGCTAAAATAACCAAAATGTACTCAAAAACATGTTTTGTAGTTTTAATCAGTTTCTTTTTCTGAGTGCAATGCTATTTAAAATGTTATCTTTTACACTATTTGAAGAAGTCCATTCTGACTTATTTGTTGTATATGTAGAGCTATAAAGAATAATTAATACAATGAAAAAATTATTACTCTGATATATGTTTTCGTATACAAACGTTAAATATGTAAAACATACTCAAAAATACTGTTGATACTTTCTCCAATATTCAAGATATCACAATGAATCTAAATGCATTTTTTTAAATTGCTTAATAGGAGTAAAGCAAACATACTGAAAAAGTACCCAAGCCGGGACTCGAACCCGGGTCATCAGTATAGCGCCTGACGTCTACCAACTGAACCACTTGGGAACGATACTCAGTTTGGAACTCTTTCACCATAACAAGGCTACAAACGCAGCACAACTCACTTCACTATGTACTTTTTCACTATGTTGTCTTTACACCTATTAAGCAATTAAAAAATTTAAATACGCTGCTCAAAACAATTAAAGGATATTTGAAGTTTTATATAAAATAAAGATATAAACGAAATTTTTTTTGCCGAAAATAGAAGAAGAGAATCACAAATGCAAATTTTTCTGGTTTTCAAACTGTGGAGTATGCAAATTTTGAGTTCGACGTCAAAAACGTCGCTTCAGCGGCAGCGAATGAAATTTGACTTTCAACTGGATAAAAGAGAATGAAGACAAGGATGATCGGCATTCAGTGATTGCTTTGTTGCGATGAGTACGATGTCTCAGCGAAGTCATTTGACAGATTCAGAAGCTTGGAGAATTGTTGGTAGGTTAGAAGGGGGCCAAACTCAAGCCGAAGTAGCGCAAGCCATTGGAGTGTCGCAAAGTGTCATTTCCAGGATCTGGAACAGTTTTTTGGAGAGTGGATGTGCAGGCCGAAGACCAGGGCAAGATCGTAGACGGGCAACAACGCCCAATGAAGATCGATATTTAGCGTTAACAGCTCGGAGACACCGAAACATGAACGCTACTCTTCTCCAACAACACCTTCCCTCGGCTACAGGCACCACGATTTCAACTCAGACTGTCGGAAACCGGCTCCATGCTGTAGGTCGGTATGCTCGCCGACCGATGGTATGTGTTAGATTAACACAAAGGCATCGTCGCGACCGCAGGGAGTGGGCAACCGAGCATGTCAACTGGAGGAGAAATGAATGGAGCATATTTCTGTTTTCTGACGAGTCCCGTTTTTCTGTGCATCCGGATAATAGGCGTATTTTCATCTGGAGGGACCGTGGCAGTAGGAATAATCCTGCGTTCGTGCACGAAAGTGTCAGATTTGGCGGTGGAGGAGTGTTGGTGTATGGTGGCATCTCCATTGACGGGCGCACTGACCTCTACATCATTCGAGATGGAGCTCTGACTGGTCGCCGATATAGGGATGAGATCCTCAGACCTATTGTAGTCCCTTACGCTGCAGCAATCGGAGATAACTTCATTTTAATGGACGATAACTGTAGGCCACATCGTGCAAACCTGGTGGAGGATTTCCTTTTCGAGGAAGGAATCGTTCGAGTGGAATGGCCAGCGTGTTCTCCAGACCTGAATCCAATCGAGCACGTTTGGGACGCTCTAGGAAGACGAGTTTCTGGCCGCCAACAACCCCCATAAACTCTCCAAGAACTGGAAAGAGCTCTTCTGGAAGAGTGGGGCGGAATACCCCAACTCGTCATTAATAGCCTCATTGAGTCCATGCCTCAAAGGTGTTCAACGTTGCTGGCCGCCCGTGGAAACCATACCCCCTACTGAAAATGATTTTCTTTGAAGAAAACACCTTTTCTTATTCTTTTTTTCTCATATGCACAAATTGTGTTTTTTTCCTTTTGTACGCAAATGCGCAATAAAATGCATTTTTTCTGCCAAACATGTGTAATTTATTCTCATATAACCTACTATGTCTGTCGACCATGTATCAATCAGCTAAAAAGTTTCCCAGATACAAAATCCACCTAAAACTGCAATATCCTTTAATTGTTTTGAGCAGTGTATTATGAATTCAAGGCGTGTGAAATTTTCCATGGAAAAATTTCCAAGTATTAAATATAAATTTACATTTTTTTTTTAATGAATGCCTACTACTAAAATATTGTTGCTAGAAACAGAGAAAAGAAAATCCCTGAAAAAACTCTTAACAAAACAACAACACCCATGACTTCAATTTCGTAAATGAATTCACTGATTCCCTCTTTTCACCTTATTCTGGATTCAGTATTATAAAAAACACATTTGTAGCAAAATTGTTGAACGTTTCTTTTTATCTTTAGATACAATAAAACAAAGAAAAACGAACACCACATGTCTATTTCCTTCATCTGTCATAAGGAGGGAACACATATTTATCATTTGCTGCCTTCTTGGAATGAAAACAAAAGAAGCATGTCATTTTATTTCACTGGTTAACTTCAATTTTGATTTGATTTTTTTTTTCTTCTTACAAAGTTTGTTTTATAAAAGCAGACAATGTAAAAGTATTTATTGATCTATGCTTTAACGGTTGATTTCCAGTTGAAAAATAGTTTATTTTTTAGGATACGGATACAATTACAATAAATACTTGTAATAAAATAAAACAATACAATTTTCACAAATTTTCTGATGCTTTATAAATATGATAAAGGAATAATAGAAAAATGTCTGAAAATTATATCAGAAATATATCCGAATATAAAATTAAATTTAACTGACAAACATAAGTTATTTCAATCTGAACGAATTGCGTATAAAATGACATACAACACCATATTTAAAATATTTAAAAAATATATTTGAAAAAACAAGGGATGAAAAAAATTATATATATCTAAATATTAACAAAAGGAAACTGTATCAGTGGTGGAAACTCTAAAAAAAATTTCGCCTATTTATTCTATACCGTTCTAATTTTAGTGACTATGATGCTATCGAATGTTGTAGTCACTCGCTGTGTTCGGGTGAGCAGTACAAATGGCTGAGCAGTACAAATATCTCCATTAAAAAAGTTTCCTCGTGAAATTGCTTTTTTATCGAAAAGCCTAAAATGCGACAATAGTGGACAGGAAAAATTTATCAGTAGACATGAATTAGTGTGGACACCATTTATGCACATGATTGGACTCTTAAAAATACCTAAAATGAAAAACGGACAGAAATTCATACTTTAAAAATAAAAGTGCCAAGTTAAACAGATGGCATTGAACTTACAGACTATTTACACTAATTGTATATTATACTCTTATTTCAAAGAATAATGCCCTCAAAAAATAAAGAAATCGACAAAAAAATTAAGAGAAGATTAGACCCCCGTCCCCCCTTTAAACTTAACCCATGAACCCTAAAACTAATCAGGGAAGCACCTTATCACAATGAACCTATATACAAAAACTGAATCAAATCGGATAATTCTGCGTAAGAAACCCATTTATCTAAATTAAGGGGGATTAGCTCCCGTTCCCCCCCCTTTATACTTGAAATACCAATGAATATACCAATACTTGATATACCAATGAAATCCCAAAATGAATCAGGGAAGCGCCTTATCACAATGAATCTATATACAAAATTTAAAGCAAATCGGATAATTATGTATAAAAAACCTATTTGTCTAAATTAAGGGGGATTAGACCCCTTCCCCCACTTTATACTTAACCAGTGAACCCCAAAAACTAATCAGGGAAGCGCCTTATCATAATGAAGCTATCTACAAAATTTGAAGCGAATAGAATAATTCTGCATGGAAAACACATTTATCTAAATTAAGGCGGGATTAGCCCCTTCACCCCTTTTATATTTAACCAATTAACCTTTAAAACTAATCAGGGAAGCGACTTATCACAATGAACCTATATACAAAATTAGAAGCAAATCGGATAATTCTGTATGAAAAACCCATTTATTTAAATTAAGGGGTGGCGTTACCCCTCTTTATTCTTAACCAATTAACTCCCAAAACTAATTAGGGAAGCGCCTTATCACAATAAACATATATACAAAATTTGAACCAAATCGGTTATTTCTATCAAAATATAGCCTATGTTGGAGTAGGGATTGTCACCATCAATTTGCCACCATTAATTTTGAAATCGGTCATGTAGTTCCAGAGATTCCATAGAAATTGTATTTTAGAATGTTTTTAGAACGTTTTTCGCTTATTTCACCCTTTTATATTTCGATTTTTTTTTAATTTGTTCTTAGAGAGCATTTACATCTTATAAGTATAACTACAATGCCAAATTTCAAATTTCTAGCTCTTTCAGTATTAAAAAAATTTGCAATTTTGGAACGTTTTTCGTTCTTGCACCCACCTGGGATTAGTGGCAGCGACATAAAATATAGCCTATGTTGGAGCAGGGATTGTCACCATCAATTTGCCTCCATCACTTTTCAAATCGGCTCTGTAGTTCCAGAGATTCCATTGAAGTTGTAATTTAGAATGTTTTTCGAACGCTTGTTGCCTATTTCACTCTTTTAAATTTCGAGATTTTTTTTTAAATTTGTTCTTAGAAAGCATTTACATCTTATAAGTAGCTACAATGCCAAATTTCAAATTTCTGGCTCTTTTTCTTTCTATACAAAAAATCGCAATTTTAGAACGTTTTTCGCTTCTACACCCCCCTGTGGTCAGTGGCACTGACATAAAATATAGCCTATGTTGGAGCAGGGGTTATCACCACCATCACTTTTGAAATCGGTTCGGTAGTTCCAGAGATTCCATAGAAATTGTAATTTAGAATGTTTTTAGAACGCTTTTCGCTTATTTCACCCTTTTAAATTTCGTTTTTTTAATTTGTTCTTAGAGAGAATTTACATCTTATAAGTAGCTACAATGCCAAATTTCAAATTTCTAGCTCCTTCGGTATAAAAAAAAAATCGAAATTTTAGAACGTTTTTCGCTCCTACACCCACCTGGGGTCAGTGGCACTGACATAAAATATAGCCTATGTTGGGGCAGGGACTGTCACCATCAATTTACCACCATCACTTTTGAAAACGGTTCGGTAGTTCCAGAGATTACCCCCTACAAACAAACAATCTTTACTACTTTATAATATTAGTATAGATTGATACAATAAAAATAACAAGCTTGCAACAAAGTGTCTCTAAAAATTTTAATGTCTTTCTAGCATGACGCATTTCAATAACAGCACTTTAATCGCATCATTTTATTGCAATCATGTCTTAATTTTTCAATGGGATTTTAATCACAACATTCTAAAGTAACTTTAAGAATGGTTATCTAAGACGCAGCCTCTAAATGTTAAACATACTCGCTGACTGAAACAATGCCGGCAGCCATAGGAGGACTTTTATTAGTGTTTGAACGCTTCATTTATATAGGCTGCCTCTGATTATGAATAGACGTCTTCGCGTTATTTTTCAGATATTAAATATGTCGATGATTACTATTAGGAAATATTGAACTAAAGTAACTGATTTTGTCCTGTTTTAAAGCGCGAACTTCTAGAATTAGGGAAAACGCTGGCTCGTTGGCGTAAAATTCTCAGAAATCGAGAAACGGACCTTTTATAGAGAGATATTGTAACCATTTCAACAGTTTTTTTAAATTCCTTCAGCTCTTGATGCTGTAAAATTTTAAGCCATTTGAGACAAAATTATCTAATCCCTGCGCAAGAATGCATTGAATCATTTGTGTCTTTGTCGATAATTCACAAAATATTTTTCCCAAGTCAGTTCATTTCCCAACTGTTGTATAAAATTCGCATAGTCATCCCTTGTCACTAAGATTCCAGCTATTGACAGGGTTGTGCATTAGGGTAAATGCTGATATATCGCGGTACCAAAAGTGAACCTCCTCAAGAAATGTATCAAGTTGGTTAAAAATTCAAACAATTATACAATAAATGAATTTTTCAAACCAATTTTAGTCAGAAAAACAAAAGTATAAAAAATTTTCTTAAATGTAGCCACCAAAAAATAATGCTACTTTATTTCAAAGTACAAGAAATAATGATAAGAATATTGTACGGTCGCATCGTTTGAGTTAAAATCACTTTGCTCCGGAACTAATGGATTGAGATCTCTGTACTTAGAAGCGTACCTACTAGAGGACAACCCCACGAATAGCATGAACCTCTGTACGAGTCTCAAAGCCTATTTCCTTAGCTCAAATTTTGGAAGTGTAAATTACTGGTACCGCGTCAACCACTGGTGTCTTTGCAACGCATTGTTTCAGAAATTTTCGCATTAAACTCTTTTGTTTTTTCAAATCACATATAAGACTTATTTTATGACTTACTTTGTAAGCTAACTCAAATTTAACTCATTTACAATCATGAATCGTTTCCCTTAAATTACAATCCTTTTAAAAGCTATTTTAAACGACAGATTTTCCTCTTTCAATAGCCAGAAAACTTTTTGTCTACAATAAAATCATCCCGATAATGGAAAAATGTATTGTTTTAGCAATTGTTGTTTTGTGGAAAATAATTAAAAAAGACTCCTCATCGTTCTTTGTTAAATGAGTTTATTGAAGAAATGTTGTTATATCTTTATTATTTTTGAACAAAATCGCGATGATTGGCAAGAGACCACACGTTGTAGTTTTTCCAACTAAGTAAAAAAAAAAGTGAACACTTTTGACTAAGTTGCAAACAGGACAACTTCTGTGATTTTCACCTATAAGTAAGATTGTGTTAAAAAAATAATAAAGTCTAATTACGCACTTTCGTTTAATGATTTTCTTTAACTGTTGTTTATTCTGTTGAACTGTATTAAATTTCAGACCAAATGTTAATACCAAAAGGCTGTCTGAGTACATTGTGTCAGCTGGTTATCGTCCAGGTTGCTCACTTCGTGGAGCATTGGCAATTCATCCAGAGGTCCTTGGTTCGAGAGTCGGCTAGGACACTTTATCACACTGTTAGAAAAATTACTACGTGTGGTTGTTATAGCAATTGTATGTCTTGCACTCAGATCAAGAAAATATGTTATAACTTAATTATTAAACGGATTTCAGAGTCACTGGCACTGATTTTTTTTCGAGGAAGGTTTTAAGTATGTTGAACATATTTTATCTTGCTTAGTTATTGTGACGCTTCTTTGTTAGTTAGTGTATATCTTTATATGTCTTATAATTATTTATTAAATATTCGTTTCCTTAACACACATCATTTATTAACTACATTACACAGAAACAAACACTTAACAATAAACATAAATCTATCCAAACAACATTTTATCCCAGTTCTAAAGTTTCTGCCATTGCCAAAACACAGCAGATAAAAGTTGGCTATCATGCGTTGCCATTTTAGTGTAATAGTTTTATTTTAATACACGACAGTTTCCTCCCCTTTCAAATTAACAGCACAATCTTTTTGGAGGTTTCCGGATCCTTTTAGATCGTCTTAGTTGCACTGGATTTTGGACAACTTGGGGTGTGCTAACTGAAGGAGCACTTGGAGGTGTGACTGTTGGCAGTGATGGAGGCATATCTTTGGCGATATCCTCGGAGGTCGTAGGTGGCTCAGTCGATGCTTCATCTGTCTCCGTTGAAGTCACTGTTGGATCAGATGGGAAGTTCATATTTGTTACTCTTGGTCTGTACTGAACATCATTGTCCACTTCTTCACCTGCTGATCGAATTTGATCAACATGTCGTCTAACCAAATCGCCTTGAACATTTATGGTATAATGTAATTCACCATCTCGGCTGATGATACGACCGAATTTCTATTTTGAATTAGCTGCAGTGTAATCTCGTACATCTACTTTTACACCCACTTCAAAATACCGATCATTGAAATATATATCCTTCCTAATTTTATTCTGAATTCCTTCTTTAGTATTAGGAATTAAGAGGTCAATTCTCGTACGAATCTCTCTTTTTAAGAACATACTTGCTGGAGACTGCATTGTAGTCATATTCGGCGATTTCCGATATTGTAACAGAAAGCAGTTGATTTTTTGATTGATACTACCAGGGTAGTTTTGCATTGCTCGAAGGGATTGTTTCAAAGTGTGTACATACCTTTCTGCTTGACCATTGCTGGAGGGCTTGAAAGGTGCACTCGTTTTATGAAAAACTCCATTATTTTGCATAAATTCTTGGAACTCATATGAGGAAAACTGTGGTCCGTTATCACTGACTAACATGACTGGTAATCCAAAACGAGCAAAACAATCTCTTAGACATTCCACTGTTTTCAAGGCAGTTGTCGATTTCATAGGATAGACTTCGAGCCATTTAGAGTGTGCATCTACAATTAATAAAAACATATGCTCAAAAATTGGCCCTGCAAAATCAACATGAATTCTTTCCCATGGAAAACTTGGATACTCCCAATGGTGTGTTTTAGATTTTGGAGGATAATCTTTAATCCTGGAACAATCTGTACAATTTTTAACAACATCTTCGATGTCTTTATCTATGTTTTTCCAATTGACATAGGATCTGGCTATTGCCTTCATTTTAACAACTCCTAAATGTCCTTGATGAAGTTCTTCCAAAACTTTTTTATGGTATTTTTTAGGTACACAGACTCTTTGGCCGTACATAATGCAACCATCCTGGAGAGTATATTCGACTTCCTTCCCTTTTAGAGAAGTTCCCCTTTTTAAAGCATTTAGCAAGAGTGCCAAATCTTCGTCATTTGCAGTTGCTTTGGCTAAATCTCTTGCTGTTATTGGAAGTGTTTCAATTTGGGAAAGTTGGAAAACTGAAACGTCATCCTTTAATTCTAAATCTTCAGACCTTAAGGGTAATCGTGAAAGACAATCTGCATTACCATGATCCTTAGTATTCCGATAAATTATGTCGAACTGATAAGACTGTAGTACTAGAGCATAATGCAAAAGTCTTGTAGCAGACAAAACTGGAAGACCCTTTTTGCAAGCAAAAATTGCCACGAGTGGTTTGTGATCTGTAATGAGAGTGAATCGATTTCCTTTTAGGTAAAGATAAAACTTTTTCACAGCCCAGACTACAGCTAGAGCTTCTTTATCAATCTGTGAATAGCGTTGTTCAGTTAGTGAAAGTGTTCTTGAAGCAAATGCAATAGGCCTCTCGGAACCATCTGGAAATTTGTGGGAGAGCACTGCCCCCAAACCGACTGGAGATGCATCAGCTGCAAGGAAAATAGGAAGTTTTGGATCATAGTGTGCTAATACTCTATCTGAACAGATTTCATCTTTTATGTTTTGAATTGCTTCTTGACACTTTTTATCCCAAATCCATGGAACACCTTTTTTTGTCAAGTTGTGTAATGGATATGCTAAAGTAGCAAGTTTGTTTGAGAATCTCGAATAAAAGTTAACTAATCCCATAAAAGACTGAATTTCTTGAACGTTTTTAGGAATTTTAGCATTCTTAATTGCAGCAATCTTTTCATCTGTTTTAGATAATCCTTGTGCATTTATCTTATATCCCAAAAATTCAATTTCATTCTGGAAAAATTTGCATTTATCTTTATTTATTCTCAATCCGTGTTGACGGCATCTATTGAAAAATTTCCGTAATCTTGACAAATGTGTCTGGAAATCTGGTGCTGCGATCCGTGCATCATCATAAAATACTTCTACTCCTTCTAAATCATGCAATACACTTTCTATATATTTCTGCCATATAGCAGGGGCTGAGTTAATTCCAAACATTAGTCTTGTGCATTCATAAAGTCCTTTATGAGTATTAATCGTTAATAATTTTTGACTGTCAGGGTGAACCTTCATTTGTAAATAGGCTTGACTAAAGTCAATCTTTGAAAATATCTTACCATCATTCAGTGAAGCAAAAATTTCTTCTGTTTTTGGAAGAGGATGTCTTTGAATTTTTAGATTTTTGTTAAGAGTGACGGAATAATCAGCACATAGTCGAATTTTCCCATTTGCTTTAACTACTGGTACAATTGGAGTCGCCCAATCTGAAATATTCGACTTTTTGATAACTCCGTCTTTCTCAAGTCGTTCTAATTCCTCTTCAACACGCTTTTTCATTGCAAATGGTAATGGTCTCGGTCTGCAAAAAACTGGAACGGCATCCGGTTTTAACTCAAGACTGCATTCATAATTTTTTATTTCGCCCAATTTTTCATCAAATATGTCTGCGTATTCTTCTAACAGTTTTGTAAGATTTCCCTGATTTACAACTGTAAGAGCTTTAATCCTTACCCAATCTAAATTGATTTTATACAGCCATTCTCGACCCAAGATAGTGTCTAAGTCTTCTTTAACAATATATAAATTTAAGTACTCTGTTTGATTCTTATATTTTACTTTAACTGTTGAGTAACCCAGGGGTTTAAGAGTTTCACCATTATAGGTCTTAAATTTCAAGTCTGTAGGACATATTTTTTTCTTCGAAATATCTTTAAATCTCTTTAAACTCATTACTGATACTGTACCGCCTGTATCGACTTCCATTTCAACCGATTTACCTTCAATTTCAACAGTTACTATTATGGGAGGTCTTTTAGGAAATTCTTCTTTTATGGAAACGCTCTCTACTTCTAAACTATGAAAAGGAATTGAATTTTGAACTTCTGAATCATTTACATGAAACTGTTTTTGCTTCACCATTTTGTTTGGTTTAGCCTCCTTAGCATAATAACAAGCTCGTTCAATGTGGCCAATACGCTGGCAAACTCTACATTTACTTGCTTTAAACTTACAGTTAAATTTATTATGATTTGATCCGTTACATCTAGAACAATGTACTATGTTATTTTTCTTTTGTGTGTTCTTAGGTTGTGGTGTTATATTTTTTCCCTTATATACACCAACGGCTTTAATTCCTTGGGGCTTACCAATTATATAATTAACTCCTTTATTAGCTCGTTCCATTGCTAAAGCGATCTTAACTGTTTTATCGAGATCGATATCGTCTTCTTCAAATAGCCGATCTAGGATTGCCCTATCTCGTAAACCACTAACGAAAACATCTCTCAACATAGTATTCAACATAAGTTGAGTGTATTTGCAAGGAATTGCTAAAGTTGCGAAGTTCAGCAAGATAAGAACTAACGCTTTCCCCTTTATGTTGTTTCCTGTTTAAAAAAGTGTGTCTACTAGGTATTATTAATGGTTTCGGATTCAAATGATCTTGCAAAATTTGTTTAAGCGCTTCATATTCCTGATCACTGGGATTTTGTGGAGCAAGAAGATTTTTTAACAAGTTATATAGCTTTGCAGATAAACTTGATATTAGTGTTTTTGCGCGTTTTTCCTTAGGAACATTTTGTATATCTAGAAAGGCTTCAAACCTATCCATGAAGGTATCAAAACTTTCTAGTGATTCATCATATTTCTCAAATTGTACTCCAGAAACCTTATTATTCTTTAGGGTGCTATCCCCCTTTAGCGCATCCATTAACGCCTTATTTTGTTTAATTAATTCTTCAACTAATTGTTCCATTTTAATAGAATAATAAGATTTTCTTACCTTGTTCCAATCTTCCGAAATTGAAGTAGTAATCTAAAGTAGCAAGATTACAAAACTAGAAGCATCAACGTTTAACTCGTCGCCAGTGTGACGCTTCTTTGTTAGTTAGTGTATATCTTTATATGTCTTATAATTATTTATTAAATATTCGTTTCCTTAACACACATCATTTATTAACTACATTACACAGAAACAAACACTTAAAAATAAACATAAATCTATCCAAACAACATTTTATCCCAGTTCTAAAGTTTCTGCCATTGCCAAAACACAGCAGATAAAAGTTGGCTATCATGCGTTGCCATTTTAGTGTAATAGTTTTATTTTAATACACGACAGTTATGGTCCGGGAGCCGGCTAAATATTTTACTCAATTATTTTATATAAGCTGATCTTCAAATATGAAATCGATCTTACTTAATCACGAATACAACCGCCAGTTGTCACGATAGAGGTAGATGTGGCATCGAGGGCAGCAACAGAGACTCAAGTCAAAGAGAAATGAATGACAAGCCATCTACGAAAGATTGATGGGTATTACATTGATCAGTGGTATTACCTCAATGATCTTCTGTAATCGGTTTGTCATTCATTTTCTTTTGACTGGGGAATGTTAAGGTTCTCGAGACAACACACAGAAAAGAACCTGAGGAATAACTTTTAAAAAAATAAATATTTAAATTATTTTTTCTAAGCAATATAATCTATCCTTATGTCAATCTTCTGTATTCTTGTTTTTATTTAAAGAACAAATACTCTGAGAAAAAAGAGAAATTTAATATATTTACTTGAACGTAATGACTGAAACAAAAAATAATATTACAAGGCGTGTCCTATTGCTTGCATAATGTATTCTGACTATTGATTTTTATGAATGGTGAATCGAAAAATAAGAAAAGTCCAGATAACATGTAGAAACAGTAATTTCTGTACATTAAAAGTATATTGAATGCATTTTGTTTTCAGAAACAGAATGGAGAATATCAAGCCAAAAATTTTAATAAGTAATTAGAAAAATAATCATATTTCTTCCACTTAATTGCAATTTCTTTTGTATTGTAGTTACCTTTGTTTAAATGAGTTAACTGGAATAGAAATGAATTATTTCTTGTACAACAAAATAAATAAACTAATACACGTAAAAAGGAATTACAAGTCACGCCATGTTTAAAGAATTGACATTGGCAAAAAACTTCGAATTATAAATATCGTTTGAAAGACCTCAGATGTAATTAGTTTAAATATTTTTTCGAAAGATGGAATCTCTGTAAGTTTGACTTTAATTCTATTGCAAGTTTCAGACAGATTAAAATAGTACTAAATAAAGTATTATGATGAACAAGATGATTGCTGAAGCAATTATGGAAAAAACGATGGAATACTGTAAATAAATCACTTCAAGTCAAGATCTAGTGCGATAGATAGTTCAAATTCATTGTGTGCAGTTGCGATAAATATTTTAGTAGCTGATTGTGAAATATTTAATTTTAATTTGTGTATATATGTAAGTAAATAATATATAAATAGGCACTTTAATTTCAACTAATAACACTTTTGGTCGAAACTATACAACAAATTTACATTACGATAATCCAACCAGGCCTAACGGCTATATCCATTTTACATATCTCGCTTCATAACAAAATTTTAGAAGACTGGCTTTTAGTTCAATCTTGCGATTCAAACCATTTATAACTCGCGCATGTCTAACTATGGATGCTAATACTAGAGTGTCAGTTCATATCGTTTACATGAAGTGTCCATGGATAATAATATTAGAGTGTCAGTTCATATCGTTTACATGAAGTGTCCATGGATAATAATACTAGAGTGTCAGTTCATATCGTTTACATGAAGTGTTCAAACTGGAATCCTACAAATCGGTCATCCTGACGTGATGGCGTCTCGACATCAACATCTTGATTTGTTAGATTTTCTTTTCTTTCTGGATATACCTATTGCTTCTAGAATGATAAGAATTTGAATAATCATCTCGTCCACTATCGGCTCCTTTAAATCCGTGATAAGAATTATTCTTATGTGATGGTTGTGAACATTTTTGTTCATGATAACTAGCCTTGCACGATCGTTTGCCATCATAATTATAATTACTTCGGCCATGATAGTAGCCTCTGTTCATGTATCTAGGGGAAATTTTTGGATTATACCTTGTTTTTGAATTATGTGAAGTATTTTCTGCTATGTCTTGAGGTATCAAAGGATTTTCAGTTTCAAAGTTTTCAGAAATCTCAGATTTATTTTGGTAAGAATTCTCGGAACTCTGTTTCCCATATCCAAATTTATTGTAATTTCCATGGTTAAATGACTGTTTAAAATATCTCTGGCCATATCTATTAAGCTTCCGTTATCAAATGGTCTATTAAATTTTCTGTTTTTTCCCTTATGATCAAAATTCCTATTGCGATCTTTCACATAGTCTTTTCTACCATGTGCAGGACTACTACTTTCATAATTTTCTTCTGGAGATGCATTCCATTCATCGGATAATCCTGTATCTTTTGTCCTATTCGGCTTATATGGTTTTATTAATTTCCTTATTTTCTTTCTGTTCACTAAATTCGTAATCTGAGTCAAATTCACCCCATCATTTACGCAGTCGATTTTAACTATATCTTCACAACCTCGATCATCGTTGTTTATACTTGCTTCATTAATTTTTGTCGGTACTTCGTTAATTTTAATGTATCCTACTCGAACTTTGTTGCCGCTTGCTATTATAACACCATCTTCCGTTACTTTTAACGTCATGCCTTCTACTGCTTTCCTACCTATTATTAAATCGCAGTCCGCCTCTTGTACCACGTAAAATTTATCCTGGATTTCTGTTTCATCCACGTAGACTTTATGCCAGAAAGAACCTGTTGGCTTAATTTCTTCACCACCTATGCCTGATATGTATATATTGTCGCTGGTTAGTTTTGGCGCATTTATTGCAGTATGATATCTTGAACTGGCGATTGAAATATCGCTTGCTGTATCGATTATTAAGTTTGCTTTTACTCCGCTAATATCTAAGATTCTTCCTTTTTTACCATTTAACATGCCCATATTAACTATTTTTCTTTGCGTGTTTTGGGTCTTATTTTGGTATTTTGTTTTTCGCCAATTTTGATTATGTTGCGGGTAAAAATTTGAATATTCTTGTTCTGTATTATTTGTCATGGCACATTTCGCACTCACGTGACCAGGGTTGCCACACGTAAAACAGATTATATGCGACTCTTTGCCTCCATAATCCATACTGTGTTTATTGTCAATTTGGCGTCTTTTCAAATTGGCGTAATCAGCCACTCGCGATCTTCTGTCATCAAAATAGCTACTTGTATCCTTAACTGATTGTTTATTGTAAACCCTTTGTGCTGTTTCGTAATTATCTAATTTATTAAGTAAGTCATCAATTTTCTTTATTACTAATAATTCCTCTATGAAATGGGTTTTTGTTTCCGTAGGTAAATTATGCCTGATTTGATTAACAACAATTAATTCTGCTAAATCTTCAAAGCTATTTACTTGAAGACCTTCAATCCATTGCTGAAAATACACCTTTATCTCATAAGCGAAATCTCGCCAATTGGCTGCTGACTCCTTTTTAGATGAGAAAAATTTCAGCCTAAACTCCTCTGGTGATAGCTTGTAGCGTTTTAGTAGAATATTTTTTATACAATCATAATCGTGAATTTCAGGTTAGTTTTCCCTTGTTATTATATTGATCACATCTAACGGCATTAGATTAATTAAATAATTTACCCATTCTTTTTTATCAATGCCCGTTTGCGCCATTTGCCTTTCGTACATAGCTAAGTATAAACTGATATCATTCGAGCTATCATATTTAGTTAATAATCTAAGCAATTCAAATTGCTTACCTGGATTTGTCATTGAGTCTTCATTAATATGTTCTCTTGAATTTTCTTGTATCTGTAATTTCTTAATTTCAAAATTCTGCTCCGATTCTATTTTCCATTTTCTCTCTTCCATTTCCATTTCCAGTTTCAATTTCAATCTATTTTCTTCGATCTCTGCTTGTAATTTCTTCTCTTCTCTTTCTCTTTCTGCTTGTAATTTCTTCTCTTCCAGTTCTGCTTGTAATTTCTTCTCTTTCTCTTTCTCTTTCTCTTTCTCTTCTCTTTCTTCTTTCTCTTTTCTACTTGCTATCACTACTTCCAATCGATCTCTTATAAAATCTTCTTCGTAACTCTCCCAACTCTTGATCAGCTTTATTAGGACAGGTATTGTCGGTTTTTCTGGAGCTTCAATTCCGCATTCCTCGCAGAGGTTTATTAGATCAATTCTCTTGGCTTTATTTAGAGTTCCCATCTTTCAAAAATTGTACTTGAAGTGATACGATTACGGTTTCACCTTGCTGATTCGTAACCCAACTTTTGATACTGGCGTTTTACAATACTTTACGTTTGGTTTCCATTTCACTACTAGTGGCTCTTACTTTTAATAATCCCGGCCGAGCCCCCAAAAATGTAAGTAAATGATATATAAATAGGCACTTTAATTTCAACTAATAACACTTTTGGTCGAAACTATACAACAAATTTACATTACGATAATCCAACCAGGCCTAACGTCTATATCCATTTTACATATCTCACTTCATAACAAAATTTTAGAAGACTGGCTTTTAGCTCAATCTCGCGATTCAAACCATTTATAACTCGCGCATGTCTAACCATGGATACTAATACTAGAGTGTCAGTTCATATCGTTTACATAAAGTGTCCAAGGATAATAATACTAGAGTGTCAGTTCATATCGTTTACATGAAGTGTTCAAACTGGAATCCTACATATATATATTTTTAATTGGGTGATTTTATTTATAAACAACGTTTAAATTGGTTCATGTTTAACGCGTTTTCTGAAAAAATCAATGTTTAGTCATGAACGAATTGTCATGAAATAAAACTGCCAGTTCAATTAAAAAATATATAATAAATTAACATAATTCAACAGACTATTTTTTACATACTATTATTTTAAACCATAGATATAAAGTAGACTGCCGTATAACGCGTTTTCATACAACGAGTTAAATAAATTTCTTATTCAGACGACTTATTCAGATAGCGCGATTCTCGTATAACGCGCTATAGTTTAAAATGCGGGAATTCTCCTGTTAAACACTGTACGTACATTATACACATGTTTTTCAACGATTTTACGAAGTAATTTTGTATAGCTTTGTCAATTTAATTACATATTCTGTGTGTAAATTTTTATAAGTTGGTTAAATACTACAAAATACAGTATACAAATTTAAAAGGTAATCAAATTAATACATATTTCTAAAACATAAAAGGTAAAAAAATGCACAATTACGTATTTTGTAATTCATGGTAATACAATTTAAAAAAATTCTCCCACAGGAAAAACGGATGAAGCTGGAGAAAAGGAAAAATTGAAAAGAAAATGTATTTCTATGAAAGAAAAAATTACAATTTTGGATAGACTTAAATTTGATAAAAACTAAAAAAATATTTCCCAAGAACTGTAATTAAATGAGTCCACACTTCGAACTATAAAAAAGAATGAGACCAAAATAAGAACAAATGTTGGTATTAGATCGTTACCAAGTTTAAGGAAAACTGCAATGGATAAAAGATACCCTCACATTAAAAATGAAAATCTGTTAAATGTAACTAGTTTAATCTCTTGACCCATATTTTTAACTTCAGGCGGAGTTCAAAGAAAACTATGCGAAAATCTTGGCAAATAACGTTTCACCCAGCAAAACCGCTCAAAAAAATACATCTAATACTGAAGTAGATAATATTATTGAAAATTAAAATAAATGAATTGTAGAAAAAACCAAAATACTTTCAGTGAATCGTCGTCGATGGAACGTAATTATGGATGACACAGATAGTGTGTGTGTGACTAATTCTCAAAATCATAATAATTAATGTGTTTCAAAACCTTTGTTTAACTAAAATACTAAATATGTATAATGAATTAATTTGTTAAATTTTATTTATTTTTTCGTTTATTCGCTGAATAGTACTATTATATACATATGCAAACATATGAAATAAAATATTTTGATTGAAATAAATATTTTTTTCCTTATCTTATTTTAAGAGACGATGAAATTTTACATAATAATAGTCACTCTAATATTTTACTCTAACATTCGCGTTATACAAGATTTTTTCCTTGTTCAACGCGAGTTCATACAATGCAAGTTCATACAACGCGATTTCGTATAACACATAACATATTAATTACGTTATACGGGAGTCTACTATTTATAAAATAAATCAAAGTTTTATTTAAGAAAATTAAACTATTACTCTTTATTAAATCTGTCTATAGGAAATTTGAGCATGTGTGTGATTTGTTAATTTAGTGATAAATATAGCATGAAAATAATGCTTCGCGAAAACAAATATAAGTATTTAAAAGATTAAAATTTAAGTATATGTGTTTTCTCTTTTGGTGTTTCATTTTATGTTACAAATAACTATGCTTAATTTATTTTTAATTTTAAGTTGCTTCCACAATTTATTATTACATATACAATAATTTATATTCATACATCCGTCTCTTCATCTTACATCCGTACAAAAATCATACAATGTACTTACGTCTTACAAGACATACAACATGCATACAAATATACCTGTAATAGTTATCAATTCTTTCAATATACTGCAATAAATAATATATTTGCAATTAATACAATTCACAATATACTGACAACACATACATCTAAAGAAACATGTAATATACAGGGTTTCCCAAAAAACTGACCTCGGCTTTTATTCCTTAAATATTGACCATATACATATATTATATATTACAAAGTTACGTAAAAAAAATACAGAATTATATCAAATAGATTAAAATTTTCAGGGGATTAAATATGAAGAAATACAAAATTAAAAATTTTATACTGCCCCTTGTTGAAAAAACTTAACAATGAATAAAATGTGCCCCATACACTAATAATGTCCTGCATAAAATTTCAGCACTTTATCATAAAAAGTCGCAGAGATATAACAATACATAAATGCTGCCTTAAACCACTTTCGATTATCTACCCTCCCGATTGCTACTGTTCACGCGATACGGGAAAATTAATTCCGCGCCGACGTATATTAAGAAAATTCAATTTAATCCACAGTGATATTGTTGGAAAAATCTTGGCATGAAAATTAAGAAAAGTATAATAACTGAACGTCAGAATCAGACCGTTCAGGAGATACCTGCCAATTGCTCGAGGCTAACGAAAAAGACAGGCTACCGCAGTGCATTCCACTTATCTTTTTTTACAGATCGCTAGAGTGACGTATTGCTCTTTTCGTACATCTGTATTGGTGCATTCGAGCATCACGTGACTCCCGCGCTCTGTAAAAAAAGATTTGCGTAAAGCACCGCGGTAGCATTTTTCTTTCGTTAGTCTCGCAATTGATCGAGGCTAACGAAAAAGAAAGGCTACCGCGGTGCTTTAAGAGTATCTTTTTTTACAGACCGCCGGAGTCACGTGATGCTCGAATGCACCAATGAAGGTGTACGAAAAGAGCAACTCGTCACTCTAGCGGTCTGTAAAAAAAGATAAGTTGAATGCACCGCGGTAGCCTGTCTTTTTCGTTAGCCTCGGCAATTGCTTATATGACGCCATACATACAGAATGCAAACGAAGGCATTCCAACGAAACCACTTGCGTCAAAAGTGATATCGTTGGAAAGTTCTTGCTGCGACTATTAATAAAGATTAATTACCTAAATAGTACCTAATGTAATAATTACCTAATGTATATATATATATATATATATATTTCGTATATATAAATGACAGAGAAGACGACATCAAGTACGATGGAGCAACGAATTAGAAAAGTGGCTGGAATTAATTGGATCTAAACATGAAACAATGTAAAAATACCCCAGGAGACCTACATTCAGCAGTAGATTAAAAACGGTTGTCTGTTGAGGATGATGATGATATCTATCTATCCATCTCTCTATCTATCTATCTAACTATCTATATATGTTTATGTATATAAATTATTTAAACCTATATTAGCAAAATAACTTTTTTAAATATTTTAGTGTTTTTATACCCATAATTTAAAGTAGTAACTTGCATTCCAGAATATAAGGGACTAATTTAGAATTTGAAATATGATGTAACGTGCTTTAATATACTTTATTTTTAGATTTAGATTTTAATTTTTAAATTAAAATACAGCGCAGTTACGAATTTCGTTCAAAAATTTGAAATGCAAACTGTTGATATGGAAAAAGTTATCATTCGACATTTTTGAAAAGCAATACTTTACAATGCACTGTTTTACTCAACAGAAAAATATGACTTAATTAATATTATTTATCTCCTCAGACAATCCCTTTAACAATAATTATAATTTTACTTCTCAAAACCATAGTATAAATTGTCATGATATAAATTACCATAAACAAAAGTAAAACTAAGTAAAAAGTATTTTTTAAAAGTACGAAATAATGCCTTGTATTATTTGTCGTTACATTCTTGTTAAAAATAAACTGTTATTTTATTTGTTTTGATTTACTGCGATTTTTCCCCGCCGTTTCCAGAGTGTGAAGCTTTTATAGAACCCAACTTCTAACGACTATTTTTCGTTTCAGATTTTAGAACAGAAAACTTCTCATTCTAGGAGAATGTTGTTAAAGCATTATTTTATTTTTTGGTGATAATATTGAGTTTTTTAGAATTTTAAAAACTGTTAAAATTAATTTTGATTGTTTCTTTCAGTGAACGAAGAAACATTTATACCTGAAAAGTGCAAGGAATCATACTACTATCAAGGTATTAGCAAGGAAGAATATTAATATTCGGAAATAATGGTAGATTGCTCAATAAATAAATCCTGTTAAATTGGCAACAACGTTGGGGTGTAATATTTTTAATCAAATGTCTACCATTATTTCCGTTTAGCAATATTTCCCTTAATTAATCTATACTAATATTATAAAGGAGTAAAAATTGTTTATTTGTTTGTTTGTTTGTTTGTTTGTTTGTAGGGGGTAATCTCTGGAACTACCGAAGCGATTTCAAAAGTGATGGTGGTAACCCCTGCTCCAACATAGGCTATATTTTATGTCGGTGCCACTAACTCCAGGGGGGTGCAGGAGCGAAAAACGTTCTAAAATTGAGTTTTTTTGCATTCTGTAGGAGCTAGAAATTTGAAATTTGGCATTGTAGCTACTTATAAGATGTAAATGCTCTCCAAGAACAAACAAAAAAAAAAGAAAAAAAGAAAAAAAAAGAAATTTAAAAGGATGAAATGAGCGAAAAGTATTCTAAATTACAATTTCTGTGGAATCTCTGGAACTCTAGAACGGATTTCAAAAGTGATGGTGGCAAATTGATGGGGACAACCCCTGCTCCAACATGTGCTATGCCACTAAATCCGGGGGGGGGGGGGGGTGCAGAAGCGAAAAATGTTCTAAAATTGCGATTTTGTTTATACTGAAATAGCTAGAAATTTGAAATTTGGCATTGTAGTTACTTATAAGATGTAAATGCTCTCTAAGAACAAAAAAAAAAAAAAAAAATTCGAAATTTAAAAGCGTGAAATGAGCGAAAAGCGTTCTAAAAACATTCTAAATTACAATTTCTATGGAATCTCTGGAACTACAGAACCGATTTCAAAGGTAATGGTGGCAAATTGATGGTTACAATCCCTACTCCTAATTAGGCTATATTTTATGTCGGTGCCACTAACCCCAATGGGGTGCATTTTTTTGAAAACCCCAATGGGGTGCAAAAATTCTACAATGGAGAACCATAGTGAAACCTTCATGCGTAAAAATATAATGATAAGGGCGACATGCCCTGACTTCTATATTGGCACGAGTCACATAGTAGCCTTATTATTCTGTTAAAATATAAGAGTGAATTATGAAATGTCAATATTTTGTTTGATTAAAAGTTCGTTAAGAGAAATTGACCAGTGTAGCGGGCGTAGCTTGCTAGTCTGTCATAAAATTAGAAGAATATTACTATTCGAAAATTGGGGTAAATTATAAATAAATCCCGTTAAATTGGCAACGCTAGAAACGAGAGAAGAAAATTTTCCCTTGAAGTAAAAATGCGTGTATTAAGCGAGATTTCTTGCCCCAAAGGACCGAACCTTCATCGTTCATTAAACGGAATCATGTAATACCCGTTCGCGTTTTAAACATGATATTTTTGAATTAGTCTTATGGACGATGTTCAAGTGACCGGAAAAAAGCGAGTTCGCAAGAGCCTACATCAGTCACGCGAAAAAAGGCTAAAGTTAAGTCTATGGGAAGGTTCTAGCGCGATTTCTCGCTCGCATTTTAATATTTTTAAATGCTTTTTTTGCATAGGATATCTGATGTTGATATCCAACGTTGTTAGCTTTTACTTTTTCGATTTTTGTTGCAGTTTTTTTTAGCAATTTGTGAGCAATTTTTTGAGCAATTTGTGAGCAAATTGTGAGCATTTTCAATCTCGGAACCGGTTAGAACCGGTTCTGAAAGTGAAAGTACCCTTATATAAAATAACTGGAACCAAAATCGAAAAAGTAAAAACTAACAACGTTGGAAATTGACCTCAGCTATCCTATGCAAAAAAAAACATTTAAAAATATTAAAATGCGAGCGAGAAATCGCGCTAGAACCTTCCCATAGACTTAACATTAGCTTGAGTGTTTTTTCGCATGACTGATGTAGGTTCTTAACAGTGAGCGTCTGAATAGATTCCGACTCTATTTTCTGAAATACCTTTAACGAACTCTAAATCTTCCTTAAATAGGGCGCATTTTGTTATATTTTCTCATAACTCAATAACTTTGTCATCAACAGTTACTTCAAGTCCCAATTCTCCTGTCAATTTACATAAATCTGTTTTCTTACTTTTTGAAAGGAATGACATAATTTCAATAATTTTATTTTCCAACTCTATGTATTTATTTATTTTCTTATTTATCAAGCAAAAACTCAAATACTTAAGAAAAACCATATCAATATCAGAAATATAAAAATTCATTATTCAGTGTTATTTATGAAAACAAAAGAAAAAATATTTGCTCTGGCTGGTTTTCTTAGCAACTAAGCTGTTATTCAAAGAAAAAAAAAAGGAAAAATAATTTTAAATGCAATAAATATTTTTTTAATTCAGTCAGTTAAATTGCAGATTAAATTTAAATTTCTCAATGCACTTGTAAAAATATAAAACACTACAATGAAAATAAGAACAGATGAACATACGTAAACTTGCAATAAAAATAACATCTAGATATTCATCTTTATCTGGTTCTTGATGAATCTATTACAAAACAATTTCATATAAATGCAAAATAATACTCTGCATAAAAAATGAGATAAGATACGAAAAGATATACTTATCTGCTACCGTGGATTAAGGTCACTATTGAGACTCCATTGTAAACCATCGTTGTCATGGTGAATGATACTTAATGGAAAGATACTTCTAATCTATTGTTTCGAAAGCCCTGCAAATAATTGAAACTCCAGAAAATATATACAAAGTAACTGGATGTTCCGTATAAGCTGCAAGGTTAATAAACTTTTATGGAACACAGTTTCATTTCGACATTTTAAAGATTAAAACATTTTATAATAGAATATCGTTATTTCGGTACTTGATACACATACATCAGACTTGTAGGATTGACTCTAAATGTGCTTGTAAGACTAATTGAGCCATTGGTAATCATCCACTACTGGATATGATCGACATTAGTCAGCTGAGATCCGGATTGTTGCGGTTATTGGAAAAATGCCTTAAAATAATTTATTAATTCGTAATAAACTTTTATGGAACGCAGTTTCATTTGACATTTTAAAAATTAAAACATTTTATAATAGAATAAAGTTATTTCGATACTTGATACACATATATCAGACTTGTATGATTGACTCTAAATGTGCTTCTACGACTCATTGGGCCATTGGTAATCATCCACTACTGGACATGACCGGCATTAGTGTGCTGAGATCCGGCCCGTTGTGGTTATTGGAAAAATACCTTAAAAATAATTTATTAATTTGTAATAAACTTTTATGGAACGCAGTTTCATTTGACATTTTAAAAATTAAAACATTTTATAATAGAATAAAGTTATTTCGATACTTGATACACATACATCAGACTTGTATGATTGACTCTAAATGTGCTTCTACGACTCATTGGGCCATTGGTAATCATCCACTACTGGACATGACCGGCATTAGTGTGCTGAGATCCGGCCCGTTGTGGTTATTGGAAAAATACCTTAAAAATAATTTATTAATTTGTAATAAACTTTTATGGAACGCAGTTTCATTTGACATTTTAAAAATTAAAACATTTTATAATAGAATAAAGTTATTTCGATACTTGATACACATACATCAGACTTGTATGATTGACTCTAAATGTGCTTCTACGACTCATTGGGCCATTGGTAATCATCCACTACTGGACATGACCGGCATTAGTGTGCTGAGATCCGGCCCGTTGTGGTTATTGGAAAAATACCTTAAAAATAATTTATTAATTTGTAATTAAATTTAAAAAATGTATTAAAATACTGTTTTGTCATCGGAAATACATCCGTGCATATGATTTTTTCAATTCTAGTACACCAGGATTTGACTGAAAAACCGTTTAAAAATTCCATCTTTAAATACGAAAACAAAATTATGTTAAATTAAAGAGAGTAAAAAAATCAATAATTTCATTTTGACTTACTAATATACTTTATTTTAGCCTTTTTTTTAAAATCTGACAACAGAAAGAATATAACGCTGCTAAATAACAAAGAACTTTTCTCATATATCTTAATTATACAAAATTCAGTCACAGCAATAATGAAATATAATGCACATGGTACAGTAAACAACTCTTCATTAGTCTCTATTTTGAAATCTGCTGCAAAGACATTAGTTTCTAACCTAATTGAACTGAGCAGTTCATAGGAAAGTAATATGTTACAGAGATTCCAATATTATTTGTTTCAGAGAAAATTTATGTACTATAGCAATAAGTAGTGTTCTGAAATTTTGTCTAGAAATTTAACATACGATGTAATAATGTTAATATTCGAGAATATAATTAAATTAGGCCGTAGAATATTACGACAAGTTTTATCATTTTATTCAGCAGAAATTTCATAAAGCAAAAAATACATAGTAAGGAAATCAAGCACTTTTTCTTGTTTTCTAACTTTATCAATGCATTCTATTTTTGACATATATCAGATAATTTTTCCGTTTGTTAAAAACAATCATTTATTAAGTTGAATAGAACCAGAAATAAATTTACCCAAATGTTTTTTTGCAAAACGTCTTACAAATTCTATAAAAAGTTAGTTTAAAAAAGTAATTTATGTTGAATTAAAAGTTTAATATATGTTTAATAGTGAAAGTCGGCAAACTGCTGAATTGTGGCCCAGCGGTGGAATAAGGAATACGTACTTAATACTTTTGAACGGTACTTTTCCGTTATACGGACACCATGCCAAAATGTATGCTAAAACATAATGTATGTAAATGTATGTAAATGTATGTTTGGCGACAATGGTGTCCGTATAACGGAAAAGTACCTTTTGAACATACAAATGAGTCTTTTTCAGGAACTGTTGTACCAATTTTTTTTTAGACAGTATTTTGAGGTCTGAAAAATCTAAGTTCGTTAAAAAGAAAGCTGGACGAAGGAGGTACTCTGTAAAAATAGATAGATGTTACTTAATCTAGGAAAATATAACTACGAACAAAAATATACAACAAACTCTTCCGAGTTACCCATGATCCCGATAACCGTTCTTTATATTTAGAAACATCAGAAACCAATATGTTTTCAGGATTGAAAAAACATTTGCAAAAGAACAGTTTATTTTGCTGCCACTGGTTTTCGGAAACATTTCCGGGTAGTATGTTACAAGGAATTAATCAGAGGTGTTTCGGGTATCTAAAAACGAACAGTACCACATCAGTAAAACAAGAACAAGTCATTTTTTTTTAATCTGTGTAATTGTAATGAATTCGTGCATATGTACAAAGTGTCAATACCCATTTTTGTCATTTTGCGAAAAACTGATTTTAATTTGTGTTACTTTTTCAATCATTTTTAACTATTACTGCAAAAGAAAACTTTCTTTTCTATTAAATTAATAGATGGAGATAATTACCAATTTATACTTCTTAAACGCATGATTATTTTTAAGTGGCCGGTGAACACAGAAAAAAAATAATAGTAAATTTTACAAACAGTTAATTTACGGAGTATATTAGAAGGGGAATGATGGCATTTTATTAGTAGTATATATATACGAATTCTATGAAGATATTGGTGGACATAAAAAAGTACATTAATTTTGGGTATTGGTCTTTGTCTTGCACTGAGGTACTTGTATTATCATTCGCAAAATAAATTAAGGAATATGTGTAAAAAATATGAAATTCATATTTTGAGCATAAATCAGACAGAATTTAACATTGTATATATTTTAATATTAAAAATTGTATATATTTAATATTTATAAGAATTATATTTTGGGTATTGGTCTTTGTCTTGCACTGAGGTACTTGTATTATCATTCGCAAAATAAATTAAGGAATATGTGTAAAAAATATGAAATTCATATTTTGAGCATAAATCAGACAGAATTTAACATTTCCAAAAGTTTAAACAAAAAATCATAAGTTAAAATTTAGGAATCATCTCAAAAATATCTCAATAATTATTTTTAAAGCATGAACATAGAATCACACGCAAAATAAAGTAATGTTATACTAGCGGAGCTTCGTCGCTACGCTGGTCGGTTTATTCCAAACGGTTCTCGAATTAAACGAAATTAGGATTGGGCGACCCACTGTATTCGGATCCGGTCAACTCAAATTTAAATTTAAAAAAAAAAGTAATTTTTATTTAGAATCGCATCAACTTATTTTTAAAAACTGTGATTGTTGATTTATTTTCTTGTCCGAAGGGTGAACCGTTTCTCTACAGCGAAAATTGGCCCAGGCTCCAGGCAACAAAATGACTGCTTGTAAAATTCAACTGAAAAGAAAGCTCCCATTTCAAAGAAAGAGAAAGTTTTTCTTCCCATCGGAAGTGCGGAGAATGATGAATGGGTTTCTCTCTTTGTGGGATTGAACCGCTCCCTGTTCCCTTTTATTCATACCCAGCCCACTCTCAAACTATAGAAAGGAAGAATCCCCTTGGTGTTTCCCCTTCTACTTTCAAAAAAAAAGATGAAGCATATGCACTGAGACCAATTTTATGTGAAATATTAAGAAATGCGCTTTTAGCTTTAAATATATAGATATTGTTTATGTATTGCGTAAAATCTCCATTACTTCACTTATAGGCTTTAGCTTGGAAATGCACAAAATTGTGTAGCAACACTTTGAATACACATTAAAAAAAATAGGTTTCAATAATATGCCATGTTTTCTCAATTTGTAATTTAAAAAAATAAATCGATGTTATCAATTGTTATCAATGTGTTATCGATGTTAATCAATTGCTGTAATTATGACCTAGTACGAATACAATATTAGAATCCTTGGTATTATTTGAAAAAAAATATATCATGAAGTTATGTTCTCAAGAAAGCAAAACTCCCAGACAAAAGATGAAAATACAATACTCGCCCGAGTTGGATCCATTTATTTTCATTTCATAGGATTCTCCAGATACATTAGATTCTGAATGAAACAGTCCCCGCGCTGTATATTTCAACAATGTTCAGGCACTTCCATTAGTTGTGTCATCACAGTACTTTTTTACAGGATAAAAAGATGTTTTGTTGTATTTGTAAGAAAGTCTTTCTTCAGATTTGATTATCATAATATTATGACACAGAATATGTTTGCACTATTTCTTATAATTATTCCGTATATTTATTTGCACCATAAAGTTTATTTTTCAGTAGTTAGAATTTTACTATTTTAGATAGAATATTACGTTATTTATGATTTTTTGTAAAACAAATATGAATTGTTACCTATAAATATTTCAAGAGAAGTCGATTTCGGTTTAACAAAAATTTAAACTAAACCGAAATTACAGCTCATTACCCAAGTTGTTTTAGAGCTAGCTGAACAACAACAAAAAAAACTACCCGCATTGCAATCTGCTTTGAAAAAATTGAAAATGAATTTAACCTTAAGAGTTCAAACATTAAACCAGCATAATTCCTAAATTACTTTCCCGAATAACTTCCGTTTAGTACCCAAATTTAACATTTACCGAATAATCAAAACATGATGTCAAAATTAGGTTTTAGTATTGCAAATTTTAAAGTTTGTTACAATTTCTATACGTAGACGACATCCTAAGTAAAATTCTACTTAAAATATTAATTAGTAGAAGTCATTACAAATCGATTGGTACCAGCCACATTTTTATGCGATTATTTTTTTTAAGTTTGTAGGGGAAGATCACATAATGTTCCATCATTGTACTAAACATGCTGAATAAAAGTACTACAATTATATTTTGTAAAATAATAGCGATATGACGATTGATGTCATACACAGTGATATCGCGACGGTACATGTCAATATTTTTATTTAGCTTTAGAACATCTGGCGTCACACACATGCAATAGACACGCATCAAATACATAAATAGACTCGCATTTTTGTATTCCAAACATAGATTTATCATATAAAAGGTAATAAAGCACCCCCTTCGTGAGAAATCCACCACTGTAGCGAAACTTTAGCTGGTGTTATCGATAACATGAAAAATACATGTCTACATATTATAAAATCAGAAATATATCAAATCATAAGTGCTATAATAAGATAATAGAGATAAAAGTTTAAATAGAAGAAGTTGTAATATATATTTCACCATCAATATTTTTATATTTACAAACATATTTTAAGGTTTGTGTCATGATAAATATATTTGACAAACTCTTTTTTTTTCCTTTTGTATTGCGTTTTGTTAATGCCATGCTAATACTATAATTATGCAGCGTATATATTTGTTTCAAATATAGTTTTAAAAAAATAAAAAAAGACAAAGATTAAAATTATTATTTTTGAAAAAAAACTATCAACAGTATGTCTATCAAGAATATTAGTTTTTATTTAAAAAATCAAGCAAAATATTTATTTCACAAAATTGTTTAAAATTTCAATGTATTTTATCAAATAAAAGATATTTTGTCTCGACTCTTGTTGTGCGAATCCCTTTAATCAATCTAAAGATATAAAATAAGACGTAATTAATATAGTTGGACAGATATAGTAATGCTGTAACATGCATAATATAGTATAAGCACTGCCATTAATTGAAACTCTTTAAAATATTAGTTTTAAATCTAACCACCTGAAAACTGTTCTCAAATTTGCAATCGGTAATTTCTTTAATTTTTATAGGTAATCATTTTTATAGGTAATCATTTTTATATGCAATTGTTTTAAATTTATGCGTACATTCATATCAGTTAAAGAAATACAAAAGGATTTTTTTTATTTTCTTAAAAGAATACCGAATATTTCGGAAAACGACGTTTTAGTTGACATTTTACGTGGATTTTCATGATATGAAAATTATGCAATAGTGGTCGTCGCACAGAAATCGGATACTACACAAAATTTATCAAATTCACAGTAAACGCAATTTTCTTCTTAAGCCCTTTAATAGCAATGAATAACGATAACTTTAACATGCAAATGCAATTTCGTTAAGGTTTCTTAAAATATTGCAAATCAGGTAATATTTGAGAACAACTGAAAGCAATATAGGGGAAATTCGTCTATTTCCTGAAATTAATACTTGTGTGTAGTCAGTGAACTTTGTGTATAGTCAGGGTGTTTTAATAATATGTATATGCAATTTAAATTATTACAGCAAATTTGAATTATAATGCAAATCAGATAATATTTGAGAACAACTGAAAGCAATATAGGGGAAATTCGTCTATTTCCTGAAATTAATACTTGTGTATAATCAGTGAAATTTGTGTATAGTCAGGTTGTTTTAATAATATGTATATGCAATTTAAATTATTATAGCGTTGCGGATTCTAACGGGATTTTCCTAATTGAGCTAATCTTGCATTGTAACTGTTCGAAGATACGCCCTTTAAAATCCACGGGATATTTGATTTTTCAAATCCTATCTTGCCAGTCGCTCTCCGATCAAATCTGCCTGCTTCCAAGCCGATCAAGTCTGCCTGCCGATCAAGTCTGCCGATCAAGTCTGCCTGCTTTCATTTGCGAGGTCTGTTCATGACAGCAATCTTCTCAATTGTTGCTTATGAATACTTTGAATTAACTCTAAGTAAGTTATCTTTAATTCTAGTAATTATAAGTCGCATGGGGATCTGTTTTCAAAATCAATCCTAAACCGTGTTCGCACTTCAGCCACGTTTTTAAACTTTCAGTAACATTTTAGGATAAATTTCTTTCAATCACAGCTTAGCGTGGTTTAAGAAATTATTTAATTTTAGTTTAATTTGAAAATAAAAGCAGAACATCCCAGTTATTATCGAATAAGTTGTGCATACATTTTCTGAAATACCCTGTATAAGTTATACGTTTACAAATTATTTTCCTTACTGTGTAATTTATAGGAAATAACATGCATATTACAAGTTTCATTCAATAATTTTTGAGCATAATTATGTTATTTTATTTCTTTTCATGTAAGGAAATGACAAAGTTTGAGTAAAATGATTTTTCTTTAAATCATTTATTTGCGTGATATCACGAACTGTTAAAAGATTGAATTGATTTTCATTTTAGATAACTAGTCACGAAATTGTCAGACATTTTGACAAAAACGTTATTATTATTATAGTTCTCCTTCCATTAGCTTCATCACGGAATCAAAACTTTAAATAAAGATTTTAAAGTAAAATTTAAATGTTTAAATTTTTACAGTAAATATATAATATTTTATAATTTAAACTTACATCAGAACTACACAAATCAGTTATTTTTTTTTATTTTAATCCAATTACTGCATCTATTTAAAATAATGCAAGAAAATGTATTTTTTTTTTTTCAAGTTTGCTCATTGGCAATTGCAAATGCCGAAATGTGCATTTATTTTTTTTTAAATAGGAAGCCATGACCTTCAAAATTAATTCGTTGATAAATTTGCATACTTTAAAATTTTACGGAAAGTTTGTATTTGATTTTAAACTAATAAAAAAGTGCCTTAAGAGTTCTGTCTAAAAAATTATAAGATAGAATTTAATTAGGATCGTAAACACATAAACAATTTTCAATCCACTTACTTCACGAATTCTTAAAGGTATAAATAATAAAAAAAAGGTTCTCAAAGGCAGGTTATATATAGATCATCAGGTTTCCTAAAAAAAAGACAATATATTTTCTTTTAACAACATATATATTTATTTTTTTTATTTTTTTACGTACATTAAGTATAGTATGTTCGTTATACCGTTAAAAAATGATACGTTCTGTGTTAGAAATTAATGGGAATTTTAATAATTCCTTGTAGATTTGGATACTTTACTATGCAGTAACGACTAAAATATTTCTCACACCCATTTTAAAATTCAAGCAAATATTATAAAACTATTAAGCGAAAAATTTGTAAATTCTTTCATTACCACAATTTTATTTTTATTTCTTTCATTTAAATAAAAAGTAAGTTTGCGTCTGATACTTTTGTTTAACCCTTTCGGGACCGGCGGCTTTTACACAAATTTTATTCGGTTGGCACCATTTTTTTTTTTAAAGTTACCTTTACTTAAACTATCACAAAAATGCTCTAATTAGAGAAAGTAAATACTACATTTATTTTTTACTGGTGCCTAAAACAAATTCTGTATGCTCTTTTAGAGGTTGCATATATGCGACCATGGTCCCGAATGGGTTAAAATATAAAAAGGAGCAAACTCTTAGATTGAAGAAATTTTCAGTTGATTCTATCAATAATACAACTGAAATAGGATAATAAAGCAAAAAAAGAGAACATTAATCTGGGAATAGTTTAAGTTTTCTTATAAAATCCTTATAATTTAAAATCTATCGAGATATAGCTACTTATTATGTGTTGAGAAAATGGAAATAAAATCGTTATTTTATGTTTATATACTAATAAATTACTATCAAAAGTTCGTACAAAAAATGCTTTTTTTTCAGTCCACAAAAGTCATGAAATCTTATGAGGAGCATATAACAAAAAAACTGTCAATGATAAATTATACATAAATTGTAATTTTTATTTCCTTTAAAAAGGAAAAAAAACAAAACAAAGAGGGAATTCACTTACGCGTAATTCACGTAAAAATATCTCCTTTTTTCCTTCAAAAGTTCTTATTTGTGGTATTTTGCTAAATAACATACACGAGTTAAAAAATGTTTTTTTTTCTTGCATGAAATATAAAACAAGTGGGTAAGTGTGATCAAAATTGGGTCCTGCTGGGAGAAGAAGGGGATTCACGAGGAGTGACGGACACAAGGAATAGAGTCTTGGGGCAGAGTAGAGATGAAAAACAAGCGGGTAAGTGTGATCGAAGATCGCACAAAGGGTTTCGTTTAATATTCCTTTCAAAACACTTTATCCTTTCTTTAATAAATCCAAATAAATTTATTACCTTTTGAAAAAAAAAGAAAAAAAAAGGTCATGTTTATTATAAAGTAAAAATTTACTGATCTATTTTTCTTGTTTTTTCGAAAATCTGAACCGTAGCGATAACGGGCGAAGCCCACTATTATACTCTGTCATAATAGTATTTGTCATGTTTACTAAATGCAATATTAAAAAAAATTCATTTTCAAAATTAAATATGTTGTATAGAGACCTTCAAAATGTTAAAATATGCCAATATTTCCCTAATCGGGTTTTTATCATGATTCAATACATTCCTTAAACTCATATGACGTTATAATCACTTGATGACGTCCTACCTACTTTCTTTCTCTAGTACTCATATTGATACTCTCTTTGTATTATTATCAAACATTTGAAAAAGTCCATTAAACTTCCAATATTACGTCAGATCAATTTTCTGTGTAATTCTCTGTCATATTAAGCTGTTTTCTGTATTTACACATACTCATACTCCTTGTATTATTGAGAAATGTTTGAAAATTTTCGTTTTAATACCAATATGACGTCATATTAATCATTTTTTTTAAATTTGTGAAACTTTTTATTTCATTTTCATTTTTCACGTGGAAATCTTTCAATAGAAAATTAATTATTGTAGAAAGAATTTTATTGTGGATTTTTAATTGTTGGCAACAAAAAATGTGTGACTGAAATCTGCTATAACGAAAAATATTTAAATATAATAAGAAAAGGCTGTTAGATTTTGGGTTTTCTATCTCTCTATATTAAAATAATACGATTTTTTCAAATTTTATGATTTTGAGCTTCATAGTAGGTATTCAGCTATAATTGAACAAAAATCCGTGACTCTAAGTTATATAGTTTCTGAGAACCGGCTCTGTCACGGACAGACAACGTAGCGGGACTAATAGGGTTTCGTGAGATGAACGAAACACTAAAAAAGAGAAAGCACTTTTGATTTAATGAATTTTTATTTGACGCTAGGCAGTTTTCTGATACTCCTTATTATTTCCAAAGAATATCGTGCATTTATTCTGAAGTAATTTTTGCCTTATTTAATCACATAAGCAATATTTTTTCATAGGATTAAATGAGAAGGATTACTATTCGGAAAAACCGGTTCTCAAAAGTATGGAGAATATGCACCCTGTAAATAGGATAATAAATGAAAATTAGCATTTCTCGAGAATTTTTTGACATTTGTAATAGAAATTCAGTTTAAAACTTTTAGCCTAATATAATCTTCCCAGATTTCTGATTTTTGGGATTTTTAATGCGATTTCAATGCAATTTTTAGCGCTTTTTAATGTTTCAATGCGATTTTTAAAGTACATTTCGCGTTTCGTGGCGATTTTTTGACATTCGTAAAAGGAATTCGGTTTCAAACCTTTAAAGAAACGTAGAAAACATTGAGCTCCGCAATTTATAATGTTATTTTCAATGCGGCTTTTTCATTTTTTTATGTGGTCCTTGGTAATTTTTTGCAATTTATAAAAATAATTTAAACTTTTAGCCTAATATAGTATATTTCGTCTTTCGTGATTTTGGAAATTTTAACAAATTTTATTGCGGTTTTTATGTCCCGTGACGATTTTTTTTTTCATTTGTGGAAAAACCTCTTGTTACACTTGTTTTAGCTCACTCTGTACTAAATTTTAACCTCTGCGGCTTTTGAATTTTTAGATATTTTTATGGGATTTTTAGCGGGTTTTTCCCTCATTAGTAAAAACAAACATGCCTTTAATCTTTGAGTCCAATATAGTAAATTATGCCTTCTTTTTAATAACATTTATTCTGAAATCCTATAGCTATTTTTGAATTTTTCACGAATTTTTTGTATTGCGAGTTTTAGAGATTTTTTGCGTTCCGTGGCGATTTTTCGACAATCGTAAAAGGAATCCTTTTTAAAATCTTATAGCCCAATATAATAAATTTTCTCCTTTGTGATTTTTGAAATTTTATTGATTTTTTGATGTGATGTTCAGGGTTTTTTTTTTTTTTTACGATTTGATGAGATTTTTCCATTTAGTAAAAGAAATCCGGTATAAATCTTCTAACCGATTAAAGTAAATTTTGTTTTCTTTTCAATAAAGTTTATCGGAATACGTGCAGCAGTTTTTAAATATTTCACCATTTATTTTTTTTCATGTCTCGTGCGATTTTTTTATCGGCTCGGACCACGCCGGGCGGTTCAGCTAGTGTATAATTAAAATTTTTCTCTGCAGCACATTATATATGAACTGTCAGTTTTGTTTTGATGTACTTTTTTTAAAAGCAAGAGCACTCAAGCAAAAATAAATGCATAAATTTACGCATTAAAAGCAAAAATAAATGTGTAAATTTACGCAGCAAAACAAGTATACTGGTGATACAAAAATGATTTGTCTATATGTGTAAAGTGGTGTGTAAATTGTCAAATACACTCCTTGTGTGTTAATTTCAAAGTACACATTCTCCTGTGTATTTTAATAATAATACTTTAAGCTGATAAAATGTGTAAAACGTTATCTAATAACTCTGAAATACACAGTTTAATATGTAAATTGTAAATGAGCCCACATATATCTGTGTAATATACAAAAACCACAGATTTTTCTTTACACAGCTTAACCTTATTATTTGGGGTGTAAATCGTGAATTAAATATTCTTATTGTCACAAAATAAAATTGCATGAAGAAAGAACTAATATGCTTGGTAGGTTTTTTTCTGCCACTGACAAGGCACCTACCTGCCGGACGAAGTGCCTATCTAAACGAGTTGTGTATCTGGCCTCGAGACGAAAATTGCCTGATCGTCGCATGGCGTTGATCCACCTGACTAACACAATGGCCGTCATGGCTGCAGATCTATTTAAAGAATTATTTTATTTCATTGTGTTGGCCGGTTCTAGATTGCTGTTAACTATGTTGAATCGACACTGAACAGGAGGACGAAGGGTGCAATAAAATGAAATTTAAAACTTACTTGTATGGATGGTTTTACTAAGAATTATGAGGGAAACAAAATAATATGTTGGGATCAACTCAGAACTGATAAAGCTGGAGAAGAATTACCCTCCAGAATGGAAATATCCCATTGTGTATATTTGAACTTATTTTGTTTGTCGTAGTGGGCTATTTATATTTGTCCCTTATGATAGAGATCACTGTTCATTGTTATACTGTTAAAAATACATCCGTAAATTCGTAGTAAAGCTACTGGCAGCAAAGTTGCCTGACTTTTTCCTTTCCGTTAGTAGATTTTCCGTTTTGAGACATAAAAGAAGGACAAACTCCGTTTGAAGAAGCGGCAACTTTCCTTTACGCTCTCAAAAATACTTTCTTCAAATCACGCGGAAAATTTCCGTTATGAATAACTTCGGTTTAAAAAAAAATACATCTCTCTCTGTGCTGACATCTGTTGAGCAGTATTTATTAATTGATATACATCAAGAACATTTTCTGGCTGACATTGGGCTCGAACTACGGACCTCAGTGACTTGAGTCAAGCGTCTTACAGGTAAGACCAGTAGGCGATTTCTAGAATAAGTGTTTGAAACGATGATACGGGATTTCTTTCTTGAAACTTAAACAATTTGGGGTTTAGAAACCTGGTAATTTTGAAGTTAATTGCGGGAAGATTTCGTTATGAAATGATAGTTGAGGTTTTAAAACTTTTGTATTAATCGAGGATAAAAAGATAAATTACATATATTCTTAATTTGATTGTTAGATGTAAAATATGAATGTTATATTTTGAATTAAATTAGATAAAAAATTTTTGCCTTTCTGAGAAAATTGATTTTTTTTTTCAACTATTATATGTTTTTTAAATGTGTTCGTTCCGAATTTCAGTGCGAGTGTTTTTTAGATCTTAAAAAAATAAATTGCGAATAATTTTAAAGGAATGAGAAAATTATTTGTTATTTTTTTTAAACTCGAAAGAAGAATTATTTTTACTTGTTGCTTTTTTAAGTAAAAAACATTTTATTAACGATAACGGATCAATATGATTAATCCGGTCAATATTTATAATAACCGGTTATTATTAATAAATGACCAGATTAATCACACTGACCGTAACACACATATATATATATATATATATATATATATTAATCTGTTTGTTTAGAATGCATTTTAATTGCGAATATTTTTTCATAACTTTAAAAAATAAATTGCAAATAATTTTAAAAGAACAGGAAAATTAATTGTTACTTTTTTAAATTCGAAAGCACTATTTTGTAATTATTGTTTTACATAAATTCGAAATTTTATTTATTGAATTTTTAGTTTTTCTGTGCAGCAACATGTCAGTTTTTTAAACATTGAAAATACATATGCAGCAGATAACGGAATATCTCCGTTGGCCCCTTTCTCCTCCGCCCGTTCCGTTGTTTTCAGGAAATATAAAGAAATTTACGGAAAATGCCCTTTTATCATGAAAAGGGACATTTTTTGTGAAATTCAGGAAAGAAATACCCGTGAATTTCAGATTATTTTTAACAGTGTATCATTATGTAGGTTGAATTGGTTTTCCAATCAACTCTTATTTCTGTTGTGGTTGTTGTTGACACTTTTGTGTCAATATTTGTTATGTATAAATGTATATAGTGTGTTGGTTCTCTTTCTAGCATATTTAAGAACTCAAAATAGTATATCTGTTACGGTGAAACACCGAAATCTGGAGAATGTCGACATTCACCGGTGAATGTCAACAAACACATAGTCGCTTGGTGTATGTCCGAAATAGTTGCTAAATACCCTTATTTTCGACTTACACCGGTAAATGTCGACATTCACCATGCACTAATGGTGAATGTTGAACATGTACGAGATTTATATTTTTTTCTCCGTAATTCAGTCGCGATAATTTTTTCGCCTATGTATTAGCTTTGAATTTAAATTCTTTACGCTTGCCATATATGTCTGTAATAGTTTTTTATCATGCAGTGTAAGTTTTAGGTCTAAAAAGTGAATAGTATTATTAGGTAATAGGTTTTCCGTTAATTTTAAATTAGTAGAATAATTTACTGGAAATTGATAAACATGTGATTGGACGGTATTGATTAATATGATGTCATTAATATAACGATATAAATGAATATTACTGTTACAATATGTTTGATCCTAGTGATATAAATAAAAGTTTGTAAGTAAACCTGATGTGCATCCAACTTGTGGAATACCCAATTTCTGTAAATAAATAGTATTATCTGGTAGAACGTATTTATTATATTTAATGTAATTAGCTAGTGTATGAAAGTACTCTGCATCCACATGTATAGGCAGAGTCAATTGATTTTGAATTTTTTTAAATAAGGCATTTATTATATTACGTAAATTTAATAAGTTAATGTTATTAAAAAGATTTTTGAAATCATATGTTGATTCATATGTTGAATATATTCATTCATATGTTGATTCATATAGTTAATTTATATGTTGATTCATATGTTTAATTCATATGTTGAAATCATATGTAAAATTCAAGCTCCTCTCTTTTCGACCTCCACCAGAGCATATCTGTGATTGTCGACATACACCGGTGAGGGTCCGAATGTACAAGAATGTAATGAAATATTCGATCTTTCACCGATGTATTTGGTGTTTGTTGACATTCACCGGTGAAAGTCGACATTCTCCAATTTCGGTCTTTCACGGTAACATATCCACAATTTACATGAAACAGGATCGTCTGAAACTATATTTACTTCATCCATATTTCTGTTAAAGTTGTTTTGAAGTCCTAAAATCTTATAGTCACAATTTATAAACAGGACATGTATAATCTGAGAGTAAATACACTGTAAAAAAATCGTTTAAATACGGAAATAATACTGGCTATTGTGACGGTATTACTATTTCCGTATTTTATCGGATGTTTTCCCTATGAATTTTAATCATCACGTTTTAAAGATACCTTTATATCAAGAGGAGAAATCCTTATTTAATTCAATCTACAGCAAACAAGCAAAGTTTATCCGTAACGGAATGCGAACTAGGAAATTGTGACTTTCTGAGTAACTCCTTGACCATTCAGCTACGATTACATAAGCCATGTTTTCACGTATCGTCATTTATTGAGTGCACATGAGTACACATATTTCTGTGTAATATTATTTTCTTATACATATAGCTGTGTCATATTCTTACACATATTTCTATGTAAAATTCTGTTCTTACACATATTTCTGTGTAAAATTCTGTTCTTACACATATTTCTGCGTAAAATTCTGTTCTTATACGTATTTCTGTGTAATATTCTGTTCTTACTTAAATTTCTGCGTAAAATTCTGTTCTTACACGTATTTCTGTGTAACATTCAAAATATGTAAATACACATTAACATGCCAATTCGAGTAAATCCATACATATTTTTATATATATTTACTCACGTGTCTCAGTTTTAAAGGGATAAGAAGCTAGACACTTCCCATTAACACATTCGCTGCCGAGTTAATATTACTGAATTGTATTTTATTTAGAAAATTCAAATTCATACCAGAAAATAAAAACAGTAATATTTACTTTATTTAATTACAGGCATTTTGCGATTACATGAAATAAAAATTCTTCTTTCGTAATTTCTGGTACGAATTTATAATTTTAAATTTAGAGATTCGTGAATGGGTTAAGCAGATAAACACACAAAAATGCAGGTACAATTTTTCGGTAAAGGTGTAAATGTTATAATGAAGGTGTAATTTTACAAATTTACACATTTACTTAAATAAAAGAGAATAAAATCCCCACCCAGTTTTTTTTAGAGTGAGAGGATCTATCAAACACTCGCGAACTTTTTAAAAGTTACCATTTGAGATATTTCGATGAATAAACATATGCTTGGGAAAAAATGTAGTTTTCATATAGCATAACATAGGTTAATTTTTTTAAATGTCTCCTTATACTTTGCGATAAAAAATACATTTGAATCTTAAGTGGCTAATAGTGGCTAGTTAATATATCAGATTTTCGAGGATTTGTGCATTGTTTAATTATTTTATCATTTAATCTATACAGTGTAGTCACTTATTTTCCAGTTTTTCTTTATTTTTATGGGTAATATTTTTTTCTCAATTTATGTCTACACGAACATCATCATTATTATTTGCAATGCATATGATAATTTATTCAGAGAATTATTTTTAGTCCTTCGTGTCAGACATTTGTACGAATACAAATGCTATCTAAAATGTTCTGTTCAAAATTGCAAAATTTGCGCTAGTTGAAGTTTATTTTTATTTATATATATACACAATTTATTAACAGGTTTCATATTACTGCCAGATTCAAATACCATTTTTTTAGTCTTCATATTCCACAAGTAAATTTTAAATAAACAATGAAACCGATTTTAAAGTATTGTTTCTTATCTTATAACAAATATGTTTGCTTAAAGCATGCCAGTTCGCCTTTTCTATCTTCGCATAAAACAGTGTTTTTGTCCAAATTGTTTATTGTTACTCACATTCATTTTAAATCTCATTGTTGTTCATATCGCTCATTTTGACACGCAGAAGAAGATGATGATAAGTTAAAGTGCTTGACTTATCCAGTCAAAAAACGATAGAAGGCATGACAACTATTTGAAAAATTAAAGTTGTACTGTATACGAAATCAAAATATTGCCACTTATAATGGGAAATACAGGGTGTCCCAAAAAGGAGTACCTATTTTTAAAAATGAATAAGAAACAAACGAATAGAGTTATTAAAAAAATTCTTGCAGGAAACGGATGTGTGAAGTCTGGAATTTTGTTTATAACACTTTATTATGATAGTTCAAAATCTGACCTACAGATGGCGCTACAGCACCGAAAATTACCCGAAATTAACCGGCAAGGGTATGAATAGGCCACCTTACTCATCAGATTTAAATCCGTGTGATTTTTTTCTTTGGGGCCATCTGAAGGATGTAGTTTACTGCCAAAATTCCACTTCGCTAGCTGAGCTCATGCGATTAATCGCTCAAGAGTGTACAGCCATTTCCGTACAGACGTTGCAGAAGGTGTGTGCTAATTTCATTCTAAGACTCCGACATGTTATTGTGATGAATGGAGGACATATTGAAAATATTGTCATTTAATGTTCAACTATTGCTGATGAATGTGGTAGCCACAGCGCCATCTGTCGGTAAGAATTTGAACTAACATAATAAAATACTCTAAATAAAATTCCAGACTTCACATATCCGTTTCCTGCATTAATTATTTTAATAACTCTATTCGTTTGTTTCTTATTCATTTTTAAAAATGGGTACTCCTTTTTGGGACACCCTGTATATATAGACGAGCAATACCTATTTCAAAGCGCTGATTGAAGCATTTTACGAAAGAGGGGAATGCTGTCTCGTCTAGTAGACCAGTGAGATTGCTTATGTCTTTAAGTTGAGAAATGTCAGTTCAACGTGTAGGTCGAATGTATGGTTTTAATATTTAATAATTATGTTTTATAAAATTCACGTGCAGGGATAACTTCAGGACGATCGTGATGATACAGATTCAAGTGTAAAATAGAAATAAAGTATTTTGTTTACTGTTTAAATGTGATACCTGTCTTGATTTCTGTTTTCAAATTAAAAAATGTCTTCATACAAGAAATGTTATCATTAATTCATACGCATAAACACCCGCAAACACTACAAAGTGAGCGTATTCCACCGGTATCATTCCTTGGAATTTATTTAGCAGATATATCTGACTTGAGATAAGAATGAATTGTTTTCAAATTAATTGTTTTAGAAATTTAGTACGGTAATGGAACTTAGATTCATCTGATTCTCGAAATACTAGATACAAATCTACTGATTTATACTCAACTTAAACAAGGAAACAAAGTTCTGCTCTCAAGTGTATCCAAAGCCAACAGCTATGTCAAAGACCACTATCGCTAAGAATACTGCAATCAGTAACATTTCACAATATACTAAATGTCACAAACTAAGTGGAATCTCGTTGATCCAAAAATGCAGATTATTCAAATACGTAGAAAATTTCTTACCAAAAGTCAAAAGCCTTTGCTGCAGGATTGTAAATCCACACTCATATTACTCCGAAACGTCAACGCAAAATGGCGCAATATTGAACAGAATTTCTGAAAAGCTGTTTAATGGACCGCAAGGATCAGACTCTGCTAATCCGTCTATTTAAACTCCCAAATTCGTACTTATACTTGACCAGCCGACCACAGCACTAATTTGCGTATAACCGTACAAAAAATAACCGCGAAACCCAGATTCTGGGAGACACAATAATACTCGCGAAAGTCAGAGGAACGATAGATAGGTGATAGGTGTCTGATAAAACACTCACAATCTAAACTCTTTTTATAAGAATAGCTGGACACTGCCATACAGTGTGATATTTAAATGTCCTTTTATTAAATATATATGTATTAGTTTTCAAAATTTTCAACAATAATTGCATTTTTTCTTGCTTAAATCCTTTTACATCATAACATCATTTAATAATACCTCAAAAGTTATTAAATAACCTTACTATTGAATAGATAGAATAAACAAAATATATTATTATAATATATATATATATTATTAAAGTTTTAAAAGAAATTTCCATGTTTAAAATTGAAAGAGGTTAATTTCATAGTCTATTCGACTTAACTCCTTTATAATCCCTATCTAGTGAATGAAAAAAATATATATTTATAATATTAACTCCTTTATAATCCCTATCTAGTGAATGAAAAAAATATATATTTATAATACTGACTTCATATTCGATCAATTTTACTCTGAAAAATTAAATTTATAATTATCTGGAAAAGGAAACATTTTCCATACATAATACTTTAAATTCAGAATAACAATCTAAATTTTCTATTTTCAAGCAGTAATATCATTTCTAAGAACAAAAATTAAGAATATATAGGATTGTAACATTGCTTTTTATTCAAAATTGTTTTCAGTATTAGGTTTTCTTTTTCAAATATATGTATGCACAATAAATAAAAAGAAAAAAGATTGAAATACGCATTACATAAACAATTTTTCTAGGTTAATATAAATAATCTCTTTTGAATATCATTGAATAGCATATTTGTTTTCAATATGAAACACAAGTATATTATAAATGAGAAAGGAAAAAAGATTGAAAAAAGAAATACAAATATCAGAAATATCTAATATAACTCTTATAAATATGTTTATCGATTTAAGTCATTTGTATTCGTATCATAGTTGTTTTTGTAGATAAAGATATTTTATAAAGATATATTTATTATTTTATTTATTAATTTATAATGGTTTTATTTTTTATTGTATTTTTTAAAGGTATTTTACAGAATTTCAATTTTCACACTTAAACTTTAAACATATTAAAAAAAAAAACCTTAAACGTACCTATATTAGTTTTGCTAATTATTTTTTGCTACAATTTTTCCGTTAACAGCCTACATCAGTCATGAGAAAAAACGCGCAAGCTAATGGAAAGTTTATGGGAAGGTTCTAGCGCGATTTCTCGCTCGCATTTTAATATTTTAAAATGATTTTCTTTGCATAGGATAGCTGACGTCAATCTCTAACGTTGTTAGTTTTTACTTTTTCGATTTTGGTTCCAGTTTTTTTATATAAGGGTACTTTCACTTTCAGAACCGGTTCCAGCCGATTCCAAAATTGAAAATGTCCGCTTATAAAAAAAACTGTAACCAAAATCAAAAAAGTAAAAACTAACAATCTTAGAGATAGACCTCAGCTATCCTATGCAAAAAAAATCATTTAAAAATATTAAAATGCGAGCGAGAAATCGCGCAAGAACCTTCCCATAGACTTAACATTAGCTTGAGCGTTTCTTCGCGTGACTAGCGTAGACTCTTAAATGCACTTTATGAAGGGATTTCCGGTAGTAAATATTCCTTTTCTGAAGAAAGAACATTCTATTAATCATTTTTAACACTGTTCAACATAGTCGAAAAGTGATTATGCATTCGGGTTGTGCATCCTGCTAGCTGTCCGCCAGTCCGTGCTCTAACTCGTGTAAATATATAATTACCATGTAATTAATATACCTTATTGAGATTTAACATAGCATGATCGATATTGAGAATAAAGCGTGTAACTTTTATATTTCGTTAAAAGGTCAATCAAAAGAATTTTGTTACATTATGGTCAATAGGGGAAATTAATTTTCAGTGTATTTGAATGATGTTACCCTATTTCAAACATTTTGAAATCTATATACATTCCTGAAATGCACTATAAGATGCTTACAACAGAACCTGGTATGGTACTTATAGTTCGTTTACATGAGCATGGAATTCTGTTATATTACGGGCTATGGTTTATGGAGTACTGTAATCATGTTACTACACTATTACTAGCATAATAAAATTTATAGGAGTTTCTGAGGTTCAATAAAATATGCTTTATTTTGAATATGGAGCATAAAATATTTAATATTCATTTACATGGCCACACAAAAGAATTCCGTTACATAATGGTCTGTGGACAAAAATAGTTTGCAACGTAATAAATTATGTTACAATATTTCAAATATAATGACATTTATATACATTATTGAGGTTTACAACAAGATACTTGCGGTAGACTATGAGTGCATAGCATTTATTGTTTATAAGGACACATAACAGTTTTCGGATACAGTATGTACAGTAACTGAAATGCTGTTTATTAGCGATAATTGCTGGAAGTGCGTTTTCAGTTATGGCATGCGTTGTTAGGTTTAACTTAATTTTTGCCTACTACGTAGCTAGTATAAATGCTATAGATCCTATACAGGGCTACACAAAAGCATCCGTAAGTATTAGAGAATATGAGCAAGAATTGATTAAAGATGGATTTTAATTGAGTTATGACTTTTGAATCTGAACTATATTTTATATACTAAGACAGGCATATAAAACTCGTTTACAGCTGCGGGCCAAATTAAGCATTACATACAAAGCAGTGGGCCACATAAAAAAGTAGATAATATTATTACCATTGAACAGAATACAATTTGTGCTTACAAAACACAACCATGTGAAAGAAAGTATTCACGGAAGGTCCAAAGTTATTATTATACTTATTTTATCTTAGTTTTCGAAGGAATACTCAAAATTAATTTTCATCAAACAAATGTATAAAATTTAATTGAATTTTCTAAATTGTATTTATTTTTTAAAATGATTGTACACGGTAGTCTGTTAATCTTGATTTATCAAAGGCATAGCTGTCAATCTTCTCTATTTTCTTCAACTGAAAAATAAAAATAAGTATATTTTGAATCAGGAAAGTTATTTAATAAAATGTGGGGCATTTATGCACTACTTATTTGATTTCCCTAATTAAATATATTTCTGGTCCAATTTATATTAACTTCACTTGGAAAACAACAAAAGGTTGGCTGCTACGCAAAGATGAAGTATAAAAGTGCGCACCGAACATAGCTAAACTATGCCTAAGCGCATATTATACTTTAAAAAATCGATCTATTGATGAAGGAATACTGAGATTTGGAAACCCTGTATGATATATTTGCGCTCTAATGTGGAATCGCACTGAAATTTGATTACCTGAAATAATGCATTGTGAATAATAATTTTAATATCAATCATTAGAGATGAAATAATTAGATTAAACTAATTTTCATATTTCTTGAAATTCAAAAATTTGCTTTTGAATTCATTTTTTTTTTTTTTTTAGTAAATTGTAAAAAATTCCACTCCGATGATTTTTAAAATCGTTTTGTCAAAGTAATAAATTCTATTTTTTAAAATACACTAATACTATTAAATAAAAATCAATATATAATACATAACAATCAATATATAGTAATTAACAACTGATATATAATAAATAATAATTAACATATAATAATTAATTATTCCATAATTAACATTACCGAATTTGTCTTGAAGTTGAAATTTACTCAGGTGTTTTGTAATTTAAAATGAAAACGCCAAGTACTTTGTCTATTGATGATATTTTAATAATCCACATTCATAATTTGTCGATTTAAAATGAAGATTGTATCCTTGTTTAATAGTTTGAAATTATCAGTTAAACCTTAATGCTGTAAAGCCCTGAAATATCTGTGTAAGAAGGTAGATTTGTTTATCTTCACTACACATATTTCCAAGATATTTTCTAGATTGTCAATCTATCCGCTATATATAATTATTTCTAGCAATGTTACTTATGCTTATACTATTTTCAAATTTCTTCAATTTCGTATTGAATGATTTCGACTCGCGGAACATTTCATGTAATAAAGACAATAATTAGTTTTCATAGCAAATGTATTTTCTTCAATAGGCTTGGTGAAATCACTCTGATTCTCTATTAAGAAGTATCAGTTTCAATTCTGACAGTTTATCTTTCCGATGTGTAGCCAGCTTTTTGTGAGTTTTCTTCATATTTTGGGCTGTAACACCTCTTAAGGTGACATTCTTTCCAAACTCCAACAGTGTCTACATATCAAACATAAAATTTCAGATTTCCTATGAATATCATTATATTGTAAATCACATATAAAAAAATCTGCGGTGTTCACCTTCAGTTTATCATAAGTGGCAACGAGCATATTTCTTTTTATAAATCCTGGGATGTTTGAGAGTATGTTAATAAAAAGTGTATATATAAATAAAACAGTGCATGAAAGGAAAGAAAGGTAACGCAGGATTATGAACCTAAACAATGATTAAAGAGCTTAAATCCAACATCCTTATGTTTGACTAAAGCCCAAGTGAAGTACATGGATGACATAGTATTCCGGATATTTGTGCAAAGCCCAAATAATTTGTGTCACTTTCAAAGTGACTCGTTCAAAGCTATTTAATTATATATATATATATATATATATATATATATATATATATATATATATATATATATATATATAATTTAATTTTAAACTGTTTTTAATTAGCACTGAATTTTACTAATTTTACAATACATTTCTTAGTATTTAATAAATGCATCATATAATTATTAAAGTGGTGTAAAATCGAACAGAGAAAAGTAAGTATTAGTTTTGACATAAAACAAATAAAATTATAAGTAAAATAATTTTTAAAAAATGCGAATCTTTAAATTTTCAGACTCAAGATACCACGATTAGGTACGTTGCGAATGGTTAACCATGTATCTCCCTTTTATTCGTGCTAAAATATAAAACTGAGTTATATCTGTCTGTACAAATCACTGTTGCCAGATGAGTGAGACTTTTTTAATGCAGAATGCTGCGCTATTCTTAATCGAAATATTTCCCTTATTTAATGAAAGAATAAATAAGATAAATATTATTATTCAAAAATAGTGGTAATATTTTGAATACAAAACTTTTCTTACGTTTGTCATCTCTAAGATCACGGCTGGTGCAAGCGTGTTCGTGCAAAGTGAATTTGTGCATTTTCTTACGACGAAATTAAATACAGGTAAAATGCCAAAGGCTTCGCGGGCCACAGATATGTTGTTGGCGGGCCAGTTGTGGCCCGCGGGCCACGTGTTTAACATGCCTGTACTAAGAGATGTTTGTCGAATGCAAATAAAATCATATAAAGGTCCTCGTAAAGAACTGGATACATGGCCAGGTGACGTATGAATGATAATTTCTGGAAGTGGAGGAGTGATTCCTCTAGTTTTAAGTGGGTTTTGGAAAGAATTACATTTTAGCTGAATATGTGGTGCGTATAAAAATCTGTAGGAAATATACAGACCTGTAGAAAAGAATTCAAGAATCTTTCGGTATATTGATAGAATTTGCTGAAGATGAATTTTCAATTATGTTATGCGTTTTCTTACTAAACTAAATTTTAGCATACTATGTTGAATATATACAATTCTATATATCATATACAGGACTGCACAAAAGAATTGGGGTAATTTTCTGGCTATGGAAGGTAATAGCTGAAATATGGTTTTCAAATATGTTATACGTGTTTTCTGAAATGTTTTCTTACCTTATTCAACAGTGCAGGCTTTTAAAATTATTCTGGAAGTGTTGGAATGTGTTTCATAATATATGTTTCAGATAGTCAGCAAGCCACCGACCATGTTCATGAACCATTCACAAAAAATAATAATTTATCGCTTGAAATTTGTAAATTTGAACGTAAACATTGAGGTTTATTTCCGGTAGACCCCTGGCTATTGCAATTTATGGCTTTGATGTATTTAATCTATCGATGCAGAAATATCTACCGCATGCTCTTATTTCCAAGTCGATTCTACCTCTTTTTAATTGTTTAATATATCTGTTTCTGGAATATTTTCATTTCGGAGTAAAACAATGTGGAAGATTTGGTTGTATTTTTAAGTTATTACGGTAAACATTAATTTGGGTAAAATTCTGCATTGCGTGGGAAATTTCTTATACATATTTTTACGAAAATTTTATGCATGCAGTTTTTACTATTGCACTTATGTAATTTATTTATTCAAAATTATTGAATTAATTATGGATGTCTAAATAAACATATAGTTTCCATTGAAATGCTTTGAATACTGTATGGTATACTCGCAGTGCGCTTCATATATACGTATAGGTATATTCGGATTGACGGTTTGTGTCCATATTATAAATATACGAATGTCATTATAATTAAATAATTAATTACATATTAAATATATGTCTATCAATTAGTTGCTCAGTATACGAATATAGTACAGGGTGGTTATAATATAAGTATCTCTATTTGGAGCTGTCTATAGCTCGAAGGAATGATCCGAATGAAACCAAAATCGGTACACTTGCTATTCGAGAAGGGGGAAGAAGAATGGAACAATAAAAAAAATGCAATAATCACCGACAGATGGTGCTACTGAGTATGAAATGTAATGTGTAATACAAGAACAAATAATTAAGGCGTCAAAACGGGTGGCACACCTAATTTATTGGAAAATGTCACATTGAACATGATTTTCGCTTTTGCATGGTGGTATGGATCATGTTCAGGTTCCACATGGTCACCGTGCTGGTGGACGCAATCCAGGCGGTGCACGACGTGCTCAACTGCGGAATACAATGCATCAGGAGTGATGTTTCGCACATGTTGTGATATGCGGTAATGTCATTGAGGTTTGCGACACCTCCACGGTACACAATATTACACATTACATTTCACACTCAAAAGCGCCACCTGTCTGCTATTATTGCATTTAATTTTTTTTATTGTTCAATTCTTCCCCCCCCCCCCTTCTCGAATAGTAGGTGTACCAATTTTTGTTTCATTCCGGTTATTCCTTCAAGACACAGACAGCTTCAAATAGAGATACTTATATTATAACCACCCGGTTATAATATAATATAATCCACGAATTTTATTACTAAAGATATCCGCGCAGTCTGATTATCATGTCTGTGTAAAAGAGGATATTTCGAGGTTTCTATTTGCTAGAGAACGAGTAATTGTCAGACTTTACTTCCAAAATACGGCGTTAAACTCAAATATCGTAAGACTGTTCTCAAATCTTGTTAAATTCTGACGCATGCATGAAATCATTTTTACATTAAAATATTTAGAATTTGAAGATGTTGTTATCCCAGTCTAAACAATTCAATAGTGTTTCTTTTGTTATTGTTGTTTGTTTTCCTGCCGAAAAAATGCATGTTTCAGAAAATGATGTCAATGTTTCCGTTTTAAGCCTTTTCCACATATGACAATGACGATATGACAGTAATGAGATAGAAATCAGCTATATACAGAGGGTATTCGCACATTTTTTAGACGATTTCGGCGTTGCTTTTTAATGTTTAAAATATGAATATTGCTTTCTGAAATAATCTATATGATAATCTTGTTTCTTGATTCTAATTCTACGTAATGCTTTCGATGGTAGAAGAGTTTTTGTAAAATTTACAGGGTTATTGCTTCCCATGCCCCTTTAAAAACTTTCCAGATTCGATCAATCGTGGTGGTTTTGCGCTTTGAAAGAGCTCTTTTCAGCAGACCAAATGCACAATAAACCATAAAAGAAACGTCAGGTGACTTCTTAGGAATATATTGAAAGGTATAAATGCAATACCTGTGTGAGTTTTTAATGTTTTCAACGAATACAGTGGTAGTTTTTGAAGTATGAGCGGTAGCTTTGCTTTGATGCAGTTTCACCCTTTAAAAGTCATTGAAATAAAGAAAATAGCATTTTTCTGTAAATATCGGATGTAACACATTCTCTTAATAATATAATGAATTGATTGTAACATTTTTGTCCAATATTCTTATTTCTATTTTCCCATTGTAAGATAAATTTACGACAGTCATAAATCCTTACCTGAAACTTCGTTTTCAGCCTTGCAATGGGCTCTTTTTTTAATGTATTTTTTTTTCATTTTTAGTCTTTTTACTAAGAATAAGTACTGATTTTTGGGATAGCTCTTTCCAATTAATACTGATGTTTATTCTGCACTTAGAAATTTTTATACTATGCGCTTTACAATCATTGCAAACTTCGAATAAGAATATTTCTTTTCGGAAAACAAAAAAAAAGTATCCTCTGATTCACAGCTTGTTTGAATGCGCCATCTTGATAGAAGAATAAATGTCAAAGCATCAGACAATAATATGAATTAAAAATAATAAATTGTTGAAAGAAAATTTTCCTCTAAAATAATTCCATTTTTTAAAATCATTTATCAAATTTGTCTAAAAAATGTGCGAACAGCCTCTTTATAAAGATCTATTAAATTTATAGAAAAGTAGAAAATGATCGTTGCTTTTTAAGAATTTCAATAGATTTTCATTTATTTAGTGTTGAATATGATTTCTATATATGCCTGAATGTTCCGCATTGTAAAGCGGAGAAAATGGAAATTTTGAGAACAATCTTAAGTAACAATTTGAAAAGATATTTCCTAGAATTAATAAACACATACACCCACACTGTGTGTAAATATGAGACTTTCAGAAGCAAAGTGAATAAATCCATAAAATGTTTTCCAGAGATATTTCCAGTTAAAGTTAATTTAATCTCATAGGAACTCATAAAAATTATAGGAGTCATTATTATAGTCATTTATCATAGTAATCATTTGTTGCTCATATTTTCGACCTAGAACTTGGTTAATTACGGCTAGGAATTTTTTTTTTTCTATAAAGCGATAATTTAATTCAAACTCGGTTGACGAAAATATGGAGTTATTTTCTATGGTTCTCAATGCACTGCATAAACTACACATTTTAAAAAGCATTTTAAACATACACATTTTCATTTAAACATACACATTTTCATATAAAGTTTTGAGAATAAATGTGCTATTTCATCTATTTTAGTTAAGTAATTGACAAAGTTTGAATGAAAGGATTTTTCTTTAAATTGCTTATTTGCGTGTTATCACGAACTGTAAGAGCTAGAATTAATTTTTCTTTATCAGATAACTAGTCACGGAATTTTCAGACATTTTTACAAAAATGTTATTATAGTTCTTTTTCCGTTAGATTCATGGCAGAATTAAATCTTTGTATAAAGATTTTTAAGTAAGATTGAAATTTCTAAATTTTTGCAACAAATTTCTCTTATATATATGCCAGGATTATATATATCACTTAATTTTAGAAATTTACTGACTATATGTAGACAATTTAACAAAATGCAAGGAAATACATATTGAAATTTTAAATGTCTGCTTAAATAGTAATTGAAGAAGCCGAAATGCAATTTTCTTCCCTTTGGAAAGTTCAGGCGTTCACTAAAGAAATATTACTTCCATCACTTATGCCCTGTTGAAGATCTGTTGAAAAAATTTGCATTGATATGAAAGTAGTAGTCAAGTAACTTAAGATTTCTTTCTAAAAAATTAAAAATAAAAGTTAATTAAATTTGCAAACACATAAATCATTTTCAGACACATAATCATTTGTAAACACATAAATCATTTCAAGCATGGAGTAGTCTCCTGGTTTCCTAAAGTTAAAAAAATATATATTCTTTTAAAATATATACACAAAAATCATTTTAAAAGTAGGAGAAATTGTGGACGCTTCTTTGAAACTTTCGAGTTCATTTTTTTCAATTTCGGAATTATAATTACTTCTTTGTTAATAAAATTAAAAGTAGCTATCCAAATCACAAAAGTTAAAATTTATTGAAACTTAACGAATATGTCATTTATTGAAATCTAGTGAATATAGATAATTTTCTTACAATTTATATGACAATTAGGGAGTCAAACCCGGGCGTCCCGGGTTACAGAACATCGCCGAAAACTATTAATTTTATTTAAAATTCTAACAGATTTTTTACATTTAATATATATATGTACTAAAAAGAAATGGCGCATCTAGTATTTGTCGAGAATTAAATAAAAATCATGCACTCGTGACATCATAATTCATTTTTATATTTTAACAGAATGATAAGGCTACTGTGACTCGTGCTATAGCCAGTAATACATGTCAGGAAACATTGCTGTTATCATTAATTTTTTACGCGTGAAGGTTTCGCTATTGGTACTCCATTGTGAAGTTTGGTAATTTTTGAAAATCTATATTTGAAAAACGGCATAATCATTAGATTTGAAATTTATATCAAGAAAAATATAATTTTTTACCTTTTTAACGCAGTTTGTCTAACAATTTTCTGACGAATACTTTTCGAGCTATTAATTTTTTCAGTAACTTCAAAGGTTTCATTTTCCGAGATTAATCTGTGGCAACGATTAGCGAAAATTCCCAGTCGTCAGAAACGCATAGCTTTTTATTAAAGAGGATAGGCGAAGGAAGTATTTTTGAAGACGGTTGGAAAATGCCGTATTACAAAAAGATTAAACAGACAAGTTGGCCCTATTTTTTATTAAAAGTAGGAGAAACTGAGAATGTTTTTTTGAAACTTTCGAGTTCATTTTTTTTTCAATTTCGGAATAAAATTAATTCTATGTTAATAAAATTAAAAGTAGCTATCCAAATTACAAAAGTTAAGATTTACTGAAACTTAACGAATATGTTATTTATTGAAATCTAATGAATATAGATATTTTTCTTACAATTTATATGACAATTAGGCGACGGGTGTATTTTTGAAGATGCTTGGAAAATGTTATATTACAACAGGATTAAACAAACAATTTGGTCCTATTTTATAATTAAAGAATGATACATATTTGTAAAATAACAGAATCGCCAACGATTTAAAGAGAATTAAGCAGACTATAATTATTATTATTATTATTATTATTATTATTATTATTATTATTACTAAATGGGAAACTTAAATGAAGTCATAATAATAAATGCATAGACATGTACTACCATTACTATATCCATATAGTAAAAAAATGTTAAGACCAAATAATAGTTAATGAAAAGACACGTCAATATGAAAAGGACACCAGACCCGAACTAATTAAGCATACAGAAGTTTTGACATAGTTATAGGTATAAATTAGTTATGTTTTAATGTTCGAACGAATCATTCGGGCATGCGCAAAAACATAGCTGCCAACCTGCATATTCTTTCTAATCAATTACAACCAGATATTTTGTGAAAAAAGAAGAATTAAATATATGTGGCTCTTAATTTAATTCATTATTTTTACTTCTCAACTTTGAATGAAGGTGAACAAAGTGAATGTGAACTTTGTAGGTGCTTCTTCAATTCTGCATTGATACATTATTTTTACCAAATTTCTGAATTTAATTAAAAGGAATACGAAAGTTGGAGGCTATGTTTTTACGCATGCCCGAATGATTCTTTCGAATATCAGAATAACTCACTGTTCTCATCACTAATTTGACCTACTGTTTTTATTTAATTTAAAATCTCTTTTGAGAATAAGCACTCAATGGCATAAAATCACGTTTTTTTCTTACTTAAAGTTGTCTTTCGGTGATTTACAGTGATATAATAAGAAAGGGAAGTGAAATTTAAAATTTTCCAGCCCAAAAAGTATGGTTTATTTTTTTACAATTGTAACTTTTTATGTATGGTGGCCCACTGAGTCCAGCGGCTGGTTTGCTTGTCACAAAATGATTATATCTGGCCGATGTTCTCGGTATCGGAAACAGCTCGATCCGGGCATGGTAAATGTGTTAGATTTTTAATGCGTTACTTGTACGAGAATGCTAATTTGTTGCACTTTCTTTGCAAATGGTCTCGCTGTAGGCATATTGAAGTGGTTCCCTGCAGGCCATCCAAAAACAATATTACTTAAAATGGTCGATGCTTGACTAACTCCTTCACTAACTTAACTTTCTATGCTAATGTAAATAATGGTAATTCGGATATTTTTGCTGTAAAATGTATAATATTTAATGAATTACATGATGAAAAAATTAAGTAGAATATGACTATGTGTTTTTATTCTTTTAAATTTTAACTGTGGAATGATCGAACCTCTCCTGCATTTGTGGGATGTCTGACCTGTATCAAACCTTCATTTTTTTCATGTAATGCAATTGATACCATTTAATATTTTTACTAACCGGATTTAAATTTATCAAACACATAATAATAAACTTGTTTTACTAATTAATAGCGTAATTTAAATCATTATATTTTAAATATAATCCATGATACAACAGTTAGATGTAAACTGAATGCAAAATTGGCAATAATTAAGAGATGTGAAATACAAATTTTAAAAAAAAATCAGATCGAAACAAATTATTCAGACTACAGCTAAATAATCTTAATATGTATAATATACATTTATAAGAGTTTGTACGAAAGTTATCGCCTTTGTCTCTTCTTGTGATATCCTTCTCTCATAGCCAATCCAGAATACATTTATAAATAAAATTTATCTTTTCTGTGTAGGAAAATCTTCATTGATATATAAAATTGTGTTTGTAAGATATTAACATGATGGGGATCATAAGCTTTATTCATGGTCCGGGTACCATTTTATTTAATACCCTTTTACATAGACATTTTATTTAATGAAAAATATAATTAATGCCGTAAAAATCTAAGTTCAATTTTATTACATAAAATTTCTGATGGGAATAAAGTTATATCATTTAGTGTGTCAAACTTTTTGTAAGTTCGAACCTTGTTTGAGCTCCGGAAATATTCATAGCTTAGTATCATCACGTGTTATATCCATGCGTCATCACAATAACATTCAAAATACTGGACCAATTAAAACCAAATTTGAACAGTGGATTGATTTTGCTTATGTTTTGAACGAGTTCATAAATCAAGGATTTCCGATACTCCATTCGAAAATATTTCCTGTTTGAAAATACAATTAACATTACGGTCAACGGAGTTATACTTTCAGTTCATTATTAATACATTTAAAAAATCGAATTCAATAAAATTTTTATAAGTTGTTTCGTTAGACCCAGTAAAATTATTTGATGGCATTCATTGAATGGGTTCGAACCCCGTTTGATCGTCGAAAATATATTATAGAATATGGGAGATTTTTAAACTATGATTTCTCCAAATTTTTAACCTTTTTTACATATATATTTATCTTATATCTATTCAATTGAACGTAGAAGGACTAAAACCGATTTTTTAGTTTATATTACATATGATGTATGTACCTCACAAAAAAAAAAAAAAAAAAAAAAAAAAGAAAGAAAGAAAAATCAATCTACTTTTAAGACTAAGCCGAGCGAATGTGTTTTTATTTTTAAATGAAAGATAATTTTGCACTTGTTTCATTTGTTGAAATATAAAAGAGAGAAAACTGGTTAAATTTAAAGAATCTTTTAGGTAGATTTCGTAAGAAATACTACCTATTACAATCTCACCTAAGTTGGAAATTTTTAAAAATTTTTGCAGATCTACGCCGATCATGACTCCCAGAACCCAAAACCACCCCCAGTTCAAAACTGTATCTATCTACCTATCTAACTATCTATGTCACTTTTTTCTGACCACGATAACTGGAAAAATTCTGCATAAATCTCTTCCAAACTGATACATAAAATCAAGGGACATAAAATCTCGGTCAAGTTCGTGAATGGGCAAAATCGAACCAAGGGGGTGGAATGGGGGGGCTTTTTGTGAAAACAGAAAACCCCCCATAATTTCTTAATTATGATACGTATCGAATCCGTTTAAAGTTATTATTACTTCTAGGAAAAGGGACGAAAATTTATGTATGACAGATTTTTGATATAATTAAAAATGGCCCCAAGGGGAGGAAAAAGGGGGGTTTTAGAAGAAAAAATATCATAGCTTCGCCATTTCACAAGATATCAAATCCGCGTAAATTTATTATTAATCCTCTTAACATTATCTAAAACTTTTACATTGACAAGTTTTTTATAGGACCAACCGTTATAGCAAAAAAAAAATAAAAACAAAAATAATCCCTGCCGGCTCCGCCTGCAAACAAGATATTTTTCGAAGTAGGCGGTTCCAACTCCCGCATCTTTTCGAAACTGATACATAAAATCAAGAGGCATAAAATCTCGGTCAAGTTCGTTAATGGGCAAACTCGAACCAAGGAGGGGGGGATGGGGGGAGGCTTTTTGTGAAAACAGAAAAATCTCCATAATTTCTTAATTATGATACGTATCGAATCCGTTTGAAGTTATTATTACTTCTAGGAGAAGGGCCGAAAATTTATGTATGACAGATTTTTGATATAATTAAAAATTGCCTTAAGGGGGGGGGGGGGGGAGAGGGGTTTTAGAAGAAAAAAATTCATAACTTCGCCAATTCCCAAGATTTCAAATCCGCTTAAATTTATTATAAATTCTCTTAATATTAATCTAAAACTTTTACACTGACAAGTTTTTTATAGAACCAACTCTTATAGCAAAAAAAAAAAAAAAAAAAAAAAAAAAAAAAATTCCCGCTGGCTCCGCCTGCAAACAAGCTAGGTTTCGAAATAGGCGGTTCCAACTGCAGCATCATCGCAAAAAGGTCATTTCTTCCGCAATTCCCGACAAACAGGCGCCCCACGGTCTGCGTCTTCGAAATCTACCTGTGCCTGTAGGCCGAACCGTCAGAGATTTTTTTTTTTCATGCTAAAGAAAAATCCGATAGTTAGTGTTAATACACTTCTTAATAGTTCCGAGGAATACACTCTAAAATTGGAAGGAGTGAGAAGTTGACTCTTTGCAAGAGTGAGAGGCATTTTCACTCTTTTAGGAGTGAATTTTATAAATATGCACTCTTTAAAGAGTGGAACTTTCCACTCTCTAGAAAAGAGTGAAATATCTCACTCCGTTGTCGAGAGTGACTGTTCACTCCGTTGACAAGAGTGAGATATTTCACTCCGTTGAAGAGTGAGGAAAAACAGTTTTTTCCAATAAAATCACAAGATGGCGCCAGCTCACGGATGAGAATCCGAGTAATCTCCGTTATCGAAACGAAAGGCCTAAAATGAAATCCTTTATATATAGTAGCACGATTTTAAAAAAAACTGAAAAAGGCATTGAAATAATAAATGAATCGATAGAATTATGGATAGGAAATATATTTTATACTTTACAAATTGCAGGATTTGCCAATGCTAAGAAAAGTGCAGGGAAAACAAATATTTGAAGTAAATTTATGCTTAGCTGCAACACATTTTTGCTTCTATTTTATAAACAGAAATTTAATATCTCTGAATGCTAATTATTTTCCTCTTTATTTAAATAACCTATTCTACATATTTTATATCATTTCTAATCTCTTTATGAATATAAACAAAATATAACTATACAGATTAAATTTTCTGTTATTTTTAGCACGTTTGAAATTAACATAAGAGAAATGAAAAACGTTGCGTTTAATCACTGATTTTATAACATTTATTATAGAAAAAAAAAAAGAGTATAAATGTGTCGGAAAAAATCTTAGGAAAAATTTAACAGCTATAATTTAAGAAAAAAAAAACGTTTTTTACCCTGACTGAAATTTCCCCCCTAAAAATTAGTTTTGAAAAGTAAATTTGAGGGCCCCTTTGTATTTCAGTGAGTAAACTTCGGCTTCACGGGCCTATTTGGTAAACAGGCCCTGGGCCTCGGACAATCTTAATCGGGCTCTAATTATTGAAACATTTTTAGCAAGAAAAAAATGAATGAATAAATAAATAACTGCTTTGTTGTAACGGAATTTTTGTCATATCGGGTTGGGTTGATTATTGACGGCCAATTATCGACACTAGGGATATAGGCCCGGGGGGAGTGCCCTTCGTGGGGGTCTTTCTAAGGGAACCTAATCCGTATTTACGCATGGAGAAAATCCACGGCTCGAAAGAAAACCACGAAAACTCCGAGCGATTAGGCCGACGGGCGCGATTGGGATCGAACCCAGCACCTCCCGTCTACCAGCTTCGAGAGCATAACCTCTCAGCCACTTTTGTCATATCGGAAATGTACAGACGGGTGTTCGCACATTTTTTAGACGATTTCGGCGTTGTTGTTTTTAACGTTTAAAATATGAATATTGCTTTCTGAAATAATCTGTATGATAATCTTGTTTCTTGATTCTAATTCTGCATAATGCTTTCGATGGATATCGATGGATGTTTTCGATGTAAGATAAATTTGCGATAGTCATAAATCCTTACTTGAAAATTCGTTTTCCGCCTTGAAATGGGCTCTTTTTTTCCTTGTTCTTTTTTCATCTGGTATCTTTTTACTATGTATATGTACTGATTTTTGGAATAGCACTTTCCAATCAATTGTTATGTTTATTTCGCACTAAAAAGTTTTTATATTATGCGCTTTGCAATCATTTTAGACTGTGGAATTAGCATACTTCTGTTCGGAAGAAGAAAAAAAAAAACGCAAACGCATCTTCCCATTCACAGATTTTTTAGCATGCGGAATCTTGAAATAAGAATAAATTTGAAAGTATCAGACAATAATATAAATTACACATAATAAGTTGTTGTCAGAATTTTTTCCTCTAAAAGAATTCCATTTTTTTAAATAATTTATCAAATTTGTCTACAAAATGTGCGAACAGTCTCTGTATTATATGATACAAAAAGAAGGTTTCAGTTTCTTATTTACACAGTTGAGAAACACCGTAAATATTTATGATTTCTACACAAATTTAATAAGTGTGTTCGAATATCACAAAAGAAACAAAGCTAAAATAGTGTAATAAGAGCTTTTCAAATTGTAAGCGGTTGTAGCAAGCTGTAGGTACCAGTTCTCGTCCGAGCGCAGAAGTCAAGCAGCAACGAGCTCGGTTACTACTTGGGAGGGTGACCGTCTACGAACAAGCGTGTGTAAAATTGAGTTTCTCTTTTTTATTCAAGAATTTTAGTCACTCCTGAGAGAGTGACTATTTACTCCTATCAGGGGTGAAAAAACTCACTCCTGAAAGAGTGAGTATTCACTCTTTCAGGGAGTCAAGAATTTCACTTTTTCCTAGAGTGAATAGTCACTCTAAAGAGGTTGGGCAAATTTTGACTCTGCGATAGAGTGAATATCCACTCCTCCGGAGTGAATAGTCACTCTTTCTTATTTAGAGTGTACGTTCGCTTATTTAATTGCAGATTAATTTTCGATTATATAAAGCAAAAAATTACTATATAAACAACATCCAGTTGTTTTAAAATCCATGGAGAAGTATTGACCTCTTGTATGTAGTTAAAATAAAAATAAATGTGTCACACTATATCTGTTTTCCGATTCTATTTCAAATATAGAAAATTCCAGAAAAATCACGAATTCGGATGAGAAATGTATAATATATACGTTTCTCAGTGTAACATTATACATAAAAAGTATGTAGTCAAAATGGAAATAAAAACATTATTTTCTGTGTATTTTCCAGTCTTTTAACGATATCAACATTTCGAACAAAAATTACATTTCCATTTTCAGCCTACGAAAGTCGCGATTTTTTATGAGAAATGCATTATAAAACCTTTCTATGTAATACATTACAAATAACCTGTCAGTTTCTTTTCTTTCAATTTTGTTAATAGAAAATGAAGAAAAATCCACCAAATACTCGTAAAAAAATTATTCTTTGTCTGTTTTAAAGTTCACATATGTTATATTTTGATGTACATACATTTGGGAAGAAGTGTAGATTTCAGATAGCCATTGCATTAACCTATTTCTCAAAGGGCTCCTCATACTTGAGAATAAAATACTTAAATGAATCCCAAATTAGTTGATTATAGATTTCCTACAATTTAGACAATATTTAATTTTTTTCCCGCATTTTGTTTTACCTATGTAGATATATAGTTTTCTCCTCTTCTTTATTTTAATGGGTATTAATAATTTTCTGTTTTCTAAATCTATAAGAATATTCTTAATATTATTTGCAATGCACATAATCAAGTATACCTAAAAGAATTTTAACTTATAGAAAACATAAAGTGTTAGTTAAAATTATATTTATACTTAAATGCGAAATTTTCTTTCAGTCGATTTCATAAGCTACTTTTATATCGTTTCCATCCGTGTGTTGGAAAAAGTTGGCAATAGGTTGCGATCTTACGTTAAACAATACCAGTACATGTTTAAATATGTTCTAAAAATATTTTTCAATTATAATTCAAATACAACATTTGCTAAATGGTACATACATTAAAATCGTGAATTTTCAACACAATTAAACATCAACGTTTCATTTCGCTTCTGCGAACATCATCAGGATGTTACAAAACAAGTCGAAAATGTCAAAATGAGCTTACACGTCAGAATTCTGGAGAAAACATGATCGGAGAGTGCGCAAACATCATCATCACAAACGTCATCAAGTTCCCATGGTAACCAAGTGGATCATACCACCGTAGTGAAAAGAGGGGTTGGAAAACAAAATGAGCAGATTGTATTAATGGATTATAACATATTATGCCATTTTCGACTTGTTTTGTAACATCCTGATGACGTTCGCAGAAGCGAAATGAAACGTTGATGTTTAATTGTGTTGTAAATTCACGATTTTAATATATGTACCATTTAGCAAATGTTGTATTTGAATTATAGAAATTATGGTGCAATTGTCCTGTTTTTAAATATTTTTCATTTATGTTTTAACATAATTTTGACTAACCCTGTAGTAAATACTTCGTATCAGGCCTTTATAAAATGCTAAAATGTTTTGTTGAACATGAAAAACTCAAAGCTATCTATTATGATGTTTAATTTTACTTATAAACATTATTTATTAAAAACTTTACAATCTCTTTTACTACATATTTTCAGATTTCTGGGTCCTGATTGAGAGAAGCTGGATTCAATTTCCTGTTTGTTTAGTGTTCATGTGAAAAATGGACAGAGGTCGAAACAACGAATTTAACAGCAAACTGTGTTAAACTTTCATTCATAGTTCGGGAGTATTTTAATTTCTTAAAATGATAACATATTAAAAAATGAAAATATTATTTATTATCAGTTAGATAATAATTAATAATAACCTCATTGCAACGCCGCATACTGTGGCGAAGTGACTTTTCTTGACAAAGACTTTTTCAGACATTGATAAGGAGGTTTTCAGTTTATATCGAGTCGGTTCACAATTCTCCACGGCGTTGTTTGTTAATTTTCTGCATTTTAAAATTAAAAATTTCAGTTATTTTTAAACAAAAAGTACCTTTTTTTTAATGAGGTTGGTGCAGATTTTTTATTTTATTTTACGTAGACTTTCATCCAATCAAACGCTACTAACTGCCAAAGTTGCACCTGGATTTAGATAATTCGAAAGTTTTTCAATTCTCAAATGCCTACAGTAGAGAAATGCATCAATGATTTTGTAGGATATAGTGGAATCTTGACTTTACAAGACGAACTTTTTTTAATTAGTAAAAAAAGGTAATAAATAAATAATACATAGGTATAAAAAGGCAATTAATTAAAATATAATAATACAATAGGCTCAAAATATTGCTCACAAGACAGAAAAAAAAAGTTTACTACAATATAAAAAATTGGATTTCTATAATTTTTTCTATATCATTTTCATACTTTTCCGATCCATATCTTTATAAAAAAGGAGGGGCTAAATAATATGCAAGGGGAAAATCACGTATGGTTTCTTATGCTGTGGTGTTTATAGAAAAACCCTACGTAGTTGATAAAAAATGGCAAAATATATAAAACTTTCACCTATTCGGGGGAAGTTCGTTGTTTCGGTACACTGTGAAAAATAATATAATATCATTTTACATAATATTGGTGTTTTTTAATTTCTTGCAAAATTTATTTCTATTTATGATATTTTTTTGGAAGCAATAACTATTTTCTTAAAGTTATTGATATTTCCGTTTAAAGAAAATTAAAAAATATATATCTGATATTTTAATACATTTCCTAAACCTTAAAATATTGAATGGAAGAAATATTCGTTTTTACTTATAATGATACTAGATAAAAATCTTTAGTAAATTATTTATACATTTTACTTATAATTTCATATTCAACTGATAGAGAAAGAAAATGCTTGAAAAAAGTTATATTAAAGTATGTTCCTTTTTCTATTGCCGTAAAAAAGGACATTTGTTGATTGGCTTTGAAGTTAATTTTTAGTTGGACGTCAAAGAAGCATTAAATCAAACCCAGACTACATTTTTTTTCAACTTTCACATTTTAAATTTGTGGTTCATAGATGCGTACATTAGGGTGGAGTGAAAAAAATAAAATTTACAATGTCGAAATACAATAGTGATTAAATATTTTTATTTTACTTCCTGTTTTTCAGGAATAAAAATCAGATCAATCAATTAAAGTCTTAAGGACTCTACCAGGCCCTGAAATTACTAAAATTGACAGAAAATTGTGACGTATAAAATAAAAATGAAATTCATAATTTCGAAAATAGTCATCAAAATTTGCTTTTTTCTTCCTCTTTAACAGAAACGAAATTCAGATCAATGGATTAATGGGTACTTACGTATTATCCGTGCCAGTTTTAAGCCATCTGCGCCAGGCATGGAGCCAATATTACTAATTATAGTAACCCTTATATATTTTTTTCTTGCTACATTGTACATGCCTGGGAATAATCTATAATATTATTCTTTCTTATTTACTATGCTATTTACCATTTATTAATTTTATTAAAATAATGTTATTTACTATTTTTAACAATGTTATAAATTTAATAAACATATATTACATTTTATTTATTTTATATTAATTACCATTTTTAACAATGTTATAAATTTAATAAACATATATTACATTTTATTTATTTTATATTAATTACCATTTTTAACAATGTTATTTGATAATGTTAAATTACTACGTTTGAAAACATGATTAGCAACGATAAACAAGTTTGGTACTTGGCAACCATTTTTGGCGATCAATCTCCTGGCACGGATAATACGTAAGTACCGATTAATGTCTTGAGGGCTCTACCAGGCCGTGAAATTACGAAAAATAATCGATTGACCTGAAAAAAAATTCCGTTATAAAGAAGAAAAAGCAAATTTATATCACTACTGTATTTCGAAATTATAAACTTTTTTTTACATGATACGTCACAATTTTCTGTTAATTTTCGTAATATCTAATCTGTCACCTTTGCGATCGGGCCAACTCGTTTTGGCCATACACAAACAGTAACAGCGATCGGCTGTCGTAAAGAATTTCCATTTTCCGCAGTCTAAACTCCACTCAACATATGTCACTGAAGATCTCAATCACGGATATCTAATCATGTCAACTATTTTTTTGTCCCTCATCAAAAAAGGCATACAAATGAAAACATTTTTGACATGAAAATGTGTTTCAAATCGATGCCAGATGTGGAGAGGCAATCACACCCAAACGAGCCACAATTTCTATCGAAGTAATTTAAAGCTTCAATAACTTGGCTAAAAATGATCTTAGCGCCACCATCTTCATCTCGTATTAAAGAAGTAAAATTAGTGTTTGTGTCAGTACTACTATGACAAACCTGAAAGTCGTACATTGTGAACTACGATTACCAAGTTAACTCACAAGTTTCGTCTTTCCGGATTCTATACGCGTCTATAAAATCATATATCACAAACTAATTATCCGATCCGAGTGAACTAATTATTTCTTTAAAAAGGAGTGTATACATTACAACTCATTTTGGTCTCCAAATCTGTATCTCAAAAACTAAAAAACATATTAGGCTGTCGATTTTAAAAAAAAATTATATTTTTCAGTTTTCTTGAATCGTCGCGATATATTAGAGAGATATACAACTGTAATTACTAAACTCGGGCACGAAAGCGTGCAACATAAAACTCGAAAAAGAATGATACCAAAAAGGTGGGTCCGGCACCCAAAACAAACGCAAATTACTGCCACAAATATAGGCAACTTAAGCATGCTTAGACAACTCAGACGCATCTGACGGATCCAGGATCAAATATGGATATAGATTTTGTTTCCGATGAGATGGGAAGCGCAATCGAATTCGGCTAAAACCATCTGGACCTACTTGGCTTACTCAATATGACTCAGGGATCTCAAATTTGGACTTGTACTGACAACTACCTAAAAAAGCATTCTTAGACAACGACTTTTATCCAGAAATGTAGACTTTAGAACCGCCCGTGGTTAAAAAAAACCATTTGAAGCTTACCAGTAGCCGTATCACTGTTATACTGGGAGAACTGTTCTCTGCGGAGGACGTGATTAGTTTCAAGCTCTGTAACAACTATAAAGCGTAAATTTAAGGCGTAAAACTAAGGGGTGGATTCCAAGGATGAATCGGAATAACAGTTTCTTATTTCCACCTATCCCAGATCCACATCTGCCTAAACTCAACCCTGTGACTCAGCGTTTGATTTCACCGCGAGTTCCTTACACGCAGTTACACATGCTGAAAAGATCGAATTACGATATTGTCGGCGAATTGATCAAAATTCCAGTGAGTATCAATACCAAATATATTAATTTAACTAAAATTTACTATGCACGATTGACGCTCTTATAAAAATAACTGCAGCAACGTCCAACACTGCCTATCCTGTTTGTTTTTAAATATATTATTTTTGTCTCTTGTTTGATATCTCGTTTTACTATTTACACTGTATAAATGCGTAGTATTATGCTCTGTATACGCGTTTTTCCCCCTCAAAAAGTGTATGTTTACCATCTAATACCGAATTAATTTTTTATATTTTATTTTTTTACAATTTGTTTTTCTTTATTTTGATTTGTAATAATTAGAGTAAAATAATGAAATGTTTTTAATTTTAAATATTATTTGTTTGTTTCGAATGTATGCATTCAGTGCAAAATAAATCTTGTAGGTGCATTAGAAAAACTGGCAATGGTTTATAAATGCTTTTTTTTTTTTTTTTTTGAAATTTTAAAAGAATATAATCTGAACAGAGAGTAATAAATGGCACAAGATGAGAAATGTCTCATTTTTTTAAATAATAAAAATAATTCTGATTTTGCATTTAATGTTCGATTATATTTCATTAACTAATCTATATAATGAAATTGTAAGAGGTAAAGAAGTACAATTTATAGATCAAGACATATAAATTCTACTTAATTTTTTCATGACGAGATCTGGGTCAGCTTTGAAATCACTGATAGATAAATAGAAGTCTTCGTAAATATAATAAGTAAAATATATTAAGTAAATAAGTAAAATATATTAGTTGTCACTCCAAATTCTACCAATTGACAAAAATGGCATAGCTTTAGTTTCCATGATTGGACAAGATTACAAAAAATTTATTTCTAAAGTCAGATATGGAAAAATATCATGTACTCATCTTTGAAATCAGAATAGTTCATTTCAGCCATACTAAAACCATAACCATGACTGGTTTTCCATTTTTCACTCGCGTCTTATTAATTATATACGTCACTGGAGATATCAATTACTGATATGTAATAAAGTTAACTTCTACTTATCCCTTCCTAGAGAAAGTCATAAAAATGAAAAGAAATCTTTCTATAGTGTTCTCGTCTCTTGTCTAACATATATATATATAACTTTTATACATTTAATTAATGTACTTATTTACTATTATAAAGGCAAAAGGTATAGATTTTTTTTTTAATTATTTGAAGATATGAAGATAAGAACTAATGTCATTTTGTTCCTCACTAAAAATGAAAAAAAAATTATTTTAAATATCATATTTGTTAATATGTCTTTAACAAATATATAAAATAAGAATGTAACAATTAAACATGTACAATTGAAGAAAAATATATAAATCAGTGGCACTTGTTGAGAAAATTCTGTTTTCTATTTTCATGATCAAATCTGCTTCAATCTTGGAATAACTAATCGATAAACCCTAAGTATAAGCCCTCGTAAAATATTTTTTTTCTCTCTAAATCCCATCAATTGCCAAACATTTTCATTGCTTTCTTTTCCATTATTCGACAAGATTACAAGAGCTTTATTTCAAAAGTCAGGGAGGAAAGAACATCATCTAATCAACTTTGCAATCGGATCAATACCTTTTGGCTATTCTCAAACCGTAACCGCGACCGGCTGTCGTAAAGTATTTTCATTTTCCGCAGTCTCAACTCCACTCGAAATATGTCACTGAAGATGTCAATCACGGATATCTAATCCTGTCAACTTTTATTTTTTCCTTCATCTAGAAAGCCATAGAAATGAAAATGTATTTTTATACATTGTTATTGTCTCTTATTTGATATCTTTCTATTTTTACAAATGTCGCTGTATAAGAATTACCGCGAATTCTTTTTCTTTCGTTCTAAAAATTTCTTTTTCCCATCTAATACTGTGTTTGTTTGGGTTTTTGTTTTCATACAATTTAATCTTTACATCATACAATTTTTGGTATTTTTATTTGTAAAATATTAAGTGTTGAAATGCGTTTTAAATCTTTTTAAGCGTGCATCATAAACGCGCGCAGTAAATGATTAAAAAAAAAAAAAAAAAAAAAAAAAGGGTTAAAAAAGGTTGTTTGACTATGCTGCAAGTACTGAGTTTGTTTCGAATTTATTAAAACAATATTATACTTTTCCCATGGTTAACAAATAGTTCGCTTTTTGAATACCGGTATTTTCTACGAAAAATTTTTTTAGATTTTTCTTGCAAATTTTGCTGAAAACCACCTTTGGAGGTAAATTTTTGCGATAATGTTGTAGAAACCTACCATGAAATTTTCTGTTAAAAATTACTGGTATTCAGTCGGCGGACCATTTGGGAGCCCTGTATTTAACGTAAGTAAATTCTGTAGTAAAATATTTTCAGTTTATATACATGCTTCGTGCTTAAAGTACGGCTCTTTAAAATTTAATTCTACATCCAATAAAAAAATACGTCTTGTAATATTCGTTGATGGTTTCAAATGCATAACTCAGTTCCAAATATTTCTTGAAATTACATCAAATAATGAGAAACTTGTTTACAGATGCTATGTTTAATGAGACTAGTCGTTGGGGGCTACCGTAATACTTACCCATCATGGATATGTATAATATAAAATATGAAAATAAAACATGTGTAAACTATTTATAAAATGCATTGCAATTCGAATAAAATCTTGGCTTGATGACGTCATAAACTTTAAATGCTCTATAACTTCAAAATTGATAATCATATTAACTAACGGCTTACTGCGTCGGATTAAGTGTCTCATTTCCAATTAAAATATAGCCCCACCAGTGGCTGAGAGGTTGTGCTCTCGAAGCTGGTAGACGGGAGGTGCTGGGTTCGATCCCAATCGCGCCCGTCGGCCTAATCGTTCGGAGTTTTCGTGGTTTTCTTCGAACCGTGGATTTATCCATGCGTAAATACGGGTTAGGTTCCCTTAGAAAGACCCCCACGAAGGGCACTCCCCCCGGGCCTATATCCCTAGCGTAGATAATTGGCCGTCAACAATCAACCCAACCCAACCCAATTAAAATATATCTTTGAATTGAAATTTGAATGAAATACAGAGTCATAAAAAATCGAGGAGTGTGGAAAATATAATTACAAATATATCGGCAACTCATTATCCGATCGACGTCCTTCTTTATGCAACATTTATGTTTTTTTTATTGTCTTTTATATTCACTCCTTAAAATAAACAATTTGGAAAATTTTTATATACCTTTTATCAGTACGAATATTTCGAAAGTCCGAAAAAAATAGTTCCGGATAATCGAGGTTACTGAAATTGAATAAGCTTCCCAGTATTACCTACTGCGTACATACCAAATCTCAAGTCTCTATCTCAATGTGTTCGGGAGATAGAGCGTTTACAGACACACACACACACAGACAGACAGACGGGCGGCAAATTTTTTTTTCTAAAAATATGTTTTTCGGATTCTCATGTGTCTGAAACGTGTAAAACGTGTCCGTCGAAAAAATTTTGTTCGATTTTCAAAACGATTACAAGACTTACTCTGTACTACGTATGATGGATAAGTAACTATAGTAAAAACAAGATAGTTTGAAAAGAGAATAATAAGTATACTGGATTATTTTTAACACAATTATTTCAAATTGGTAAAGTAATCATACAAGTTGTAAATTTCCAACTGGACGAAAAATGTCCGGACCAGGATTCGAACCTGGGATCGCTTGGCTGAAGCCTCTACAATTCGACCGGGATACATTCGACCGGGGTAGCTCAGTGGTAGAGCGTGGCGGCTTCAGCCAAGCGATCCCAGGTTCGAATCCTGGCCCGGACATTTTTCGTCCAGTTGGAAATTTACAACTTGTATGAATAATAAGTATATTTAAGTTGCACAGGAAGAATATATTCATGTTTTGTTATAGTAAAAGATGCACTGTAATTGAATATTCAAAGGAGAATAATTTTGCTAAACAGGTCCATCAGTATTCCGACTAATCATGAGAAAGTATTTTTATGTTATTAGTCTAAGTCTACTATGCTGCAAAATAGTATTATGCAAAATCTAAGATTTTATTTTTTATTTACAGTTTCATGATCCGAAAGGAAAATCTAATGTTAAAGGAATAAAACCCGTAACCTGCAATCTAGCAACCTGTGCAGAGTCCTGTGACCGTATCTTTACACTCGATATATATTTATTATATGTATGTAATAAGCATAAATTTCCGTGCATGCTTGTACAATATTTAAATAAAATTTCAAAAACTAAACATTATTTATAAGTCGAGTTTCAGAATACTTATATTTTATAATTATCAAAACGACCATTTATCTAGATAAAGATGACTTTTCGTCAACTATTATCTGTTAGTTTATTAATATATTTATATTACATAAAAATAAAATTTTATCGAAATCTTATGAAAAATATGTACTAATGAGAATTTAAAAAATAATAATTTTATTATTTAAAATCAAATTTTAAATATCACAGTTTATCTTAAAACTTATTTTTCAATTTATCTCACCATATGTGGGCCAAAAGATATGTCTTGTTTATTTAAGATCAACTGTAACTGAATTTCTTTCATTCCGAGATCCACAACCTTCGCACTTGTTAATTTACATCTGAGTATTTCTTTATAAAACTGTGCAGTTAGGAATGTACCTCAAAGACAACCCACTGAGTAATAATAGGTCTTCATTTCAAAACCAAACAAGAACGAAAAATCAAGCATCAAGCCTAGATTATGAAACACTTTCCAACACAGACAGAAAACTGTAACGAAACTTCACCGTTAAGTAAGATGAAAGAAGATATGTAAGTAAATAGTTTGGAAAATATATAACACATTGAAAAATACAGTTTTCGAAATTACCTTCCAGTGTCAAAAAAGTAGTCGAATTATTTTGTGTAGCCCTGTATATCAACAATAGATTTGGATGTATAGTATGATCAAATTTAGTTCAGTTAGAATATTCACATTTAGCAATTTTCGCCAATCGAGAAAAATGAATTCGAAATCTTTTATACAGCCCTGTATATTATCCGAAGACTTTTGTACACACCACCTACTAAGCTAAAAGGCAACTTAAAACTCACATGCAGCAATTACCAAACGAAAACGACAATGGATCTTTTTTGCGTAGCCCTGTATATGAATTTATTTATATTCCACAAACTTCTATTAGTCTACTAAATATAGTTCAGCAGGAAAATGCTTAAACACAATTAAAAATTACCCTTAGGACATTCACTCTCCTACTCTGTAATACTTACGAATTCCCTTTGTAGCCCTGTATATGATCAACCGAGTTTATAAACACACACGTACTATGAAAAAAAAAAGTTAAACTTAAAAACACAAACCAAAGTTGAAAACCCACTTATCATACATAGACTGTAAATATCGCACATGCACTGTAACCAATATATTTTGTGTGTCCCTGTAAATAAACGCAATGCTCACAAGAAAGCAATTTATAGTGCACCTAAATAATGCATATAATTTTCATTATGTTTGAAATCGTGAAATATCACTAAATTACACTGCAAACGATTTTTCCCCATAGAACGATGTGTAACAGAATTCTTTTGTTTGACCCTGTAAATTAATAATAAATGCTTTGCACCGCATATTATACAAAAAGCATGTTTTAATGCGCTTTATAATTATATATCAATTTCATTATGTTAAAACATAATGAACGTCATCATTATGGTAAAACATAATGATGACGTAACGTCATCAAAATCGAGGCTAACGAAAAAGAAAGGCTACCGCGGTGCTTTACGCGTATATTTTTTTACAGACCGCCGGAGTCACGTGATGCTCAAATGCACCAATGCAGTTGTACGAAAAGAGCATCACGTCACTCTGGCGGTCCGTAAAAAAAGATAAGTGGAATGCACCGCGGTAGCCTGTCTGTTTCGTTAGCCTCGATCAAAATGCACTTGAAACGATTATTCCCCATTGACTGTAATGTAACGCAATACTTTTGACTGCCCCTGTAAAAACACTATAAGTGCTACACACTTCAGTTGAAATAGGGAACATGCTATAGATAACGACAATAACATTTAGAAATTTCAGGGCAATCCGAGGATATTTACGGGAGTTAGAGCACGGACAGACGGCCAGACGGCAGACAAACCGAAGTCATAAACACTTTTCACTAGGTTGGAAAGTGTTAAAAAAACAGAATGGTTTTCTTTACCAAATTTTAGTTTACGTAATAAATTGTATTTCTTTCATTACGACAATTTCTGAATTTTTCGGATATTTCTGTTACCCGATAAGATTTTGTGAAAGAGCGAAGAGAATTCAAATGTCATCCCTTAAATTATTTTATCTAAAAGAAATGTATACATTACAAAAACTTAATAAACTAACTAAAAAATGTATATCTTTTTAAAAGATCGAAACGTATAGCACTCGTTATATAGCACTACTAAGTCGGAATATTCCGTAAGAAAACTAATAAAACCACTTATTTCTTTTGAATTTTCCTCTTACTAAATTAAAATAGATGCACGTTTTGAAAAAAAAAAACCTCATATACATTAGCTGACATGCAATTTTTCTAAAAGACTGTTTGTGGTTCTTTCAGACACTTCAACCATGTGTTATCTTGAAATTATATTCTACAAACAAGTTTCTGTCAAATATGTTTCATTTAAAAGGGGAATATCTATGCTAGTTCGACAGTTTTAAATAAATAATAGGAAAAATATATCATATCGAAATCTACTGCAAAATACATGTTTAAACATGTAAAATACATTCCTTTCATATCTAACTAACCTAATTTCTTTTTCTTTGAAAATACTCAGACAGTGTAATTCCTTAAATACGTTTCGCTTCAACTAACTGGTCTACTGTGTTAGCTACAACCATGAAAGTGGTGCCTTGGAATAGTAAAAGGACTCTGCACTGCAAAACATGATAAGGTCCTAGATATTGTACCGTGAAAACTATTGGCGGTACGAACAAAAGTGCAATGACAAATTTGTAGAGCATCGTCAATTTAGTAAAAAAATACTTTCTGCAATAAACAGAAGGATATACAGACAAAAATATCCGACACTAAAGTGAGATATTTTGTGTGAGAAAAATTAATAACGGCATACGGTAAATTCATTTTATAACTTTTAACATTCGTGATAACAAAAAAACGCTTGAAAGCTAGAAAATTTTACTTTTAAAAGTAAAGTAACAGACGGATACGTTTTGTTTGTACTAATAGTACGTAAATTTTTCAGCTTCATATTTGGGAATGTTTGCATTCTGATTTGAAACAATCGCCTTTGCATTCATTTAAATTAATTTTCATTTCATTGTGTTTTTCATAAAAGCAAAAGCGTCTGGCATCAGTGTCAGACTTTTTGTTCTGTGCAGATCTGTGTGAACAGTGTGTCTTTTCTTATTAAATCGATGATGTTCTACAACATTGTCATTTAAAGTTTTTTTTTTCATATTTCTTATAGATAAACATATACTGAAAAATCACAAAAACGCATTGTAAACACATTTTATTTCAATGTACCAAACATCCATGTGACAAGGACCGTATCATTCCAAGGAATGCTGCTCAACATGGTTCCTTTCTTGAAGGTGAAAAATCTGCTGTATGTGATCAGTTTGCTTTATTGCAGGTCATAACTGATCGACTGACATGTTTCTCACATGCAGGGAGCGATCATTGACTTCTTTCAAACTGCAAAGGTTACCAGACGCACTCGAAAAACAAGATTTTTTAAATCTCCCTCAGTCAAAAATCACACGAATCATTTATGATCCCGAGAACTAGATGGCCACATTGTTGATAATTCACAACAGATTACTCTATCATTTGTGAAACGTTACCGAAGAAACGCTGTACGCAGAGTCTAATGTGTGGAGGCGCTCCATCTTGCATACAAGTAATTTTTTCAAGACATTCCTGATGTTGAAAATGGGGTACAACAAAAATTTCGAGCATCCTTTTGTACATGTTGACCGCCACGGTGCATGTCACAGGGACATTGCGAAAAAGAAATGTCTAAGAATCGTAGTGACTGTTATCCACGAATTTAATTTTTCGCTTTATTTCATATTTTCTGTTGTACAGCGCCATCTGTTGGTGTTTGTGGAACTATTTTTTCTCGTAATCCGTTTCCCCATGCGTTGAATAGTATGTGCACAAAATTTGAAACTTATACACTGAGTAGTTCAATATATAGAGATGTCGGAGTAGGGGTGTTTTAATTCTGGCCACCCTGTACATAATATTTTACATAAAGTGGTAACTTTTGGTCTACTTGTATTTACATTCGAACATGAACTATGAATTTATATAAACCTGTCTTCTTATGTGTGTAAGTTATTAACAATACATTCTATACATAAAAAATACAGTTCAGAAATTTGTATAATGTATATAAAATATATTGCTCACTTATTTAACTTGTTTATTCTGACTCTTATATGTATCATAATATGATACAAATATTATATATAGATATTAAAATTCTATAAAAGACGTTCAAATATTTTTTTTTACAATACATTACTGTTTTAATTATAACATTCAGTATGGTTATTTTAATGTTAATATTAGCATTAGAAAAGAGCAATTATATTTAAGAAATTAGAATAGATTCATTTTACTAGACACGAGTTCTTTGAATTAAATAAATTTCTATACGATTAATTAAGTTTTAAAATATCAACTTAGAAAAGGCTTTTGTCAAGTTAACTAAACAGATTATTATCTGTGCTAATCATAAACTAAATTGAACAATAATAATCTAATTTCCATTTCAAATTAGTTTCATATTCAATTTTTCCATTTTCTTAGTATAAATGTTCCTGAAATTTTTCATTTTAGAAAATTCTGCTTTCTACATACGAAGAAATGCAAAGTAGAAAAAGAATACCGGATAGCTTCAAAAGTTATATATCAAACAGAAGAGAGAAAAGTTTCAGGGATTCAAACTTCTATACAGGAAACGCTGACATTGTATTTCATTTCTTTATGAATAGTTTTCGTCCTGTATTCAAGAAACATCTGCTGTTGTAGTGCTCCAAAGCTATATTTTTCATCTAACGTCGTGCCGTATGAAAACTTTTATATTTGGTTATTCTGACAAAAAAAAATACTGAAGTTTGTTGACTTACTTTTCAGAAAAGTAAAAGATCTCTTATCTGCTTTAGGAATGTAAATAGCATAATTTTAAATTATGTAGTTATAAAGCCTTATACACACACACGTGGAATTTAAATTAAACCCCGAATTTAAATTGTTTATATTAAATTTTAAAGAAATTCATACGATTTTAATTGACCTATTAATTTGGAAAAAAAGTACTTTTATTTTCTTTTTTGAAACTGTATGAGATTGGAATATAAACAAATAATCATAAGATTCAATAATCGGAACTGATGCTTTACACTCATGCAAACATGTAAACAAAAGTTTGGCGACTTTTTGATTGGCGTGATTTTCAAGATTGCGCCAAGCGAATAACTTAATACAATGGCTAGGTTGCCATTAAAGGAAAAAATCCCCTAAATTTGGTGACTTTTTTCCTTTTTTTAACCGATTATTTTTTTTTCTGCGTGAGTGTAAAGCATCTTAGCCCAATAATCACCGATTTAAAACGAAAAACATCCAAATTCAATCTGCATATGAAATACTTTTCTATTATTCCAAATCGTATTTCCAGAGTTCCTATTGAAAGGCTTCTTCAACCCACCTTCTAAATTTTTTGCCTTAGCGAGTATAAAAAAGTTACCTGCTGTTATTTTAACTAATTTATAAGTGAAATCTATAAATATTTTTTCTTGTATGCTAAACAGTTTCAAACCATAATATAAATTTAGCTATATACAATCTGAAAATATTTTTTTTTCTTTCTACATACTCTAAACTTATGAAAAAAGCAAAGAATACAATGAATACCAGATATCCTCAAAAATCACATAAAGTTGTTTTCAAACTTTTAAAAAGAAAACTCTGTAGTTATATTTCAATTTATTAAGCATCGATTTGTTCCTGCATTGAAGAAGCAATCTGTTGTTGTAGTACACGAAATCTATATTTTTCATCTGGCAACGAAAAATTTTATATTTGGTTATGTCGACAGAAAATAATATTGAAATTTGTCTATTTATTTTTGATAACAGTAAAATATATTACATATGTTTTATGGTTACGTAAATTGCATAATTCGAAATTATAAAGCTATAAAGCAGCGGTTCATAAACTCTTAAATATCACGGACCTTTAGTATTTCGTCTATCTTTGCGGAACCCTAGGATTTAAGACTAAAATTACTGATGTGTATATAACAATAAACAAAAGTGTTTAACTTTCTTTAAGCCATAAAATAGATTTCAATGATTTAATTTTATTTAAATACCGATAGTTTCAGTCACACTCGTTACCATCGTCAGGTGTCAGCGTCAGTCACACGTGTGTGAATGACTGAATATGTTGGAGTTTCGGAGATAAAAAATCAATTTTTCAGAAGAAACATATTTTTATATACTAAAATTATATATTATATGCATAATTTATAATTTTATGAATTAAAATCTTAGCGAAACTTGATAAGATTTTATATATTTACATAAAATTAAGTATATATTTTCGAAATATTTTGACAACCAATAAAGAAGAGACATTCTACAAGAAGTGTATACAGAAAAAAGAACTTAAAAATATTAATTTCCTGAGGAGATATTTTAAATATTCGAATACATCCTACGCCTATAGGTTTAGCATTAGAGAGGGAAATTGAGGAGTTCCCTGACGTAGCCTTAACGTAACCGTGCGAATTTTACTATCCCGTAAAGGAACTAATTGAATCAGTTTTGCTAAAGGCCAAAATAAACATTTTCTATTATCATCCCCGATTAAGACTATCTTTCTCATTCGTGACTCGCGTGTATAATTTTCAATACTTTTTGGACTAATTCACTCAGGTATTCTTTTCTGAAACGTTACCTAAAATCGTTAAGTTCTGCTGTGTAATTCACCCTTGTCCTTAAATTTCGATAATCTAATTCGACAATGACAGAAATATTACCCACCGTTTTTCAGTAAGAAACATAGCGGGTGCGAGAGAAATTAACCTCCAGTGGGTCCACTGAGATATACACCGAGGAGCCAAAACATATGACCTTCCCCACATTTTGCAATGAACTCGTCTGGATAACGTGAAGGGTACTTGATAATGTGAGAATGGTATTTAACTGCTGCTGGGGAGTCTGAGGAATCATTATTGCGCTTACTACTGTGTGTGATGGGAATGGCTGCTGATCTAAGCGACTTTGATACAGGGCAGATTGTAATGGCCTGAAGGATCGGAACGAGTATCTCCGAAACAACACGACACGTGGGTTGATCGCGACACTTACCCAAAGTGGATGAATGACGGTGAAATCAGCAGTAGATGCCATGGCGTTGGACGTCCACGCGTTATCAAGTCAAAAGGACGTCAGAGACTGTCACGCTGGTGAAGCAAAATTGACGCCAGACAGTGGTTCAGTTGACAGATCAATACAATGCAGGTCCAAATCAATTGTTTCGGAGCACACAATTCAGCGGACACTGGTGTATATGGACTACACAGCAGATGTCCCTAGCGTATGTATCTGTTGACCAAGCGTCATCGCCAACTACGTGTGTACACAGTGCTCGGGAACATCATGATTGGGCCATGGATCAGCGGGAGAGAGTTGATTGATCGGATGAATCCCGATTCTTTATTCATCACATCGATTGCCGTGTCAAGGTACGCCGTCCTTTATGCGAACAGTTGCTCTCCAATGTGCAGCAGGTCGTAGACAGCCCGGTGGTGGCAATATTATGCTTTGAGGTACGTTCTCATGGGTGTTTCTGGGACCCGTGGCTGTGGTAGAACAGACCATGACAGCTGTCGACTGTCTGAACATAATTTTGAACCAGTTGTACCCTTATATGGCGTCTATGTCACCCTTATATAGCGTCAAGGTAACGCTCCATGTCACAAGGCTCGGATTTTGCTGTAGTGATTCCAGGATCATGATACTGAATTCCAATTAATGCCCTTGCCGCCTAATCTACCGGATCTTTATATGATAGAGCAGATTTGGGGTGCCATGGAATGACAGCTCAGAGCTGAAAAACAACCTTGTCGGAATATTCCATATTTGCGTGACCACAGCTTGAACATTTGGTAAATCTGTCTCCGGCAATCTACCAAGGACTTATGGCATCCATGCCAATACTGGTTGAAGCTGTTTTGTGAGCACATGTGGGCGAACGTTTTATTAGGTTGGTGGTCATAATGTTTTTGCTCTTCAGTGAGCGTTAAAGGTCTACAGTTATTTAAACATTCACAGTCGGATAAAAATGTATTCAATTCGCCATAAGTCAATACTAATCTACCGAGAGTATGTATTAAGAGGTATTTTACGATGCAAAATAACCTATGCTACCAACCTCTCCATCAGTTTGCAGTGGGTGGAATAAATTTCTAAACAATTTTATGTGTCACGGTTTGTGTTAATTTTTTTTATTTCAATTTAATTTAGAAAGTTCATTGAAAGCCACCTAAAATATCTTCCATTATCAAAATAAATAATGCCGGGCCTCATGCAGCTGGAGAAAAAACGCCTAAGTGCTAGGAAAAGAGCATCAGAAGATAGAGAAATTACTAACTCGAGGTGAAGTGTGCGATTAATCGGACAAGTATGCTGTCCAAATTTTCTCTCTAGTTTTTAGAAACAATTACCTGTGGACGTCTACTCCAACAATTTTACATTCTGCGCAATAAGTAACGCGATATAGTGGCAAAGGTATGTGTTCGCTTGACAAGGATTTTGTTAAGAAACGTTTACATATAATACAATCAAACGATGCATTTTTAATAGCTCTTCTCTCTCAAATAATCCAAAAAAAAATTTCTTATTAAAGATTGCATTATTCTTATTCTTGTATGCTAATTCTTATGGTGTACAGACCTAAACAATTGTTTGGTAAATTCGCATTGATTTGGCAAAATTTTTTGATAGAAATGTGATTCTCGATCATATCTTTTAGTTATATTAGTTTTTAATCTTAAAACACCATTATCACCTTTGAATGTAACATTATCATTCAGAGCCCTATTATTGTACAAATAAAACCTTTAAACTAAACGAATTAGATAATTTTCCGAATTTTCAATTTTACAATGAAAAGGATATTCACACATATCAGACACTTTTTGACAAATATTTACAAATTTCAGAATCCAATCAAATACTCTTATCATCTTATCATAATTAGGTGTACCATTTAAAATCCAAGAGAGTGTGTCTATATTTAAACTAACATTCACAACTTTAATTTTCTTTCTTTCTAAGTCTCCCTTTTAGATTGAAAGTCAATAGCGCCAATTGGTCAACACTCAGGATATTCCTCTATCCGCTTAGGACTTTCTCACCAACACGAACAAAAAATTCGTTGCGGAGGGCACCCACACGATATATCAGCTGTATGTTTACTTTTCAAGGAAACTTGTGTCCAGGATTAAGTTTTGGTCAATTGCCGAAGCTCTTTAACTATATTGCTCACAACCATTGGCCAATTTCCATTTCCCTGTATCCACCAAACAGCAGTAGTAAAATCCGACCAAAGTATAATTTTTAGATCTGACAAACTGATTGCTTTATTATTCTATAAGTTGAATTTTGTGTAAATTTATTTTGTATTGCAACTATTTTGTTTACATTTAAATATTTTCTTTTGTTATTCGGTAATTACATTTTTTTTCCAGCTGGGCCCTTCAATAGCATATGTAATTTTCTTTAATTCTTATATTAAGTTAGCATCTTCTCCAACTTTATTTAACTTTGTTCACGTATTCTAATTAAAAGTCTTTTAAGTATTAAGTCTAGTCCCATCTGGATTGAAATTTCTTGAAAAATTTAATTTGCTTATATTTTATATATTTTTTAATAGTATTATTTAATGTTTATTTAGTATTTACTTCTATCCAATATTATTATGTACTTCAGCATCATACAGTATTGTTACATGGTAGTATTATTGCAGTATCACATAGTATTATAGTATTATTTAGTCCAGCTCAGTATGATTGGTAAATTGTATTTTCGGAATTTTGTAATTTCAGAATTCGGACTTCAGTATTACGTAGTATAATTACATACACTGTTAAAAATTTGCCGCAAACTGTCCAGTCATTTGACCGTTTTTGTAGAAAACGGTTACATAACTGTATTTTAACTCTATTCTGACCATATTATTGCCCATATTATGGTCAGCATAGAGTTAAATTGCGGTTACATAACCGTTTTCTATAAAAACGGTTGAATGACCGGACAGTTTGCTGCAAATTTTTAACAGTGTAGTAGAGCTCAATATCACAAAGTAATATTTAGTATTGCTCATTTTAATTAGTAAATTTTTTTTCTCAGTTATTATATCATCAAAATTTGCATTTTTGGAATTTGTGTTTCAGTACTACTTCTCTAATCTCAGGTAGTATTTCATTTATGTTTATTGTTTTCATTACATTTATATATTCCTATACAATCACTTATGTTATTCCCTAATATTTTTCGTACTAGTACATTGCTGTACTTAAATTGTGTTAGCTGTTTACTGTAAATACCCCTATCTAATTATTAAAAAATTTTCCACAAATAAAATCTTTTTATATACTCGATGCTACTATTCAAACTATGATTATTTTCTTTGACATAACCGTATTTATTAATTGTTTATCGTTCTATAAGTGAGTTATTAGTAATGTTTTGTATTTATTGTTTTCTCTCAACTTCATTAATTATCTTGTAAGGCTTTGCCGCATAGTTAACAAACCTGCTCGGCGGGACTAGTTGAGCTTAAGATGAAAGGTAGGCTTCCCTTCCTGGTTTGACCTTGACCTTGATGACAGAATTTACGAGTCGAGCACAAATACAGAAAGCCATCAAATCTAAACGTGGCTTGCTCAAATTTTTGAGAGGAAGAATCCTAGACTTCGTAGTAACAAGGATAACTTTCACTTCGGAATCATCAATCTAGCGAAAACGCACGCTTCATTTGCCTTTTTTTCTGCCATCTACAAAAATATAAAGTTCCGATGAGGTATTAATTACTAAGTATCGAGGTAAAACTATTTTTTTTTTAAATATCAATATTTTTAAGCTATTTAAAAGAAAAACATTTACTCTTTTACAAGGCAATTCCTGATCCTATGGAATCCTCTGACTTCATGAGTGTTCTAATAATAGTTTCGGAAGCAATGTTGTATGAGCTGATAGAATTTTTTTTTTAAAATACAGTGCTGAAGATGAACATCTTTGTAATTTTCTTTCACGCGTTAAAGCTTCTAAATCTAAACATTTCAGATAATTCCTATTCAAATTGCAAATAACCCCTAATATAGAAGTATCCGCTGAATAATTATGGACATTCTTGCAAGCTACATAGAATAGTTACATAGCTTTCGAAACATCGTAAATTGAAACAAATAATTTTGCCTTTTCAATAAACATTTCAGCTTCATCAATATTAAAACACCTGATTCAAATTATCTACGGAAAATGAATATAATTTTGCAGTAGTTCCTTTATATTCAGGAGGACTATTTTCTAAATGAAGCTTTTAGAACTGGAAGAGACGTTAAATACAATTCAGCAATGAATATAAATAAATTACCTTCACTGCAGTGGAAACAGAATCTAAGTAAATTTCTCTCTTTAGGCATAACAGGTAACATCAAAAAGCGTTTTCTATATCTGCAGTTATACCGGTTAGATAAATTGTAAAGCGATCATGAATATCTGGTATTAATTCTATAAGAATAGTGCCTTTAGTCAAACAGAAGGGTTTACCTTTTTCACAAAAAGATGCGTCAAATATGCGTATTTTCTCAGTTTCCTTATCTTACCTGATGACTGACCTTTACGGTAGATTTATTACTCAATCCATTTACTGGAACGAGTTAAACAAAGATGTTCGCATTCCCTAAATACGTCTTAGTATTCAGCAACAATTTTCCCATTTTCCCATTTATTAATCATCTTTTCATACTTCTGTCTGACAAAAGCCGTATTTTCAGTTAAATTCTTAGACTCACTCGACGGAAGCTGTACTTCATATTTTCCACCAGGAATTTTTTTTTTTTTTTTTTTTAATAGCTTAAATCAAAATTTAGCTTCTATTCAAAATTCTGAATGAGGGCAAAATTCCCATAATCCGTTCAAAGGAACAGTTGTAACATACATCGGTAATGTTTTCAAAATGTTATGTTTCTTGCCAAACTTTTGTTTTTTTTTAATTATTCTCCAACCAAGCGTTGTATATATTCCCTCAACCCCAGTGTAATTCAACTAAATTTCCAGTCAGTAATTTTCTTATCGTATCCGCACAAATAAAAAGATAAATTTTAGTTGCCTTACAAAAAGCATCAGTCAGATTAATTGTCTTACTTTTCAACCTGAAACAATCTGATATTTGTTATGCTGTAACTCGCGTATTTATGAACCGATAGGAATGTGACTGATCTTGTGTACAGAACATACCAAGGTCTCGACCGAGTTCGTTGGACAGCTTCTTGCGTCATCTTATTTCAAAATGGCGGCAAGTTAATTTTAAAATTTTTTTTAAAAAAATTCAAAAATATGTATAAAAAGTTATAAATTGAAAATATTGTATCAATTAACTATTAGACCGTGATACCAGGATTCCGGAACATTTTATTTTTGTTTTGGCTTTATCTTAAAAAAGAGCTGAGATATGGCAATTTGAAATTCCAGGGTGGCTGACATTTTGAAACAATCTGATTTTTGTTATGCTGTAACTCTCATGCTGAAATGTGCACTCAAATTCAGTATTAACGAAAACAGGGACTAAATCTTCTATAATCGGGTTCCAAGCATTTTAGCTTCGGGTGTTTGAGTTAAATGAGTTGAATTTTTAAAAATATGGACTATGAAAGCTACCTTTTCCTCCCGGTACAGGCCGGAAGGATTTTTTTTTTTATCTTGTTGTGGACACATTATTTCAAAATGAAGCTTTTTACAATGGGTAAACTTTAAATTAGATTTGATATATTAAATAAGAGAAATCTTTCAACTTCCGGATTTTAATGGAGTTACAGGTTTCCGGTTGGCTTGAGTAAGATCTGACTGTTATTGTCTGTCTTACTGATTGTCAAGAACCGATCTGTGTTTACCGAAATTTTTGTCCTAGTAAAGAACTATAAATCTGTATTTCATAAATGTTCATATTTATTTAAACTTTTGAATTAACCGGTACTGATTCGTGTATATGTATATCGTTCATTAAGGGCTGTTGCTATGCCGTATTTTCCGTGCTTTCATAATAGCTATATATCGGCATGTATGACGCGGGATTGCATGCAATTTAAATGTAATATGCTTAATGTGAGATACGATGCTGATTCAATTTTATGTTTGATATGTTAAGAGTGAACGTTGTTATGTTATGTTTTTTCTGATACACATAACAACTGTATCATAGTTTCTATTACATTGAAAAGTTCTAACTGTTAGATTTGAAGATATTAATTAAAACTTTGTGTGTTCATCATATTTTAGTTTCAAATACTACATTTTTGGACGCTGTTGTTCTATTTTATTGTTTTATCCATTGATCACTAAAACTTGATGTTTAATTCAAAAAAATGCAATTTCATATTCATAATTTGTGTGTAAATGTATTTTTAAATTTAGTGTATTACAAAATATAGAAGAATGTTTTTTGACAACATACTAGATTCATTTGAAAATTGTACAATTTTCTATACATCTATGAACATATATAAAGAAAAAAATTCTAGCTAGCATTTCACCAAAAATTTCCAACAACAAGAACTTTTATATACCAAAACCTTGATACCTTATTTTATTTTTTATTTTTCAAACACAATGTTGATCCTCTATTGAAAAAACCATCTGGTGCTGTATTCTTCAATTTTCACATCTTATTTTTGAATAGAAAGTATATCTACTCTATCTGCACAGGAAATACTTTTTGAAAGGTATAGTTTATTTTCGAAGAAAACTAGCTGAATATCTCCTCTCTGTTCTTATATATAGGCCAATGCATGATTTAAAGAGAAAATGTAATATCCAATTCAAAGAATATTATTTTTTTCATTTGATATCACCTACTTTACTAGATAACGTTATTTAAAAGATAGAATCCGAATTTTGAACACGATACTTACGCCCTGAATATATATTTTTTACTCTCATAAGAGAGTAGGCGAATGTATGAAACCCTATGTTATCTGATACAAGAAACGTGTATTTTAAATGATAGTAGAAATAAGGAAATCTAATGATCTCGGTCTGCGAAGATCAAGTACTACCTATGTAAAAAATTAATACTTTTCCTGTGAAATTTTAGTCGTTTATCTCAAGATATGTCATACAAGAATAACAAAGTATAAGAAATATTAATTAGTACTGTAATATTATACTGACTTGGCTTGTTTCTAACGTGACCAAGCACGTGGCAGAACACGTTTGATTGTATTTAGTTTAAAGGTTTATTTATATCATTGAATACAAGAATAATTTTTATGTTATAATTAAGTTTAAATAGTCTTATAATGAAACTTCGAGGTTTCCAACGTCCAGTTATAACTAAATCTGTGGTAGATCAATTTAAACAAGTGGGTAAGTGTGATCGAAGATCGCTCAAAAGGTTTCGTTTAATATTCCTTTCAAAACACTTTATCCTTTCTTTAATAAATCCACATAGATTTCATTTAGCAACAAAAAAAAGTCATGTTTTTTTTTTTTTTTTATAAAGTAAAAATTTACCGGTCTATTTTTTAGTTTTTTCGAATATCCTAAAACAGCCCGATAGCGGGCGAAACCCGAAATTATATTCTGTCATAATAATATCTGTCATGCAGACTAAATGCGATTAAAAAAAAATAATTTCAAATTTAAACATGTTGTACACCTTCGAAATGTTAAAATATGCGAATATTTCTATAATCGGATTTTTATCAGGATTCAATATGTTTCTCAAACTCATATATTTACTACTCTCTATTACTAATATTGATACTCGCTTTGTATTATTCTCAAACATTTGAAAAAGTCGTTAAACTTCCAATATGACGTCAGATTTTCTTTTTTAATTCTCTAATGACGTGATATTAATCTGCTTTGTGTACATACACATACTTATACTCCTTGTATTATTGAGAAATTGTAGAAATTTTCCGTTTTATTAAAACTATGACGTCAATCAATTTTATTTCATATTTATCTTTTTTTTTTTTCAATTGGTGAAAGATTTTATTTCATTTTCATTTTTCACGTGGAAATCGTTCAATAGAAAATTAATTATTGTAGAAAGAATTTCATTGCGTATTTTTAATTTTTGGCAACTTCTATAACGAAACATGTTAAATTTAATAGGAAAAGGCTGTTACACTGAACAAAATATATACCGCCTTCATCTAGAACGAATAAGTAGTCATTTTCTAAATCCCTCAACTAGAAATACACAGTCCCTGGCCAAATTATTAGACGCAGTTGTTTTTATTATAATTTATTAAATATCTGGAAAGATACATGAGGAATTATCCTGAAACTTCAGGAGTTTAAACAACATGATAAACGTCATATATTTCCGCGAAGATTTTTTCCCGAAACCCCATAAGGGGCCGTCAACAAATTGAAGAAAAACGAATGTCTTTTGGATAACCCTGTAAAATCTAATATTGCAAAAAGCATTCAAACTGTAGATTATGATTAAGTGGCTTATTGTAATAATTTGGGTTCATTTTTATGAAGAAAGCATGTATACTCGAAGAGAAATTCAGGTTTTTATAAAAACAGTCCCAAATTTTACTAAGTTTTTTGCTTATAATTTGCAGAGTTTTTAATATAAAAACAAGTTACTTTCAGAAAATATGACAAATAAAATTATACACAATACCCTGCAATCAGAATTAAAAAATAATAAAAATTGTATGAAAAATGAGCAGGTTTACTAAATATTCTTTCACTGCGCATGCGCGAATTCTATCAAAATATACTGTACATAATATATTAGCTAAATGTATAGAGCAACTTTTGTGAAAGTCTCAAAATCATAGCTTGAAAATTATGATAGTGATCGTCGATAGAATAAGCTCGAAATTCGCTGTTCCCAAAAGGAAGGAAAAAGATGAGTGGTTTTATCAAATATAGAATAAGAGACACTTCATTCTTATTATGTCAACTTTCATAAGCTAGTATATTTGGATACAACCCCTCATCTTTTTGTTTCCTTTTGGGAACAGCGAAATTCGAGCTTATTCTATCGACGATTACTATCAGAATTTTCAAGCTATGTTTTTAAGACTTTCATAAAAGTTGCTCTATACATTTAGTTAATATATTATGCACAGTATATTTTGATTGAATTCGCGCATGCGCAGTGAAACAATATTTAGTAAACCTGCTCATTTTTCATACAATTTTTATTATTTTTTAATTCTGATTACAGGGTATTGTGTATAATTTTGTTTGTCATATTTTCGGAAAATAACTTGTTTTTATATTAAAAACTCTGCAAATTATAAGCAAAAAACTTGGTAAAATTTGGGACTGTTTTTATAAAAACCTGAATTTCTCTTCGAGTATACATGCTATCTTCATAAAAATGAACGCAAATTATTACAATAAGCCACTTAATCATAATCTGCAGTTTGAATGCTTTTTGCAATATTAGTTTTTACAGGGTTATCCAAAAGACATTCGTTTTTCTTCAATTTGTTGACTGCCCCTTATGGGGTTTCGGGAAAAAATCTTCGCGGAAATATATGACGTTTATAATGTTGTTTACACTCCTGATGTTTCAGGATAATTGCTCATGTATCTTTCCAGATATTTAATAAATTATAATAAAAACAACTTCGTCTAATAATTTGGCCAGGGACTGTAGATTTCTGAACTATGCGAATAAGGTATACAAATAAACCGAATAGACGAAATGATCGAGAATTTCTAGTCTATCATTTTCTAGGTGGTGAAACGATACATTATATTATGAATCGTTTGAATTACGAGAAATTATCACTTGGTTTCTGGAATAAATTCATAAACTAGAATTATAGTTACTAAAACTAACCTCTTGTGTTCACATTTATTTGCAGAAATTTTTAAATAAGTTTGACCACAATAATATCGGTAAACGCTCTAGAATTTGAATAGGGGATTCAACTATATTTCACTAGAACTTTTACATAGATCGGTTGCCTGAACGAGAACTTGAGTCTTAGCCCGCCCTCTAGCGAATGAATAAGCAGCATACGATACGACATGCGAGATACGATCTTTGTTTTTGTTTTAAAATGGCGGATGAAACGACTGCATCACTGCATGATCTGTGGCTTCTCGAAAGAGCGATAGAGTGGAGAAATTTAAAGGTATGTACAAATTTTTATATGAATAATTGTTCAAGTAACTAATTTTTTGTTTGTTTCTAAGTTCTGTATATTTAGCTGTGTTCATTCTTTTCCTAAACGGTAAATGTAATGCACGCACATTTTGATATTACAAATTAATTTACTAGTGTAGATTTTGTAAAGTATGTTTTTCGATAATGTTTAAAAGTTTTTAAAGCCATTTTATAATAATTATTAACAATTTCTGTTTCTTCCATTTAGTAATAAGGCTTTTCTTTTTTAACAAATCCCATTCTTCCCTCCTTTCTCAAACAAAAGTGATTGTATGGATTTTTGCTTTTTACATTTCACAAAATGAGCCCCAAGATAAAAAACCTGCATCGACCCCTGCTCTTATAGTTACAAAAATGAACAATGTAATCACTTTCTTTAACATCATAGATAGAATTGTAATATTCCTACTGTATTGGTGAAAACAAAATTCAAAATTAAATTGTAGTTCAATTTATTATTTAGTAAAAAAAATAAATAAATAAACAGTTAGTGTGAAAGCGATAAAAATAAATTTCACCACCTAAATTGGCAGTTTTGTCTACTGTGCATCAGCATTTAATTTTTTCAGGGAGCCAAACTTTTTATCAAACTGAATTTTGTGATGGTGACCAAGACCATTTTATCAAACTGAATTTTGTGAAGGGGCCCATTTTATCAAACTGAATTATGTGAAGGGACCCATTTTATCAAAATGATTTTTGTGAAGGGGTCCATTTTATTAAATAGATTTTTGTGAAGGGGCCCTAAATAGGTCCCAAATTTTTCCTGGATCGACCCCTGAAGAGATGGATAAATGTAAATTTAGCTATGTCTAAATAATGTAAATTGAAAAAAAAAAATATAGGAAATGAGAGGAAAGTAGTTTTTCTCAATCAGTATATATAAAAAAAATTGTTCCTTCTAAAAAATATTATTCTCATCCATTAAATATACTTGCAAAATCAATCAAATTTTTTATTTGGAGTTTTACTCCTGTAATATAAGCTTCCAAAATTGTAAAAGTGGAGAAATTTTGCTTCAAAATTGCACTTTATAACTGCACACTGCTATGGATTCTGACAATGATTCTATGGATTCTGCCTGAGGAAAGCACCGTAATTATAACACCTAGGCCTGGATTTTTAAATTTCAATTTAGATTTTTTTTATATTAAAACGGGCATACGGAATTTTGGATTCGAGGCTATTCCATGCTCTCCGCCAATCCGCAGCAACAAAGCAGACAGCCAATGAGAGCAATTGTGAATATGGGATGATCTAGGATCCAGAAACGGCAATTCATTTTCACAGCTGAAAGCGGCTAGCCACAGATTTCATTGTTTTGTTTGAGTTTTATTTTAAAGAAAAGGTAAATATTTTTGGCTAATTGAGGTTCACATAAGTTAGTTTCAATTGTATTCATTCTTTGTATGCGTAGTTGCCCCCATATATTATGTGTTTGGTAAAAATATATTTTGCACTTTACTGAATGTTTTCATAGCGCTAGACATACCAGCTCATGTTCTTAAATGAAACAAACTGTTTTCAATAACAAATCTTAATGAATCAAATTAATCTTACACTTTACTATAAATTGTACAGTTCTACAATTTATCGCATATTACAATGTTCTTGGGAACTAAAAATGTAGTCCAATAACAGAAACAGAAAGAAAATTTGTAAATAACAATAAATAAATAATCATAAATTTCACATCATTGAATTAACAAACTATATAAGATACAACTTTAAACTGATATGCCTCATCAACTGTTGTCGAAAAAAATATAATATAAATAATTCTTAAACATTATGAGTTTGCTTAAGAAATTAAAACATTCAGTGCAGTGTAGGATATATTTTTTCCTCAAAACAATTTAATTTGTAAATATGAAGTTAAAAAAAAAATCACCGTTTTCTCACATATTATGAGTTTTATCAGCAAGTTAAACATTAAGTAAATATGAATGATTTGCAGAGCTGTTTCTATCAAAAATTCAATAACATCGCCCAAAAACCCTCAACAAAAATAATTATAAAGAGTGCGATGACAACATACATTTTATACCACTTTGCCTGTCCGTTCTTGGGCGATTCTTATAAAACTCAAAATTTGTCACAAAATAGTGATTTTTTTTACAACATGCTTACAAATTAAAATGGTTTATAATTATTTAAAAAAAAACTCGGCCAGAAATAACATTGATTTTACATTTTTAAAGACTTATTCTTTATATTTATTTTGAAACAGCTCTGCAAATCATTCATATTTACTTATTGTTTTACTTTCTGATGAAACTCATTATGTGAGAAGACGGTGATTTTTTTTATCTCATACTTACAAATCAAATTGTTTTGATGAAAAAATACATCCTACACTTCACTGAATGTTTCCAATTCTTAAACAAAATCATAATATTTAAGAAATATTTACATTACATTGATTTCGACAACAGTTGATGCGGCATATCAGTTTAAAGTTATATCTTATATATATGAGTTTGTTAATTTACAATCTTTCTGTTACTGTTTTTGACTACATTTTAGGTTCCCGAGAACGTTGTAACATGCGATAAGTTGTAGAACTGTACATTTTATAGTAAAGTGTAAGATTAATTTAATTAAGATTTGTTATTGAAAACAGTTTGTTTCATTTCAGAACATGAGCTGATAATGTGAACGCTATGGAAACATTCAGTAAAATGCAAGTTATATTCTTACGAAATATATGGGGGCAACTAAACATACGAAGAATGAATACAATCAAAACTAACTTACGTTAATCTCAATTATCCAAAAATATATCCCTTTTCTTTAAATTAAATCTAAAAAATAAACAAAACAATCGAATTTGTAGCTAACCAGCCTGCGGTCGCTAGATCCTGGATCATGCCATAATCACACCTGCTCTCATTGGCTGGCTGCTTCGTTGCCACAGATGGGGTTGCCGAGGCTATTTCAAGCGGAGAGCTTGAAATAGCCTCGAACCCAAAATTCCATATACACGTTTTAATTTTTTAAAAAATCTAAATTAAAATTTAAAAATCCGGCCGCGAGGTATACTTTCCCGTGACAACATCTACACTTGACAAAAATTTCAGAGTCCTAGGTGTTATAAATGCGGTGAAAACCGCGGGCAGGCAGACAGACATCTACTGTTTTATAGAGATAGAGAAGAATAAAGTTAAATTTTATATATGCATTGTGTTTTTCAACCTCCACCAAATATTAGGGGACCTTAAGAATTAGGTTGTTAAATGAATTTCTGAATCTAGATTTTATTTGATTTAGGGTGCTAAGCCTCTTTTACAAGGTACACTTTTACTCCTTCACAAAGATTAAAAAGGTTTACTCCTTTACCTCAAGGAGTAAAAGTAATAAGATTTTTGCAGCTCTTCTAATCTCATTTTTGTTTAGTGCTCACTTTGGCCAATTTGACAGGGTGCAGCGACTGGTGGCTCTTACTGCCCTTTTTTTGTTTTTTTCCCTCTTTTCGGTCGCAGGGGGAAAAAAAGGGTACTTTTCCGTTATACGGACACCATGCCAAAATGTATGCTAATGCATAATGTATGTAAATGTATGCTTGACGACAATGGTGTCTATATAACAGAAAAGTACCCAAAAAATCTTTAAATACATCTATTGATCGTTGGAAAAAATTGTGAATTTAGTCAATTGGTTGAGGGAATAAAATAATGAAATTCATCTTACGCATGAGGCATGAACATAGAAATAGATAAGGACTTCTAATGAAATAGTGTTAATATCGATTTACGACTTTGGAACTACATGGCAGCCAACATGTGTACAACTGTGCTAAGGTAACGCCACCTACAAACAACAATACGGATACATACCATAGAATGTACCTATTATGACTACCAGACGATGGCTGTCAAGCAGACTATTTGAAGAAGTAGGCAAACTAATACAACTGTCCTACACAGACATTGTATTTGAAACATTTTTCGAGAAACGATTTTCTTCTTATAAAGGCTATTAGAAGCCCTTGTGTATGTTCATAGAAAAAAAATCACTGAATTCGTCGACCAGTTGCGGGAAAAAATGGTGAAGTTTGCCAATCGGTCGCAAGAAAATAACGCGAAATTCATCAGTCAGTTGCGGAAAAAATTGTAACATTTTTCAGTGAGGTACGAGAAAAAAAAATAATAATTTCATCAATCTGTCGCCCGAAGAATTCGCCAATCGGTTATGGGAAAATTCACAAAGTTCGTCAGTTGGTCGGTTAAGGGGGAAAAAAACGTGAAGTTTGTCGATTGCTCGCCAGAAAATATCCTGAAATTCATCGATTGCTTGCCAGAAAATATCGCGAAATTCGTTAATTAATCGCGGGAAAACATTGTGAAATTCATCAGTCGGTCGTTGGGAGGAATTGTGAAATTCATCAGTCGAACACAGGAAAAAATCATGAAATTCATCAGTCGAACGCAGGAAAAATAAATCTACATTTCTTAGTCAAACACAGGGGGAGGAAAAAAAATCACGAACTTCGTCAATCTGTCGAAAAAAAAAATTACCCGAATTTCCTCGAATTTACTCTATTGATAATGAAAAAAGCATGAAGTTCGTTGATCGATCGCGGACAAAATGCAAAATTCGTCAATCGGTCACGGAAACGCAAAGTTTGTCGATCGGTCACTGAAAAATAGCAAAGTTTTATAGATATTCCGCTTAAAAATTGCAAAGTTAGTCGATCAGTCGTGGAAAAAATACAAAGTTCGTCGATCGGTTGCAAGGGAAAAAAAATCACAAAATTTATCGTTTATTTAGAAGTAAATTAAATAATGTAAATTTTTCCAGGAAATGGTGAAATTTTTTGGGCGGAAGGCTCCCGCATAAAGGTAAAATTAAGCACTCGCCAGTCTCCACTCGGCGATTAAGCTTGAAAAACTGGCAATTAAAAATATGTCAACAACTGACCAAATGCATGATCTTCCGATTTCTTTTTTTTTTTTTTTCAATAAAATTCACTATTTTTCTGTGCCCGATCGATGAAAATCTTGATTTTTATAAACCTGTTCGACGAAATTTATGATTTTTACGTGCCCGATCCCCCCAAATTAATGATTTTTATGTGTGCGATCGACAAAATTAATGATTATTACGCTTCTGATCAACGAAATTCATGATTCATATGTGCCCGATCGAGGAAATTCATGATCTTTGCGTACCCGATCGACGAAATTCATGATTTTTATGCTTGATTATTATGAGAATGACGAAATTTGCAATTTTTTCCAAAACTTATTGCCGAAATACATACAATTCCTGAATTTCTAGAGATTTTGGCCTGCTGGCCACAAGTTGTGCCGGTGTAAGGTATATCATGCTTTGGGTTATTATTTAGTGCATAAACATACCTATTTTATTATTGTCAGATCTTAATTCTAGACAAATATTTTTTTTTAAGAAGGTACTTATGTAGTTAACTACATAACATTATGTGCTACATAAGCATGTTCTGTATAACTTTGCTGTTAACTTATTTTTAAATTTAAAACAGATTGGAAATTAATATATCATGTTTATTTAAAACAATATAAATTAAAACATTTATGTAGTAGATAAATTACTTGTTTACTGAAAAGTCATATTTTTTCAAATTAAATATTCAGTGACATAAATGTACGTACTGGCTACTAAAGAAATTATTCTCAGTAGCCAGTAACTGGCTACTAAAAAAAATCAACCTACTGGCCAGTCGCTTCTAAGTGAAATTCCTTATTGTCACCTTTACGATATTTTTTTGGGAGGGATTTCAAAAATTTCAGTGCGAATCTGCCATCCCGCCTTGAAATTCAAGCCCTGACAAGTTTCCTGTTGTATTGATTTTAAAAAGTGTGGTGTAAAATAAATGTTTTATTGTTTTTTAGCAAAATTTTACATTTAACATAAATGTTGATTCATCTTTCAATTATTCTTATTTAATTTTTTTTCTCCACAAAATTACTAAATAAGGCTTAAAATTAAAAACTTTAATGAATACGTATTTTATGTACTCTTTTTCCAGAAAATATGTATGTTTGAAACTACATTGCATGACTTTCAGCTTTGTACTTTACAGGTCAGACGTAAAAATTATTGTAATAAGCAAATTTATTTTAAAATTGCTCTTTTCTTTCACAGGACTGTGCAATAAGTGATACAGATTTGTCGACAATTAGCTCTCATTCTTCATACAGTTTGCCCTCTACTTATGTTATCTTTCCAACAGTTCCTGAAAGGACTACTCCTGTAAAACAAGTAACCTCTGCTTCTGTTACCTTCGAAACACTTCCTAAAGCACAAAGTACGCCTGTAAAACAAGTAGCTTCCTCAGAATCATTGCCTTTAAGATCATCTCCTCGCATAAAGTGTTCATTTTGATGGTAAAATCAGATGGTGATCTGAAGAATGCAGCTCACTAAGTTCGGATGAAACTACCTTGTCAACTTAAAACTTCCAAAGAATCTTCAATGTGCTCAGAAACATTTTCTGAGTTTATAGAAGTTATTGGATCATCCACAGACTTATTATTTAGAATCAAAATTCTCTTCAACTTTTCTAACATTATCTTTTCTTAGATTTTTGTGCTTTTTTTAAAAATGCCTCTCAAAGTTACCTATATGAGAAAATTCTAATCCACCACAATTACCATTAACACATTTTATTTTACTTTTTGGTGTTATCCCATGATATCGCATATGGTTCTTAAATGCTTTCATCAATTTAAAGTCAACCAGACACTTAAAACAGCTAGGCATAGTAAGATTTGAAACAGAAAAATCATATATATATTAAAAATAAAACAAAATCCCTGAAAACATTATTTATATAACAAAAAATAATAATTAACAAAATTGAAATTATATTACTTTACTTGTTATTAAAAATCAAATAATTTTGAAATAATTTAATTACACTGCCTAAAAAAAGTCCATAAGGAAAAACTGACAATAATACAAATGAAAAAAAGATTACTTTAAGAGTTTATAAATGATCAGTTGTGTACAGGTTATTATGATAAACCCTGTATCTAAAATAAACAATTATTACAAGTGTATTTACTTTTACTTTTTCTCTTGAACATCTGTAATAGCTGAAGATAAGTTTTTTACTGCAACATATGACCCGTCATAAGGGGTTTCTATACCATAGAGGTATTTTTGGATATACAGCCAAGCCAGTTTACTTTCAACTGGATACTGTGCATTTAATGCAAATATGCATTTAAAACATACATCAATTGCCACCATCGGTGATGTTACCAAATATTCAGTTTCTTCAATAACGACATAAGATTTAGAGACTTTCTCTCCATTATACACAACTACTTCATTTCTAAATTATATAGTAATTTGACGATTCCTCGGAAACAGGTGCAATTTTTGTTTGAAACTGTTATTACTTTAATGACAGATGTCTTGTCAATTTCTCTTTCATGCCCCTTCTGTTCAGATTTTGAACGTCCTGAAAAATGCATTTTAAGGGATATGCAAATAGTTACCAAAGATTTAAGCACAGAGTATCGCAGATTAAAATTATTTGAGCAAGATGGAACTTACATTCCACCTGTACAAATTTGTGTTGACAACAAATTAATTCCATCAAATCGAAATAAGGATAGAGAACATTGCCTTCAGAGACAACAAATACCAGCTCATTTCATTCCACTTAGGTTTGTTTTATCAAACTTTTTGCATCAACCATTAGCAATGAAAAAAAATCTTAGGTTATTTAAACCAGTTAACAGAAGAAACTGACTGCATATCTAACTTTATACAAGGTGATTATTGGAAAAACAGAGAAAAGTCTAAGAATGGATTGACCTTGCCCCTTTTTTTGTTTGGTGATGACTATACCTGTGGCAATGTTTTAGGTAGTCATGGTACTATACATAAGCTAGGTGCCATGTACATATCAATGCCATTTTTACCAAATGAATTCCGTTCAACCTTAAAAAATATTTTTTGTTATACTTATATCATTCTTCTGATAGGAAAGACATAAAAAATGATAAAATGTTTGCAGTTTTAATAGAAGAATTTAAATTTTTAGCAGACACTGGTATTCAGGTTCATACTCCAGAATTTAATGGTATAATTTATTTTTCACTTGGACTTTTAATAGGAGACAACTTAGGTTTACATGAATTGTCGGGCTTTGCTTGTGGCTTTACTGTTAATCATCTATGTCGAATCTGTACTATCTCAAGGCAAGAACTGCTTATTACATGTGATGATAAATCTCTTGTACTACGTGACAAAAATAACTTTCAACTTTCCATTGAACAAGCTAGTCGTTATGAGACGGACATTAATGAACCTTGTATTTGGAATAAAATTCCATATTTTCATGCTACAGAAAATTTAGGTGTGGACATCATGCATGATATGATGGAGGGAACTTCCAAATATGTTTTAACTGCAATAATAAACTTTTATTTAAAAAGACACAGTGTCATAAGTTACTTAAATGACATGTGTACATTGTTTTAATTGGAACTAGTGAAAATTATCTACACAATAGTTTTCTAATTCTGTGACTCAAATTCAACCTAATAACTGAAATTCATTCTTGTTATCTTTGACATATTTTAGTCAGGAAATTTGCTCTTAAAAGTGTATCACCGTAAGATCGAGTATGTGTTCATTTTGTTCTTGTGTGTGTGTTCATCTTGTTCTTGTATATTCCATTATATTGAAGAATTTCTGCTGTCATTTTTCATACTTTTGTTATTTAAGGTCTTTTTATTCATTGTAAATACTAATAGTTTCTGATTTTTGAAAAATAAGTGTTTTTGTAATAAATTTTAAAACTACAACATATTTGTATTGTATCATTTTTAACCATAAGTAAAGAATTTTAGACTCCATCATTGGCAACCTTTTTAAAAACTACATCAAGGGAAACATGGCTTAAAAAATTTAGTCTGTGTATTCTGGTCAATGATTTTATGCTTATTGCCCTGGAAGTCTAGCAAAACTAAAATTTGGATAATTCCTTTATTTATTAAAGGTGGAGAAAAAAATAAGAATTTCCTATCTAAATCACAATACATAGACTAATTTTTACAAAAAACTTCTGTTATCGGACCTCCAGTTTCAGATAAATTGATTTATTTTGATATTTGAAATAAGTATTTAAACAAAATTAGTTTTTTTTTTCTGTTTTTAGATTTTAAAACTTTGAAGAGAGTAAAATTTTTTATAAGTTTTAACTTTGCTTTGCTCCCTAAATTAATCTTTCAGTTTTAATTAGAGAGTGGAATTAAGATTTTTTCTATATCTGAATTTAACAAATAAATAAAATCCAGAAAGTGTAGGAATAAGAGGAGTAATATTGTTATGAAAAGAAACCAGAGACAAACTGAGAGTTTTTCTACTGTTTCTTTTTCCCACTCTTATATACAAATTCAAGTAAATGGAATGAAAATATAAAATTATTTCTGATGCTTATGAAATCAAAGCATTTAAAAGAAAGGTGGTTATGCATAAAATAAGTAAAAATGATACAATTACAAGAAAAAGTGGGCTCTGGGGATTTCAGATTTTTTTTTTATTTTTTTTTTATTTAGTTAGTTCTGAGATTAATTCAGATTTTAAATATATTAAATATATTTTTTAATGTATGATTGCATTACTTATTTTGATCCTAGTAAATCCTACTATCATAGTTAAAACAATCCACATGGCCCACTTCTAAAAATAGACATATAAAAATAATAATAATGGTAACCAGAAATATATTGGATTAAAAAAATTGGGGGGGGGGGGGGTATCTCCTTTCATTCACAAGTGGTAGGTGGTAAGCTTTGAGAAAATAATTTCTTTTGTAGTATTGTAAATTCTAAAATTTGTTGTTCTAAAGGAAAATATCTTGGGTTGTTGGATCAATTCTTAATTGAATTAAATTCTACACTATTCTTAAAATTATCTGTTTTTGGTGGGCTCTATCTTAATGAGATACTAAGAGTCAAATTTCTCACAGCTTACCCTTGATTTAAAGAAAAAAAGGAAATTTTTAACAACTTTACTAGAGTAAAAGAATATTTTTTAAATCTACACAATGTAGGTTCGGCCACTATACACATTGGCTGCAATTCGCTGATATTGATTATGGGAATCCATCCTCGTTTATCTTTCTGACACATTTTAGTTGTTGGTGGGTGCTAAAACCTTTTAGTTAAACCTTACATGTCATAGTGCTGTAAAACTTTACTCTTATGGTAAACAAACCCTTTGCCATATTTAATATGATCAGCTGTCATCTTGCCAGTTGGGATAGTAATTACTTGGTCCCTAATTATTGTTACAGTCAAACCTCGTTAACACGAACACGCGTAACGCGAATTACTTTTAAGCACAAACTTGTTTCCTATTGCCCCGTCCTGTTGTATGTAATGTATTTAAGTTCGGATAACACAAACTACTTTTAACACGAACAAAAAAGTTTCCCATTAAGTGTTCGCGTTAACGAGGTTTGACTGTATTAATGGTTTTTTCCCAAAATATTAGAGAGTTTGATAGAATTCATTGGTTTTAATGAATCAAATAATGTATGAGATCCAAATTTGCATTTGTGTACTCTTATATACTATTAATAGACTAACTAGGGACATGTAGAAAAGCCCAACAGACTCAGTTTTTTCGTTTAGGAGTTGAGAGGTATTTTAATGTCATCTGCAAATTGCAATCTACCAAAAAGTTAGAATATTTACACTTAAAGATGAAATCTGAAATTAATCAAGAAACATTGGAGTATGATGATATTAGTGTAGAAGGCCAATATCCCTTGAATGAAAGACAAAATAAATATTACTTTAAATTATTGTTTCATATCAGATTTTTAGTGCACTATAAAGTAGTATTAAAATTTAATTATTCGTGTATTTGATATAAAAATTTCATTATTAAATTTTGTGTAAAAAGTCTCCCTCCAATAATCTTTTTTAAAACTATAAGTAAATAAATGTATTTATTTCTGACAATCATTGCAATTTAAAGATTATGAGGGGGGGGGGGGGGGGGATCTGACGAAATTGCATACTTTTTTAAGCAAAACGTTTACTTATACATGAGTAATTAAAATTTAATAAATTTTATTTAATATGTGCTGAAATTTTGTTGTAAATCAATATTATGTATTTTAAGTTTATTTTATCCTTCAATGAGGTGACATAGGCCCAAGCTACTAATGCCGTAGAATATCATGCATAAATATTTCCAGCTTAATTCAGGAATCCTTCCTTAGCATAAAATTTTACCTTTTTTTTCAGTCTCCATTATTTCTGATTACCTACAAATTCTAACTTGAAGATCTATAGAAGCAATATTTTGTAATCAAGGTGTTTTTACTTCTAAAATCTGCTTTTTGAATGGCAGGGAACACGAAGTTCGGGCTTATGAAACCAGAACTTATAGTTATGCAGATTGGGCCATTTTCAGCCTCAAGCCCATTTCTTTCTAGTTCATGAAACCAGAACTTACAGCAATGAAATTTAGTCCATTATCAAAATCTAGTCTAAAGCCCATTTTTTCTATTTCATCAAACCCGAACTTAGTTTTGGAGTTTAGACCTTCTTTAAAATTTAGACAAAAGCCCCCTTTTTTAGTTCACAAAACGAGAATTTCCAGTTATGACCGTGCTTTCTGCTTTGGGAAACAATATTTTGTAGTCATGGTGTGTGTAAATTGCAGTTCTAATATCTGACTTGGAAGAGCAGGGAACTGGAAATTCTGTTTTATGAAACCAGGAATTATAGTTATGAAATTTAAGCTGTTTTCAAAATCTAGCTCAAAACACATTGTTTTCTAGTTCAGGGAACTGGAAATTCTGATTTATGAAACCAGAACTTATAGTTATGAAATTTAAGCTGTTTTCAAAATCTAGCTCAAAACACATTCTTTTCTAGTTCAGGGAACAAGAAACACATTATTTTCTAGTTCAGGGAACAAGAAACACATTATTTTCTAGTTCAGGGAACAAGAAAATTCTGGCCTACTCATCTAGAAAATTAACTAGAACTCTCTAGTAAAAGGAACTAGAATTTATAAGGATGACATGGAACTATTTTTTCTAGAGCCACAATTTATTTTCTAGATGCCAGTGGCAGAATTTTTTTTCAGTGTAGAATTTTGGTTTTTTATCTCTATTTATTAAAACAATAGGCTTTTTTCGAATTTTAATATTTTGAGCTTCATAGCTGGTATTCATCTATATATACGGAAAGTTTCAACTCTGTAAATTACATAGTTTCTGAGAATGGCTCTGTGACGAACAGACAACAGATCGGGAGTAATAGGGTTTCGTGAGATGAACGAAACCCTAAAAAGAGCATGTTCATATCTATTCTCATCGATTTCATCGAAAAATATACAACATTGTTCTAGAACTTTTGCATAATTTACTTCACGTCATTAATCATGTGTTATGTTTCTAAAAATCTGACGCTGAACATAATCTTGCAATTTCATATCGATTAAAAATAATGGTTGTCATGTCCAAAATACATTTTCGTGTCGCTGGAATTATATAAGAGTCTGATTCTGAACTTTTCCAAGACACATTTCGATATTAAAGGAGTCGTTGTTTCCTTGGCAATAATACTTTTTCATTTTTTACCTCCAACACCAAGATATCAAAATCGTACCGACTGCGCTCAGTTCCATACCCGAAATATAGCATAATGTTTTTTCTCAGTTGTCTAGCGATGCACTGGTTTGGGGAAAATACGTTACAAACATAATAAAGCAAAATTGCGTTTTTTACAACATTATGGATAATTTTCTGTACGTTATTTAATCTATTGTGTATAATTATAATTAGTAATAGTAATATCTTTCTTCAATATATTTTTTATTATTTTTTAAACGTTAAACTATTTATAACTAAGTACACATAATATTAGTTTTTATTTATCAAATAATTACATGAGCTTGAAGGCGAATAAAACAATCGTATTTTGATAGTAATTATACAATTTAATGATAATTCTAAATAACTAAAAAATATATGCATATAATTAATTTAGATACATATCATTTTTTGTTATTTACAAACAAAATAAAGTAAAAATACGTTTTTTTCAACACAATGGGTAATCAACTGAACTTGCTCTCCGTAGCTCTACCGTCGTTCTGTAGCAATCTCAAAAATATACGAAATTTTTAAAAACCATGATCACTAACGAATTGAATAACGTATGAGCAATTCGCGCCTACGAAAACTGATAAAATAAATCCCAATAGGCAGCAACCTTGCGCGTAGCAATCTCAAAAATGCGTGAAATTCGTGAATGTCACTATCACTAACGCATGTATAAAAGCGTTTCACGTCCATGAAAACAAAAACAAAACATTTAAACTTTCATTTCTTTTCAATAAAATTATTTTTTTAATCTATTAAATATGAAAAAATAAAAACGTTCCATTTTTTCAAACTTTCGTCTATCAATTTATTTTTTATACCTCAATTAAAAATTGAAATCTAAAAACTTTCCATTTTATCAAACTTTCCGCTACTTGAATTCGAAATCGAGTCCTCAAAACTGGAGAGAAACGTCAAACCACGAAGCTACTACGCATTGATTCTGAAACAGTTTAGAACAAAATCTTAACCCTTAAATGCCATGTGTTGCCTTTCGGCAACATACCCAATTTATTCTTTAAAAATAACATTAGGATAATACTGAAGATTAAAGCCTAATGTTGCCAATAAAATACATACTGACAATATTATTAAATAAACTTTCAACAATCAGATGACAAGTATTGTGCTGTTTAACAATAAAGAAAATTTATTTTTTCAATTGTTGCTAAATGTGCTTTTTGTTTCATTTGGAAGCTTATAAAGTACCCTATCTTAGACTGCTGTGAGCAAGTAAAATTTATTTCTCATCATAGTTCTTAAAATTCAAGTGTGCTTAATGTTATAGAATTTTATCAAGTTAAATTATTTTTTCGGTTAAAGACCAGTATTGCCGATTAGTAACAAACTGTTTTTAGCCGTAAACCATACTTAAAATAGAATATGATTTTTTTAAAGTATTTTTCCCATGATTTATTTGAGAAATAAAAGCCGAAAAACATTTTAAAGTTTATTTTTGAAAAATCAGGCATTTAAGGGTTAAACAAAGACACCAGAAGTATTTGCAACACGTATGATAATAGCCAAGATACCTAATAATACTTCCAAGAGCCACAATCAAACAGATTGCGACGTACGGTTCTGACCGTGGAACATAGTTGAAATAAAAATTTACGCCATAATATATTGCATTTAAACATAAGTTTGGCGGCATATGCACCTGACGTATGTTTAGATTGAAGTTTTTATCCAAATTATGATAATCCACATTCTAAAATTAGACGACTCGCAAGTGAAAGTAGTCAGCAAAAATCTGCTAGACGATAATGGCAGGTTCATTAACAAACCAAATAATACAGCATAGTTTATTTTATTGTTTCCGTTATCAGCGGAGTTTTCTGACAATTGGTCCAATAACATTTTGTTCTTTTATACAAAGTAAGTTAGAACTTCTAATTTTATGAGAATTAAGTATGTTTATACGCTTTTTAGAATTTTTATTAGAAAACGAGGTGAGTTTTCAGTCTGTTATAATGGAAGTTCATTTTTAATCCTCCACATACGATTTAACACCAGAACTAAAATTGTCTATCGCACATAAGTTTTTATAAAATACATTATTCTAAAAATTAAAAGAAAAATTTGCTTGTAAATATTTTTTTTTCCTTAAAGAATAACGTAATTAAAAAAAGAATTTTCTGCTAATATTATTTTTCAATGCATGATTACAAATATCACATTCAGATTGTTGTCATGGAAACAAATGTCATTCTTAAAAATTAACATGATGACAAAGGGGCTTACTTTTTAATGCTATTTTGCTTTCGATAACGTATATGTGACGTCAACATGACGTCACGAAAAAGTTGCAAAAAACGAAAATCTACTGTGCTCTCGTTCCGTTATGTATTTTTGACGTTACTTATGATATCGTAAGCATATTGAGATAAAAAGAACGTCTCCTAGTTAAGATACACGAAAATGAGGTCTCCACGCATACTAGTGCAATGCTGCATATCTGCTAATCGTTTGCGAAAGCAGGATGGTTTTCCATGAATATTATATCTTTCCTGGGTGAATATTCTAGTTCTTCATGCCGGAAAATTCATCTTGTGCTATCTCTTGGATTGTTGATTCATATGAGGATCTATGATTTTTAGGTATACGAATTTTAACTGAAGCATGCCGAGACACGAAAACGCAAAGTTGTCATGACAATGAACACCTTTATTCGGTATGCAATTACAAGATCATTTCAGCGTCAGATTTCTACAATCACCACAGATCATCCCTGCTGTTAAGAAAGTGATAATATCTTCCCGAAAGACGTAGTTGTCTTCGATGGAATCGATGTAAAATGATATGGACGCAGACTTTATAAATCATTTAGTCAAAGGTTTAGCCAAGGTTGAACGTTGCCAGGCCTTGAATTTTTGATATGAAACTATTTAAATTTAATAAAATTTCAATCATTGTTGTAATCGTCATAACAAAGTTAAACTGTAAATTAAATACAATAAAATCTAGAATAATTCTGCTTTAATCTATTCTTAATAAATTATTAATGTGGGAAAGTACCAGTAGCTCTTAAATTGAAAAGAAAAGAGAATAGAAACATATTCACTTCTCGATGTGTAAATAGACAAAAAAATATATTATTTAGGCCAAAAAAAATAATAATTGAATCTTATTTAGAAGACACATTTAAAAAAAAAAGCTAAATATACAGTTTTGATTTCGTCGTATCACGATAGATGGCAGCACCACAAAAGTGTAAAATTGACTATTTTCAAAAGAGCTCTCTCTTTACTATGTATTTTTTTCTTCTCTTTACTATGTCAAAAAGAAGAAAGAAAGAACTTTTTATTAATTCTTAATTAGCATACCTTTAATTATTATTATGTTTTAAAAATTCTGTTATATTTTTCGGTACTTTTCGGTTAGCCGGGCGCCAGTGAAATTTATATACCTATGTATACATATATATACATATATCTATACATACACACATTTATATACGCATGTATATATATATACATATATATACACATACATATATGTGTGTATGTATACATATATATGTATATATAGATATATACATTTCACTGGCGCCCGGCTAACCGAAAAGTACCTATTTTTCTTACATGTGTGTATTAATTTTCTTTTATTTCTTTTATCAGGTTATGTGTATGATGCGGACCTGTGATGCAACGATGCGCGGGCCTGTTGTTCAGCACAAATCGTTTGTTGGTCTGTTTTTTTTTCCCTTTAATTCTGAGAGTGTTGTAAAAATTCTGAAGTCTAAATCTAAATTCGAAAGTGTGAATTCTTGATTATTAAAACTGTAAAAAAGAAAATGCTCAAGTGTAATCATTGTGAAATTATGTTTCAATTAATTAATTTTAACAAAATTAAGTCTTCATAAGAAAATGCAACTGTTTTTTAAATATTTTATAGTAATTTTATTCTATCACCAGACCAGTCTTCAAAACCATGCAGATTAGAAAATCACTATTATTAATTTCCTGGTTATTCTGGGAAGCATTAGCTCTACAAACCATAATAATTCATTCTACACGGAATTCTGGAATCTGATATCCGGCACAAATCAAGGTGCGTAGCTTTTTGCTTTTTCTTATTCAGTTTAGAAGATTTAAATCAATGTTTGTATTCTCTATTCTTTAAAACCATACACTAAATATGGCTTATGTTTGTATAATAGGATAATTTTCCTTATCACTTTAAAATGCTTTTAAAAAATTATAACACTAAACGTAATATATATATATATATATATATATATATATATATCCTTTGTGGTTTGAAATTTTAACGAAAAAAAAATTTACATCACTGGTCAAAAATTATATATAGAAATGTTCATGATATTTTCAGTTATACAGAAAATCAAATTAATTATTTTATATATAAAAAAAAAACTAATGAGAATAATGCATCTAAGAAGAAATATATAATCCAAACTTATTTGTATGATATTTTTTGCAAGCAACTGGTTTCTTTCACAACGCTGCGTTATAAAATGTAACACTCAAAATAAGTAGATACAAGTCCTTAGAAGCCATAAGGTGTTACTGAAAAACCCAATTCTAGCCCAAAACTTTATCTCATTTCACTTGTGTGCATTATTTTGCCGCAAAAAATAGATTTCCAATGTAACCTAGACACAGATGTTCTATCGTAGATAAAAGTATAAGCATTATTACAACTGAAAAGGCATTGTGAAGTTTCAGTAGTGGCTATTTGTCCTTCTACCATTCAGATGTCTTATACTTTTCTATATTATTATATAAGAGGATTTTAAAACATTTTTCTCTCTCTGAGGTATTTTTATTAGGGAATACATTTAAGCTCATTTTTCTTTCTTTCTTTTTTGCGCATTCTGTTTTTTTATATTTTTAAGAGGTTATGATACTTCGAAAAGAAATATTTTAAAGCACATGTGATATTTTCAATGCTGACAAAATCTAAAACCTTAACCAATATAATATACAAGGCATCCTCAAATGGACTGAACAAACTTAAATGTATTTAATAACAAGACGGATGTGCCAAAACTTTCTTCTATCTCATACTTGATAATACATAACAACAAAATAAGATCACTAAATATAATTAAAATTTAGGGAAAATGCTTAATTGATACTAAAATAAAAGAACAAAAGGCTTATAAAGCCTTTTTTAATGATTCAACATACGTTTCAACGCTCTTTGCGGCGTCATTTTCAAGAAAATATATTGATAAATAAAATATTCTTGCAAAATTTGAAAAATAACATTGAAAACATGAATCACGGGATCCAAATATGTAAAACTGAGAAAAGCAGGTGCTTGAAGTAGCCTAGTAGAGTTCAGTTTTACATATTTGGATCCCGTGATTCATGTTTTCAATGTTATTTTTCAAATTTTGCTAGAATATTTTATTTATCAATATATTTTCTTGAAAATTACGCCGCAAAGAGCGTTGAAACGTATGTTGAATCATTAAAAAGGGCTTTATAAGCCTTTTGTTCTTTTATTTTAGTATCACTTAAGCATTTTCCCTAAATTTTACTTGATAATACTTCAAAATTCGTTATCGCAGCGCCAATCATGATAGCACAAAAATAGCTATTACAGAGCTTCCTTCCTGCGAAATAGCTTCAAATTCAAGTAGACCTGCTGACCATAGTCAAAAACACATAAATTAGATTTGGTTCAATTCTATGCATAACTTCAAACATTTTTCGATAGTACAATAATGAAAATGGCACAAAATCGCTATTTCTGCGCCCTCTTCCATCGAATTCTGTTCAAATTCAAGAAGAACCTGCTGGCAAAAAAATGTTTCAGTTCTATGCATAGCTTTATACACTTTTCGATGATACAATGATGACAGACACACGGACACACTCACAGACGAACAAACGGACATTTTGTATAAACATGTTTTTCGATATCCCTGCCCCCTAAAACGTGTAAATTCTTCGAAAACCGGATGTCGAAAAAAATTTGATTGAAATACTTTCTTCTATTATATATAGAAGAAAGTAATAAAATCGTATTTTTATTGGGGCTCTACCTTTAAATGCCTTTTTCTTTCTTTCTTTTTTTGCGCATTGCATTTTTTATATTTTTGAAAGCTCGTGTATTCCATGCAGAAATATTTTAAAGCATAGATATGATGGTTTCAAAATATCGACATATTCTAAAAACTTAACAAATGTAATATACTAGATTTTCTAAAATGAATTAAGCTAATTTAAATTTAAGTAATATATTTTAAAGTTGTTTTTATTGGGGATTATTATTGAATGAAATGACATCCTAACGTTTTTAACTTTCTTTCTTCCTTTACGCATCCTTTTTATATTTTTAGGAGCTGGTGAAACACCGAGAAGAAATATTTTAATGTATATATGATGGTCCGAAATTACTGACAAACTCTAAAAACTTAACAAATATAATACAATATACGAAATACAGGGTCATTCATAATTCCCTCCGGGGTTTCGAAACGTTATAGTAAAAAAACGAAGACGAATATGAAAAAAAGAAACATATGAAATTATTCCGAAACTATTCAAGTTTTGCTTACATACATTACAGGTGTTCTATGTGTGAACCCTTGGTCACACGGCATACATCCATGCGATAGTCCAGTTTCTGCCATACTCCGTTTCTTTAAATCTGAATCAGTGGTGTCAGTTCAACGGGCCTTTCGTAATAAATATCGAAAACAGGGACCAACTGACAAAACAATTCATGTGTGGTACCGGAAATTTAAAGAAACGGAGTATGGCAGGAACTGGACTATCGCATGGATGTATGTCGTGTGACCAAGGGTTCACACATAGAACACCTGTAATGTATGTAAGTAAAACTTGAATAGTTTCGGAATAATTTCATATGTTTCTTTTTTTCATATTCGTCTCCGTTTTTTTACTGTAACGTTTCGAAACCCCGGAGGGAATTATGAATGACCCTGTATAATGTATTATTCCAAAAATGAATTGAGCGAATTCATAGTAATAGAATATTAAGAAATTTTTATTGAGGTACACATTCAAACGTCTTTAACTTACTTTCTTCTTTTGGGCATTCTATCTTTATATTTTAGTGGCTTATAAAAAACCGGGAAGAAATATTTTAAAATACATATAATGATTTCAAAATATTGGCAAAATTAAAAAAAAAAATAACAAATATAAATGGATTAGACGAAATTAAAGTAATACAATATTAAGAAATTTTTGTTTAAGTATACATTCAACCATCTTTCGCTTTTGCGCATTTTATTTTTCTATATTTTTGGAAGCTGGTGTAATACCAGGAAGAAATTTGTTGAAGCAGACGTAATGTTTTCAAAACATTGACATCTTCGAAAACTGCAGCAAATGTAACACACAAGGTTTTATAAAATGGATTGAGCGAATTTAAATTTAAGTAATACATTTTTAAGGTGTTTTTATTGGGTGTACATTCAAACGCATTTAACTGTCTGTTTTCTTTTAAGCATTCCATTTTATAATTTTAGGAGCTGATGACACACCGACTAGAAATTTAAAGTACATATAAAGGTTTCAAATTATTGAGAAACTCTAAAAACTTAACAAATATAATATATAAGTTATACACAAATATATTATTCCTAAAATGGATTGAGCGAAGTGAAAGTAACACAATATTAATGTATTTTTATTGGCGTATACGTAGAAGCGCCTTTAACTTTCTTTCCTCTTTCGGGCATTCTATTTTTATATTTTTAGAGCCTGATGAAATACCAGGAATAAATATTTTAATTTACATACAATAGTTTAAAAGTATTGAAAAAACTCTAATAACTTACAAATATAATTGAATTGGACGAATTTAAAGTAATAAAATAGGAATTTTTATTGGGGAATACATTCAATCATCTTTTTCTTTCTTATTCTTTGGCGCATTCTATTTTTTTATCATTTTTAGGATCTGATAGAACATCAATAAGAAATATTTTAAAGTACATATGGTAATTTCAAAATATTGACAAGCTCTAAAAACTTGACACATATAATATACAAGATTTCGTAAAATGAATTGGACGAATTTAAAATAATACAATATTAAAATAATTTATTGGTCTATACATTCAATCGTCTTTTTTCGTTTTTTCTTTTTATTTGCGCATTCTATATTCATATTTTTTGGAGCTGAGGAAACATCAGAAAGAAATATTTTAAAGTATATATGTCAATTTCAAAATACTTTTACAATCTACAAACTTAATATAAACTTCATATATACTGTAATATACAAGGTTTCCTAAAATGTATTGAGCGAATTTAAATTTACGTAATACATTAACAAGGTATTTGTATTGGGCTATACATTAAAGTGCCTTTTTTTCATTTTTTTGCATTATATATTTTATATTTTTGGAAGCTCCTGAAACATAGAGAAAAATATTTTAAAGTATATAATAGTATGCTGGTTTCAAAATAGTGACAAATTCAAAAACTTTAAAAAGTATTCAGGATTTCCTAAAATGGATTGAGCGAATTTAAATTTAAGTAATACAATATTAAAGTATTTTTGTTTGTAGATATACATTCACGCGCTTTTTCTTGTTTAGTTCATTCCATTTTCTAAATTTTTGGGAGCTGATTGATGAGAAGAAATGGACTTCTCTAATTCTCTTTCACATACTTTTTCGTTGACAATGAGATTTTATTGTAATATATTCAACGACTTTTATCACAAAAAAAAGTATAGATATTCCAATTTTTTACAATTGTACGAGACAGGAAGTTCTACTTGCATATTAATTTCTATATTAATGATGCCCATTTAGTTGCACGTGCAAATGAATAAATAAATAAATGTGTTTCATTATCAGAGATAATTTGTAGAAATATTAATTGATATCCATTGAGTTAGAGAAAAGAAATAGTTATCATTTTATATTCGACGCGGTGTTACTGGCGTCCCCGAAACTTGTCGACTAAGTAATGTTTTTGTACGAGTCTCACTCGCACATGCACCATAATTCTGATTTACTATATTTAGGTAGTAGACAGTGTAGTTTTTGGCACATGTTTCAATTTATTTTTCCATTATTGAAAGACTTCTTACAAGTAAATTACTTAATTTTTGTTTCTTGCAATACTAGGAGTTCTGCCCCCACTGAGCTACGATCGCCAACCTCGACTAGACCACCTGAAGCGCTAAAAAAAAGTGATTTTGCTCTGTTTAAAACTAGATTACCCGATTATGGGAGATTGAATGATATTCTCACGACGAGTGGCGATCTTCTGTAATCGCGTTGCCATGCATGTCCGTTTGACTGGGGTGATTTTTTGGACCAAAAGACCCTAACCATCGCTGTCGCAGCAGCTGACGGCTATTTTCGTGATTCATTATGTAAGAACTATCACATATTTAAAAATCGGCTGGTATAAAACCACTAAGTAAAAAATGTCCCTGACTTTCTGACTTTTATCTAGAAGATCTAGAAGACATCTAGAAGATTTTTTTAGACGATAAAAGAAAATTGTTTTAAATACATTGTTTTAAATATGACGTAATTTTCAGCAGTAAATGATTTTCGAAACTAATAATTTTCTATCTTTGTTAATATTTACGCGCAAATATATTTTTAAATTGTAAAATGTTTGAAAATATCATTAGTTGCGATTTTTAAAAATATGGCAGCAGTAGGTAATAAAATTATTTTTCCGAAATATGGAATAAATCTCTATTGTGATAATGAAATTTTGAATAAAAATTTGGAAACAAAGCTTAAAAAATTAGATAAATTTAAAAAAATGATCGAACACTGCACACCGCAATCTAGTCCAGTGTGTGCCTGCAAAAGGTAGTTAGATTCTTATGCCGTTTTCACTTCTATGAAACTTTTTTAACGGATTTTTTTTTTGTCTAACATCGACATTAAATGCCGCTTAAAATAATTCATCGATTCTTTCTCATATATATATATATATATATATATATATATATATAATTATAAAATCAAAAGTGCCATTACAAAGGGCTGAGGTAGAACTGCTAAAAAAAGTTTCAAAATTTATTCTGAAAAAATATTTTTTTAAGTGGGTTTTATGCATTTATTACAATTATTTATTATTCTATATTATATATAGTAATTCCTCTTGCATGGCTCTAGTTTGATCCCCTTAAATTTTTACTAATATTAATTTTAATTAAATAATCATCACTTATTTTATTTATTTTTTATCTATATTATTATTTAATATTATCTTGTTTATTTATTTCATTTTTAGCAATTACTTATATTTTATTATTATTCAATATTATTTATTACTATTTATTATATTGTTTACTACATTACTATCCTCCTTTAATCTTACATCATTAATAATAACTTCATCTTTAGTATATTGTTCCTCTCACTGGGGACAGATGGCAGCATCTGTCCCCAGAGAGAAGAGCAATGTACTAAATATGAAGATCCTATGATTCTATCTGTCCTCAGAGAGATAATTTGTTCTTATTTTTCCCTGTAATGAATCAGAAAATCTCTTTGCAGAGTGTGGGGGTAATGATTTTTCTTTTTTTAATCCTTTTGAATCATTTCTACACCTTTTCTTGCTGGTCAGTTGTGTGTTCGATTTCTTGATCTTTTAACTACTGCGTATGGATAATTATTTATCTTTTGCATTTCTTTTAGTTTTAATATTTCTTGGGTTTCATTTTCATATATTATAAGGGCATAATATGTCATTTATAGGCTTAATGCTGACAATATTTGAGAAAATAACATCTCTATACTGTGAATTATATTTATGATGCTCCTCTGACGAATCCATATGTTATTCATAGTATTTAATAACTCATATTTCATTTTCATCTTTTTGGGTTTAATTTTGTAGTATCATTTCATTTGAATTTCATACTGTCTCTTTTTTAGTTTTTCATACATTTTAACTATATATATTTTTTTTAATTTTAACAATACATATATATATATATATATTTCTGTCACAAAGAAATTTTATGGATTCAAACGCTGGGACTCCTCTTTTGAAACTGAATATGTAACATCTGTACTACTAACATTTCTTTACATCGCTGTAATATTTATCATTGATACTCTATCTCATTTCCTTGGTGATTTTTCCCATATTAATCGGTTGCAAAAAGGTTTGAAAATGATTTAAATCAGCAGTTCCCGAACTGTTTTTGTATTCAACCCACTTTTAAGTAAAAAAATCTTTCGCGACCCACGTAATATGAGGGTATATCTAATATCTGCATGGAAATCGTTTTATGACCTTTATAATCTATCGGCGAACATAACCTACAACAAAGGGTTACGTACGAAGGATGCACTATCAACAAAAACAGGAATTGGTAATCCCAATGTGTGTAAGTGGAATAATAATTAAAACATCACATATATTACAAAGATAGTGAAAAATACGTTTAATTATTATAAAAACACAACTTTACAATCATGAGATTTCTGGGACAGGTGTTTACCGTTAAGAGCATCTATATCAAGGTTAAAGCTGATTAATTTTAACCTTAAATTACTTTCTACTCACAGTTTGTTTCTTTACTTGTTTTTCAAAAAGAGTAAAGTAGAAAAAGCGCGTTCACACAAGTATGTCGTGTTGAACCTTATCAAGGACCTAGAATCTGATTTAGAATTTTCTGGATATTCTGCTCGCATAATCATCCAGAGGGCAATTAAGGATATTTTCCCTTGAAAACTATCTTCAAAGAGGAATTGACAGATAGCCCAATTAACGAGTCTTCTTCAGTTGTTGAGAGTTTTCGTCTTTTCAAATGTTCTTCTTCAAAAAGGTTTCTAATCCACAAGTAACCTTCGCCAATTTTATTAAAGTAGCTCCTAAAGCAATTGTATTTCATTAGTAAACGAATAGAAAACATTTCACTTTTTAACACATACAGAAATTTAAAATCCTTATAGGTACTTGAAATAAAAAGAAATATTTTTAAATACATAAAGCCTACAACTTACTTATAATTTATTGATTTTTTTAATTACCTTAGTTTAGACACCAATGCTTGAAGGTGCTCTTTCATGGTTTTTGCAGTTTCCTTGTTGACTTTTATTTCGCATGATTCCAGGAAGTCATGCAAGACAGGAAACGCATCAAAACTATTTTCTTCTACGTTGCAGGCCAATCGTTCCATTAACTTTGTTTTCGACATAAAACTTGTGGACGTTATTTTCTTGCTGTTTCAAGTTAATTTCATTGCGTGCACTGAAAATATCAGCCAAATATGCAAGGCGTTTTATCCAGTTCTCATCAGAAACACATTCAATAAAATAGCTCATGGATTTATCGTCACTATCGTGCTCCAATAAAAACATTCTTAGTTCGTCAAGAAGTTCAAATAATCTGGACAGTATTTTACCTCTCGACAGCCATCGAACTTCACAGTGAAGGAGAAGTTGTTTGTGTTCACTGCCTATTTCGTCACACAACACACCAAACAATTTTGAATTTGTAGGCTATGCGTTAAAAAAGTTAACAATTTTCACAGTATCATCCAGAGTTTTCTGTAGGCACTCATCAAAACCAGAGCCAGAGCCTCCAGAAGAAGTTTGCAAGAATTCCATTGCACTGAAGAGGCCACTGATTTAAATTTGGCAACAAATCCTGAATAAATGCCTGACATAGCACGGGTACCATTTTTTGTCAAACCTACACATTTTCACCAATCAATCTCAAATTATGTAAAAAAAGTGTAAGCACATTTGAAAATATCCTCGAAATAGTTCTCGTAGGCAAAGACTTCCAAAACAAATTTTCTTCTTCCATAGAATCGTTGAATTCAAAACAAACAAATGCTAATAAATTTGCCAAGGCAGCCATATCTATGCTTTCATCAAGCTGTAGTAAAAAATAAACAGTTTGGCTTTAGAGTTGAAATCAAAAGCGTAGGTTATGTGCGCGCACATCACCGCTCTAGAGCGGGGGCTCATGATTGCCATAACATGACTGCGTGACTGCCGCCATATCTTACAACAAGGTCATACCATAATACCGACTGACTGTTTAAAATAAACACTGTCTTCTCACGAAGTTTTAGTTTAAGCTAATAGCCTTCATGATTATTGCAGTTGTAACGTATTGTATTTGTTATATTTTTTAAACAGATTAAATAAAATATATATTTTGTGTTAAACCTCGATTATTCCACAACCCACCCGTGGACCGCAAGCCATAGGTTGGTAGCCACTGGATTAAATACATAATTGGTCGGCCGATTCGTACGAGAAACTGTAAAGTTCTTGCGAAAGTTGTTTATATTATATTCACCAAATAGGAGCTCAATCGGAAATACCGCTTAGGCATTATCGTTTTCATTCACACACACGTACATGAATCATGATTACTGTACTTTCTTTGTACTATGTATTCAGAAATATAAAACAGAGTAACTATATAATGATGGGTCCATAAAACCATTGCAAAAACGTTAAATAGAGTACAGCTTTCTGCTTTTAATTAAATGTTGTCTAAGTTTTTCAGAAGCTTTATGCTATAAAGTTTCACGTTTCATTATTTTTTTAATAAAGTATATTTTCCTTGACACGTATTAAATGACATTTTTTAGGTATATTTTGAGGTTTTCAGATATGAATTTTGATGATTTATTTATTTTATTTTTTTAATTTTGAAAGGAATGTCTTCCATGGCTTTTCTGAACAAAAAATTAAATAAAAATTGTATAAGTTTATATATATTTTTAAATGAACATTCGAGAATTTTCTTAAAACCCAGTTATTTTTGTCCACTTAAATTAGCATTTTTCTGAATGTGCGCTTTATCTAAAATTAAAAAACTTCTGTAACCATTCTCGTACGGATTAAACCTACCCGTCTTGATTTTCTACACTTTTTTTTATTAAAAAAAATAAGAGGGCTGAGAAAGAAGAAATAAAGAAGTGGAGTTCACCCATCCCCACTAATTTCAGAAATCATTCAAGATTTTAATAACTGCCGAACTGAAATAAAGAAAAATATCTTACATTGTGAAACAGTCATACAAATGATCAGAATGAAAAACCACATTTTTATCCCTTATATAACGTAAAACGTTTTGTAAAATTGTGAGGTTTCAAATAGCATTTAAACGAAGGAATGATATTTGAGAATGCTTTATAAGAATTTCTTCTTTCTGTTTAAAACATTCGTATGAAAAGCTTTTGCTGCAGTTTAGAATTTTGAATCAAATGGATGAACAGTTTTCTTTTTATATATCTATATATATAATAAATGTTGCTTATAACACTTAAAATTATATAACATAGAATATAATATTATAACCTTATATAAATCTTTAACACTTTTAATATTTTTCTTAATTTTGTACGGTTATTTTGATATTGTTATAATTAATATTATTATTATTATTACCTTTAATATAACAATAATAATAATTATTATCATTATTTCGAGTCGGTTTTTTTTATTAACAGGTTTTTAGTCTTTGTTTACTGTAATCGTTTTTAGCATATGTATTTTATTTAAAAGATAGGTGATTTCTTTTCTTATGTAATATTATAACAATGAACATTCTTCCAAATTACTGTTATTATTATTTTTTAAAGTATTAAATCGTTTTGACGTATCATGTATTCACGTGAAACTATATTTTTAAATTTTATACTAATGATGTTAGCATATAATTGCATAATTAATTGCAACTTAAAAAAGCATTTTCAAAGTTTGATTTTCGATTGTTAAGGCTATTAAAAAAAAGAAAAAAAAATCCCATTTAAGCACCTATGATTCCATCAAATGTTTGACACATAAAAAAAGTTTTGCAAAGCGTAGAAAAGGGTATGTTGACAACAGAAATAATGTATATGATTTTTAGATTTCCGAATAACAACACCAAAAAGCAGCGTTTTATATTTAAAAAAAATTGCAATTACGTATTCAACCAAAGTTTTGAAATTCATTAAAAAACGGCACTTTCATGTTAGTCGTATACCAGGGGTTAATAGCCCAAAATAATCACCAAATATTTCATTAATAACAGCAGCCTTTTTTATTCTAATTATTTCAGTGATAGTTTCATTTTAGTATATCTCTTAAACTTGCGTTTTATTTATTTATTTACATAATATTTTGAAGCTTTAATTTCGTTACGGGATATTTTCCGGAAACAAATTATGAACTATTTACATTGTTTTAAGTGTAAACTGGTAAATATTTCATATTTGGGCTGTAAGCAATATAGATCTTTAAAAAATCATGCTTGAAAATTATTTTTAAACCATAAAAAATCAGTAAATGAAGATGCAGTTTTCATACAAATATGCAAATTGCATTTGAAAGTACATTTTTTTTCTGTGTTGATTTATATACAATGTTTAAAAATTGATACATTTGCAAAAAAAAAAAAACGAAATTTATTACTCAAACCGTTGCCATCATTATTCAATAACATGACATGACGTAACGCTGACATCACGTCAGTTTATTTACTTATATGTTTTTGCGTGATAGTATAGATTATTAGTATCATTAATGTTTTTATTTTCTACAGATGAAAACGTTTCAAAAATTACAAAATATTTCATGCTTACTTAAAGAATTCCATTAAGATTTCATTTATAATTTAAAACAAATAAATTTTTCAATCAAAGCATATGGATTAATCTAAAAGCCTGTATTATTATTGTTAGTGCTGGTGTTGGTGGTCGTATTATTGTTTTTATTATGTCATTTTATTAATTATTCTTCAAATATTAAGATGTATACACATTATTGCTGGCTCACTTGTAAATGTCTGTACATTTACTATTTGTACATTTTACCAATTTTTCTTTCAGACATTATTTAAAAAAAGAAAAAGCATGGTTAAAAATTCTTACTAAAAACGTTCCCCATTTAAAAAATGTAAAAACAGTCTCCAATAAAAATCTCTACCACTTCACAAAAGCGCTTTCACCCCCCGCTAGGGCATCATCAGTTGTTTTCATCAGTCGCTTTTGTGAAGTGGTAGAGATTCTTATTGGAGACTGTTTTAACATTTTTTAAATGGGGGACGTTTTTAGTAAGAATTTTTAACCATGCTTTTTTTTTTTTTTTATAATAATGCCTGAAAGAAAAATTGGTAAAATGTACAAATAGTAAGTAATAATATTTAGTTTTTAATTAGTTGCCAATTAAATGAATGTGTTGTTATTTAATCCAACTGTCCCCGATCACATCCATTCATCATATATTATTTTTCTATCATATTTTATTTTTCTATAGCATATATTGTATCATATTTTATTTTTCTGCAACATCTTTTTTTGTATTGGAATATTTTAAAAAAACTAAAGTTATAAATGATGAAAAATTATACATAAAAATATCCTTCCCATTAATATGGACCAGCCAGTTTAAAGATATATAATTTCTGAAGCCATACAAAAACAAAGATAAATCGAAAGTTCATTTCACATTCAAATTTTATACCTAAAATTAGAATATTTTATTTTTTATTCTCATAATAATTAAACCTACAATTCTTGTTTTACCACGTATTTTATTTCAAAGAATTTCAAATATTCTAGGAAGAAGAGTGGGGAAGAAGAGAATGGGAATTTAATTTCAAATCCCAGCAGTCATTTGATATTTCAATATAATCTCTTATCAGAAATAAAGAAGAATATGTTAGATTATGTAGCAGGTATATAAATAATAAGAACATGAAATATTACGTTTTTATAACTAACATCACAAAATCTTTTGTAAAATCATGAAGTTTCAGATGCCTACTTTAATTTTAAACAAAATTTGAATAGTGAAATGATATTTGAGATTAAAATTTTATATATATATATTTAATCTTTGTATTAAAATTATTGTTGTACTTTGAAATTCTATAATCAATGACGATTTTTTTTAATATGAAAATTGATTCTGACTTTTAAAAATTGATAACTTAGATTATAAGTAGTAGTAGACAAATACCTAAAAAATTTTAATGCATTTCTTTTGTTTTCACAATTTATGTAAAGTTATTGTTATTATTATTATTATTATTTTAATGGATGTAAACATTCTAAAAAATAGAAAAATATGGGATGTTTATTAAAAACAATATTCTCTAAGATTCTGAAAAATGTAAAACAAAGTTTTAGAAATAAAATAGAAGACTCTCTCTAACTTCTTCTTTTATTAGTATTATTATTGAGGTTTTTGTTGTTGGTATTGTTATTATTATTTCATTTTTTTATTTATACTTTAAAAATTGTACAAAGCTAAAACATTAATGCTACCCTAGTAATAAACTTTTTTTATTTATTTATTTACCCATTTTGTATACCAAAATTCATTGGATTTACATTATTTCTAGATTTTTCAAATGGAAATAAATTATGTTTTTTAAATGATTATTATTTTATTTGAAAACCCTTTTATTCAATGTATATTTCCCTTTCTTTTATATACTATTTGTAAATTATATTGTTTTTGCCTGTAAAAAGCATACAAGGAACTAATATACATCATTTATAATAATCGTTTTATTCAATAGAAATAAGAAGAAATTATATTCCTGGATGGAAATTCATATATATATATATGAATACATTCAATGGGATGATTTATTTCTCAAAAAAGAATTAAAAAATAAAATTATTAAAACTCACATTTTTCCAAAATAGTTCTTTAAAACACATTTAAAAGAAAGACAATTTTTAAAGGTACAATGATATTTTAGGATGATTCAAAAGGCACTTTCAATTAATCAATAAATATATAAAAAAATATTGCTTAACTAGTTGTGTGCAGAATTATGAAGTAATAAAAATTACATCCTACAAATATATTTTTCATGTTATTTAAAAAAATATGCTAGAATATTTGTGCAAACGTTAAATATATTTTTAAAAGATTTCGCATTTTGAAATTAATAACAGAAATCTATATTTATGAGGGATTTTTTTAATATTTACTACTCTATGTAAATTTTTATTTAAAATATACTTTTTAATATTTTATAGAATTGTAAATTTGATATATTTTACAGGCATGAGTATTTTACGCGTGATATGTGATATTCTGTGAGTGATGTATATTATTTTATCGATTTACAAATATAATATATATGACTTCATTCCTTTAAATGCGTATTGCTTTACTTATATGTATTTGTCCTGTTTAAAGAAGTTATTTAATTATATAGTATATTACATCAGCTTTTATAAAACCTTATTGTAAAATATTTCCTATAGAAATATGTATGCTGTTGTGTCAAAAGACATCGATAATTTCTTATCTAGACAGATCAATCTATAATGAGAATGACTATTACTCACTTATGGTTACAGATTATTCTTAAGGGGACCGTGGACCTTCATTTGTGCAAAAATCGACCCCAAAATCAAAAATTATTTTTGTGCATATTATTCTTCTCCAGTTTGCTCTGAGCCATTTACGAAAAACCGCATGCAGCTGCGACTATTTTTCGCAAAGTTACAAGCGTTTGAATTTTGTACACAAACAATTTTTCGGCCCTTTAATATACTTTAAATCTGTTTCTCTGAAAACTGATTTTTCAACGATTTCAGATTTTTGAAATGCTCCGAGAGTCTTAGTTTTTGATCAAAATTAACGAAATTGATAAGGAAGTATACTGATGTTGTGTACAAGAAAACTAAGCATGCATTTTGATATTCGACTTCATTAAGATAGTTAAATTTGATTTTTAACTTGTTAAAAAACAAAATTTTGATGAAATATTCAGAAAAAAATCTCTAAAAAATTAACTATACAAGAGATTAAAAAATCAATGCTTAGATTTGTTTGTAATATTGTGTTAAGTGATTAAAATTTAAAAGCAAGAACATATCTAAAAAATTAAGACGCCTGGAGCAGTTTAAAATTTCCTTTTAAAGTTTAAAATTTTTTTTAAAAAATCTTAAAATTGCAAAAAGATTGGAAATTTCTTTTAATGTGTTTTATATACTTACGATGAAATTTATATATATGCAAAAAATTTTATATCTCTATGATGAAAATTAAAAAAATAAAATTTTAACATCCACCGTCCCCTTAAATGGTTAATTTATAATCATATTTCACGAAAACTGCTACACTGTTGAGTTTCCAAATGTGCGTTAAATATATTCGATGCAACCATTAAAGAAATACAAATGAAGCTTTTTTTGAAGGACTTCTTAAATGAAAGAAAAAATAATATTTTAATTTTCTATCTTCAGTTACATCCTTATTAGATCTTCTTTCACGGTTTGAATTTTTAAATTATATACTTACGTTTTGAGCTTTTAAGATTCTTCATTTGAAAAATTGTTTACCGAAAGAGATTTCTAAATCACAATACATACAATTTAAAACATTAAAAATATAACTTTAATAATAAGCAGATCTGCTAAGAAAATATTATTTAAATTGGATTGAATGGTTTTCTCTAAATAAATAATTGTATAAAAAGGATGAATACAAGACTTTCTGTCCATTATTAATATAGAAATATATGGATATTTTACATGCTGGTATTTAATTTTGGAAGAACATTCATAACCAAGTAATATGTTTCGGGAAACTGCGTCTTCACAATTCTACAATTTTACTTAAATAGTGCATTAAATAAATCTGACAAACTTTGCGAAAACAAAGAAAAATTAAATTAATACTCTCTTTAAATAATAGAAAAATGTTTTACTTCAAATAAATGACCAAAACTTATTACCCAAACAATACACGAATAAATTTTATTGTTAATATAAAAAAAAGTAGAATATTTCCTTTAGATGATAATTAAAAAAAAATATTTAACCAAAGTCATCGATTTGCTATAGACATATAAATGTATTCCAAAACATTTTTTTTCTTATAGAAAGATTTAATCTTTCAAAGAAATAATAACAATAATATATTCCACTAATCAAAAGATACAACCGGCATTGCCAACCTCAGCTGAATAGATATATAATAAACATTGCGGTACATACATTCAAAAAATTACTTCCACAATTAGCTAGTATGTGAGTAAATTGCTAGTTAAAATACAGGAATGCCTAGAGTCTTGGGATCACTTTCATGCAATGAGATATTTATTTCCAAAAGATTGGAGAAATACATTGGGCATTCTTATTGTTGTACAATAGTTTTCTTTTGAATGATTTTATTTCTATATTAAAAACAAAGAGCTCCTAATAAGGAGTGTTAGACATGTGGTACACTTTGTGTTTTTCTTACTTTGGTGGTTCGAGGTAGAGATGAGACGGGCTCGGGCTCAAAGTTAAAAATACATTTATTCACAAATTGAAAAAAAAAAAGAAACAAATCTTTCTATTTGAGAAACAACACTGTCAGAAAAACTCATTTCATTAATTTATTATACACCAATTTATTCCTCATTTTTCAAGAAATAATTTTCCTACCCCTAGAAAACATACATTTTCGCGAATTCTTTCCGAAAGTCTGAAGAAGAGAGATAAATTCAGTTTATTACCGGCACGCATGCTTATTGGCCATTTTCGTACAAAATTCCAATGCCACCAGTTTGCAGTGAAATAATTCTTTAAATATAAACTCGTGTTTGTAAAAATTGTAACACCATGAAGGACTCATCAGAATTTAATGAAACTTATGCCACAAACGACCTGTATCGGTACAAATAACTGATTAAATTTACAAGTAAAAAACAATATTACATGTCGAAAATCAGCTTTTTGCGCAGCCACCATGCATACCAATAAGTTCTTCTATACGATGTGGTACCGAATCTAACATATTTTGAAATCTGTACACGTGGCAGAGAATTCCAGACTTCTTCCATACGAACACAAAGTTCATCTATATCAGCTACAGGATTGCACAAAGAGCTAGACGCCGACTAACAAAATCTCATACATGTTACATATTTGATGAATAGGCAAGTCAAAGAAGAAGCTGTATTTTTTGTGTTGAAAAGAAGGTTTGGTCATTCTTAGCAATATGTTTAGGAAGGCGTCAAAGGCAAGATATGATTTTCATCCTCAGAACGTCTCTTCTTTACCGGTTGTTGTAATGATTACCCTTAATTCTTAGCTGCTGAGATTGGCCATGATACCCAATAGCGCCTCAAACCAGCACGTTTGGCGTTCGTCTAGTATCAGGTTGGATGACACACTCCGGAATGTGGCATCCGAAATTCAGCGTCTAACATGGATGTGGCCCTCTCTGTACCCCAACTTAAAGCAACATTCATCGGAAAAGAGGAGTTGCTGCCAATCAGCATTCCAGTGTCCATGTCGACAGGCCCATTGTAACCGCATGCGTCGATGGTTTTGCTTGAAGGGAATCCTGTACAAAGGAACCCTTAATGGAAGTCCACGGTGCAGCAGACAAGAGTCAGCTGGATGGGGAGGCCTACCAAATGGCTTAAGCACTCACAAGCCCCGTCCAGAAGAGCTGGTCTCTTAATTTTGAACCAATGAGAGACCTGCATCTGGATTGGCACCCCCATAGGTAACGCTTATTCTAAACTTAAAGAAGATTGGAGCCACAAACAGATTTTACGTACACCAGCTCCCATTAACGTACACGGTACCACAGAAGCCGCAGCCTAGAGAGGCTGCCATCCTCCCAAGCACTGACCACGGTTGATGCTGCTTCACTTTCGGTGATCTTACGGGAACCGAGCTTATTCGTCCGCGCCACTGCGGGACCGGTGCATCAGACAATAACACACCTGTATTAGTACTCCAACGTTCTGTCAACAGTCGAGATCAAGCTTTACAGTCCTCATATGTATCATCATGCTTATCATCTTGCCTAGAATTTCTATAATAGAGGCTGACGCATCCTCTCAGATTTGGCACCCAAATTGGAGCCCAGTCGAAAAACCAAGCTAATCAGAACCTATTCTATTATAGGAGTCTTAGGAAACCCCAGCTCCGGCTATGGTAGATTGATGCTGTACTGGGCACAAATAATCCGAAACAAAATGGATATGCTTCAGCTCCTATTATAGAAGTCTTAATCCTGCCTACCATCCTGTGCTGACGTAACATTTCGTCATCTACTGCCGAATTCCTAATTTGTACGGTTCTCCTGTGTCCACTACTGCCACAGTCGTATTACTGTCGTGGCATTGCACTCCATACGATCTACTATTACAAGATAAGAAAAATCCTTCAAGTGGACCATCATTCATCCCCCTTCAAACTAAACTCAATTAGCTTGCTCATAAGGCGCCCTTCGTCGTCTTCTAATTATCGTTATTTCACATGAAATGCTTACCGTTGACAGACAATAATATACTATTTTCAATATCCCGCTACAGCACGTCTAAATCAGCAGTTCGGAGAACGCTGCTCAGCCCATTCTTGCACGGTGACATTCAAATTCTAATCATTTGAATAAATCTCCCTAATTTACATTTCCTGCCCGTTTCAGAGCACTACCATGATTACTTCATGGTGTTGCTATTTTTACAAACGGGATTTTATCTCCTGCAAAATCGCAATTATACTTACCTGGCACTGGAAGATGCCTTCATCAAGAAGGAGGCTTCCATGAACATCCACCTCTCATAGCATATCGAGGGGTTGACGTTCTTCTACAGCCGCAGATCGCAGTTTCTTGGGGTGCATAATTTTTGGTAACTGGGACTGCGTTCGTGCTGTCCCGACAATTAAGCACAAATATCAGTTTGTTTATGCAAAAACCTGCACCAGGGACCAAAACGGACGAAAATTTCTTCCATTAACGTATACTTTTCTCCCTGTAATGGTGAAAAAGAAACTGACATTCATCAAATAACGAAATTTCTTTCCAGAATTACTGAAAAACATAACTGTTGTATTTCTGCTATAATTGTACAATAACATAAAAAAATATGAATTGTAATTATTGCAGATTTTTTTTAGTGGTTGGATTAGATATAAATAACAAATTTGCTATATTAAACAGATTTTCGGAGGCATGAAAATCCTGAAATGTTGTGTCAGGTGAGCGTATTTAGGATTAATACTTATGTCTATGTAAGAATATATTTTTAAATAAGAAAATTCATCTTGAAAAAAAATTTAAAATGTTATTAACAATTTTATTCTACGTATTTTTGGTATCATGTTCTAGTGGTCTCGGACTACAAAAAACAGCCCTAACTCACCTCTAGTTTGAAGGTACTGCCAATGTTTAAAAAATTCCGTATAAAATTTGGACGGATATGCATATATAAAAAAGTGGCAGTTGATTGAACTTTTGAGTATTTTAGAGTTTTCATTTGTAGTCAAATATCTTCTCGTTTTTCTTATAATGTATCATATGACTTTATGATGGAGTCCTCCATTAAACTTGTTGTTGTTAATGACGTCTTCAAATCTTTTGTCATCTACAGGATGTCCACTCTTACTGCTGCCCAATAAATAATTCCGAAAAGTTAGCTTTATCTCTAGAGATATATTTCCAATTTCAAAAATGTTGTCTTCATCATAATAATAACCATTTACATAAAAATATTTGTTTTGTTCAAAATGTCGAAATTTTAAACATTTAAATGCTCCCCAATAATATGAGTTATATTAGAAGATTTTTTCTTCTTTTTGCATACTATTTTATATTGTAACTCGGTAAGTTTGTTCGTACAAAAATGTAACTTTTATTGTTTTACTTGTTACAACATGGAGTAAATTGTTCTAAACATAAGTTATAAGACCAGAAAACCGCATAAAAATTTAAATTTCATAACTTTAAAAAAAGTGATTATTTCGACGTAAATAATTTTTAATATGATGAAAAGCAACATTTTAAACATTTTTTTTTGCACATGGAACTATACCTCTAAAGCGAATGTTTACGAATCAGCTATTGTATTACTATAAGAATAAACTCTCAGTTTAGCGTAAAAGATTTGGAAATATCATTAATTATGGAAGAATACCTATGTAAACTCATGTGATACATTATAACAAAGATGAGAAGATGATTTCAGACAAAGGAATAAGGCACAACGTACATACAAATTCATTAAAATACTAAAATTTCAAAACCTTTTTGTTTATGAATATCAGTCCAAATTTTACAAAAGGATTTCTTATACCTTGACCACCAAAGTATGAAAAATATCGGCATGTAGCAGTTACCTCACTTTCCATGAAAATAAATTGATCAAGGTTGATATTTTTACAATAAGTAAATACTATAATTAATAAATTATAAACAAAGTTGAAATTTGTTAACACAAGAGAAACTAAATGTGTATTACCAAAATTAGCACATACAACTAAATGGCCATTCGTCACCGGACAAATTCAATTTTACACATTTTGTCGAATATTTAAAGATATGCTTGTCGGATTCTTCTGGAACTTCAAGATTATAAAGAATATTTTTGGCCTCATATTTATCAATAAAAATTTGATAATGAGAACAATTAGGGGGACTACAAAAAAAAAACAAAGAAAAATAATCATATTTAGGATCACCATGTAAAATAAACTATCGCTACAGTACACGAATATGTAAATGTTATACAATATGTGTATTCAGTTGTATAAGAATAGCAGATATATTCATGGAGATATAGCGATTTTTTTTAAGTTCAAAAAATTCTTGCATGTCTTTTGTTTATATTATGTGGGGTTTTCAACTAAATTTAACGTCAGTTTCAGAAAACTTTTCAAAATGTAGTAGAAATATTATAGTACAACTGGATTATAAATATATTAAACATTTAGTGAAATATGAGCAGTTCTATGAAATATTTTTTATCTGCGCATGCGCGAACGATAGCAAAGTTTTTTTTTTCATTACTTAAGGCTGCTCGTCAGTAAACTTCCCGATTCCCTTTGCTAATGTTATTCCTAGGGGCTTAGGATGCATTCGTATTTTTAAAATATCTCCCCAAGAAATTAATATTTTTAAATTCTTTTTTCTGTGTACTGTTCTTAAAGAATGTCTCTTTTTTTCTTAGTTATCAAAATATTTCTAAACTATGTGCTTAATTTATATTTTTATGTGTTAAAATCTTAGCGAAACTGAATAAGATTTTAACATTTCATATGAAATTCAGTATATATTTTAGAAAAAAATTGACAACTAAGAAAAAAAAGAGACATTTTAAGAACAGTACAAAGAAAACAGAAGTTAAAAAAATTAATTTTCCAAGGAGATATTTAAAAAATACGAATGCATCCTACGCCCATAGGAATAACATTAGCACGGGGAATCGGGAAGTTTACTGACGAGCAGCCTTCGCTAATATTAATCCTATGGGCGTAGAATGCATTCGTATTTTTAAAATATCTCCTCATGAAATTAATATTTTTAACTTATGTTTTCTTTGTACTGTTCTTAAAGGATATCTCTTTTTTTCTTAGTTATAAATTTTTTTCTAAAATATGTGCTTAATTTATAATTTTATGTGTTAATATCTGAGCGAAACTGAATAAGATTTTAATATTTCACATAAAATTAAATATATATTTCAGAAACATTTTGACAAATAAAAAAAAAAGAGACATCCTTTAAGAACAGTACAAAGAAAACAGAAGTTAAAAATATTAATTTCCTGAGGAGATAATTTAAAAATGCGAATGCATCCTACGTCCATAGGATTAACATTAGGGAATCGGGAAGTTTACTGACAAGCAGCTTTAATAGTCAACTCTATAGAGCAACTCATTTAAGAAAGCCAGTCAAATATCGTGAAAATTCAGAACGATATCGGCGATAGATTGAGCTGACTTTTAGTTGCTCTCTAAAAATAGCTGAATGATAAGGGATTTTCCACAAATTGTCACTTTTTGTTTGTATACTATTCTTCAATTTTTAAAGATACCTTAGTTCTCCTTAGAAAACTACCCTAACGAGCCTATTCGAACAGCAAAAAAAATGAATTATCAAAATCAAATGAGTCGCTCCAAAACGATTATAACCTGGTACAATAAAGTTTTCCAAGGAGAAATAAAGTATCAATAAAAAATGAAAAATAGTATAAAAATTAAATATGACAATTTGTGGAAAATCCCTTATCATTCAGCTACTTTTAGAGAGAAATTAAAAATCAGCTCACTCTATCGCCGATGTCGTTCTGAATTTTCACGATATTTGACTGGATTGTTTAAATGAGTTGCTCCATAGAATTTACTAATAAATAATGCAAAAAATCTTTGTTATCGTCCGCGAATGCGCAGATAAAAAATATTTCATACAACTGATCATATTTCATCAATTGTTTAATATATTTGTGTTCCAATTGCACTATAAAAATTTTACTACAATTTGTAAAATTTTGTGAAAATGGCGTTACATTTGGTTGAAAACTCTGCATGATATAAACCAAAAAACATGCAAGATTTTTTTTAACATTAAAAATAAATCACTATATCTCCATGAATATACGTATTATTCTTACACAAATGAATACACATATTGTACAATATCCACATATTTGCGTGCTGTAGCAATAGATCATTTCGTGCATTTTATTTTACAGGGTGGTCACAAATATTATTATTTTTCTTTGATTTTTGGTTGCCCCCCCCCCCTAATTGTTCTCATGATCAAGTAGTCGTTGATAAATATGAGGCCAAACATATCCTTTATAATCCTGAACTTCCAGTAGAATCCGACAAGCATATCTTTAAATATCTGACAAAATGTCTAAAATTGAAAGTGTCTGGTGACGAATGACCATATATAGTGTATGTATCAAATTCATGCATTTATATACTATAAAATAATTTTTATTAAAACATTTAATAATAATGGTATTATAAATTTAATAATAATTCCATTATAAATTTAAGAAATATTCCACATTTTGATTTTTTTTATAAAGCCTGTTTTAGATTTATAAAAGTCTTTCACTTCATATTTATGTTTTTACTATTTCATTTAAATTATACCAAAATTTTAGAGATTTGTTGCACATCAGAAAATAAATGTATCAACTATTATGTCACGTGATATACTGTTGTTTTCTGGTTGATTTAATGACTTGCAAACATTTAATACAATCAAATTTGTATAATTTCACTAAATGTGCACTGTAAGCTATTGTTCTCTCCGACTATTGTTCCGAATACTGTAAGCTATTGTTCTCACGATCATGCATGGATTATATTTTATAGAAGACCTACATAATTGGCACACAAGAAATTAGGAGTGAGGCTTACACTTACCTCAATTAACCTCATGTTAGGGGTTCATTAACTAGCCTTTCTAACCTGTTTAATTGTTTTTCCAGAAGCTTGTCAGTAATTACCTCTAAACTATTACTTGACATTGCATTAAATAAGGATATAATCAAAAATTCACTTTGAAAGGCGTTGGCGTATGCCTGTCCAAATTTTTATGTTATTACAAATTGTCCGTGTTATATTAAGTCTAATTAAATTTGTCTTTTATTTTTCTTCTATTTGAGGTTTGTTACATTTATACTACTACAGGACATTACACTAAGCAAGTATATCATTAAAAGTTATTATTTAGTCTATAAAATACCTTGCGTATACAGTTAAACACCCATATTTGTATGTTACTACAAACCATCCCTGTTTTTAAAGGTTAAGAAATAGAAAAATATTATATTTCAAGTAAATATTACCCAGTAATTTTACCTAAATAATAACTGAATGAATCTTTTTTTAGATTATTATTTTTTAAATGTTTAACCGGAATTATCGATTTCCTATAGACGTATAAATGCATTACATAATATTTTTTTCTTATAAAAAAAAAGTTAATCTAACAGGTAAAATAACAATAATGAATTACGGAAATCAAAAGAACTGGCCAACATTGCCAACCTCAGCTGAATTGATTTTCGATAAACATTGCGGTACATCCAAAAGAATACTCCCACAATTAGCTAGAGCGTGAGTAAATTTCTTGCGAAAATAGCGGAATGCCTGTAGGCTAGGGACCACTTTCTTACAATGAGATATTTATTTACTCGGGATTTATCAAGAAATGCAAGGTAAGTTCGTAAAGCTGTGCAATAGTTTTCTCTTAAATGTTTTTTTCTTCTATACTGAACACAAAGAACATGATTCTAAGTAAATATATAAAGATTTATCATCTTTTACAAGTAAGTAAATATTATAATTGATGAAGTAAAAATACTAACAAGAAAATATATAACGCTTTTAAGTAGTTGCTTCCAATACATCATGTCTGTAATACTTAATATCCTTAAAATATATAAAACGGTATGCATCATTTTTTTTCTATTAAAAAAATGCAAAATAATTTTTTATTTATTAAGAAGAAATATATTATCCCAAACTTTTTATTATTTATGGTGATATCACTTTATGGGTAAATGCATGACAAGTAAAAATATGACTAAGCAACAGTCGTAGAAAAACAAATTCTGGGATAATCTGTTTTCTCTAAAACATTCTTAAGGTAATGAAAAAATGTTTATTTGTTTACAGTCATTTATCACGGAAAAACGTATGCTGGAAACATTTTAAATACCTAATATATAGGTAAGTAACTAAGGTTTTTATCAAGATTTAAGGGGGCTCAGGGCTTGATAGATACCGAAAAACATGTAAACAGAGCTCTCGCTTCGAGTCCATATAAAAACAAAAGTATTCAATGTAACTAATTTAAACTTTCTGATATTTTTAAGGTAATGTTTGTAGTCTTATAAAATTATAAAATGAAGTACTTCAATGTAATAAAATTAAAAATATAGCAAAATTTATATAACACAACTTTCGAAATAAAATTTAGGTGTCATATCACTATCCGTAAGATATCTTAACGTTGAATTGACCTAACAACCTAATTTTTGCTTTAAAATGATCAAGAAACTTTACTCTATAGAATGAATTAATATATTGTATATAGTTTAATATTTTGAGTATTTTTTATGAAAAAAAATTGTATTTTTTTAAAGTTTTTAAAATTTTTAAATTTGAGAACTTTTTTAATAATGTTTCCTTTGAGTGGTGGTTATAACCTTAATTCATTCTATAGAGTAAAGTTTCTTGATCATTTTAAAGCAAAAATTAGGTTGTTAGGTCAATTCAACGTTAAGATATCTTACGGATAGTGATATGACACCTAAATTTATTTTCGAAAAATTTGTTATATAAATTTTGCTACATTTTTAATTTTATTACATTGAAGTACTTCATTTTATAATTTTATAAGACTACAAACATACCTTAAAAATATCAGAAAGTTTAAATTAGTTACATTGAATACTTTTGTTTTTATATGGACTCGAAGCGAGGGCTCTGTTTACACGTTTTTCGGTATCTATCAAGCACTGAGCCCCCTTAAAAAAAAAAGAAAAAAAAAGACATATAAGAATGGGATGTGGGAACATATATTTGAGGGAACAACAAAAATATTAACCATACCTAAAATTCCATACTAATCCGAATATATGATTTGAACAAGACGACTTACGCAAAGAAATTCTTAAAGATATAAAATTAAGTTTTCGTCCGCTACTTTCACAATAAATTATTCTTTAGAAATACATTGAAAATATGTTAAGTGATGTATTAGTTGTTTTATTCTTTTCCATGTATTTGGATACAATATATTTTTTTTTCTCTTCGGGAAATAAAAATTACTGAAAACATTTGAAGTTAAGAGAAAAAAAAAAGAAACAGAAACTCTAGATAAAATGTTATAATAGGCTCCCTGTTGTTATTATTATTATTATTATTACTAGGGAATCCAATACGATCTTCCCTGATTACAGAATATAGGTGAAAATCATTTTTTTAAATTGAAAACTCTAATAGATTATTTACATTTAATATATTTTGATTAGCCACAAACAACACCAAAAAACACTTTTGTCTGAAAAATATCAACAATGTATTCAAATAAAACTTTGAAATTTATTAAAAATGATACTTTCGTATTAGCCATATTCCAGGAGTTTATTGCCGAAGAAATCTCAAAAAAAAAAAAAATTCGCAATTTACAGCAGCTTTTTTTATTCTGATAATTTCGGTCGTTTAAGAGCGTATCTCGATTACATGTCTATTAAAATTGTTTTTCATTTATATATATATATATATATATTAATTGTGAAAAATCACTATGATTATGTAAATTGTGGAAGTTTTTTTTTTTTTTCGTTTTCGAATATTCGCCCGAAGCAAATGCTGAATTATTTATATTGTGTTATAAGTGGAAACATAAACGTGTTAGTTTATTGCAATTGGGCTCCATGTAATAAAAATAATGTTTTTTTGATCATGTTTTTAAAAATCATCTTTAATAGCATAAAAAAGGTAAATTTAGATGCAGTTTTCAAACAAATTTCATTTGACCGTACTTTTGTTTTCCTATTCGACGTTGTAAAAATTTTTATTTTGCGCTTTCTGGAAGTTTTAAAAAATGCAATAAAAGCGAAATTTAACAGTCAATCAATTCCCTCCGTCAAAATGAGATCAGCATTACTCAAGGGCATATTTTTTCTTTATAAAATAGATTACTGTATTAGTATATGCTTTTATTCATAAGATTGAGAATATTAATTTTAAATTAATTTGCGAACATTTTGCGCTAACTGTTATCTTAGAAATTTTCAGTTTGTGCTCATATACATATCATCCTTGATTACTGTCGTAAGCTATCGTTGGTGAATGTCACTTAAATTGCAATTTGTGTATAAATCTGCGATAAAGGAAATAAAACTTAGAGGGTTTATTTTTAATTATTTCAATAATGTAAAAATTGCAATAAACGGTGAGATCGTCCCTCATCTCCATCCTCGGTTCCTATCAACAGATTCAATAAAGTCCAGAATCATCTCTAGGAAACGATACGTTTATTGACGGGGACATGGGTCATTTTTTACACTAGAGACGAAAGCAGCACACCAAATATTCGCATATCAAAACATGAACTGACAACACTTCAGAATAAAGATGCTACCACTGATACAAAAGGAAAGAGAATAAAATGTTTCGTTATAATAAGTTTTGTGTTACATAACATTGCGAAAGCGATAAAAGATCTTTGGAGCTGAAACCCAATTTTAAAAAGCTCAAAATAATGTACAACAATTTTGTGTAATTGTACGTGCACTTTAAAGAGAAACATTTGAAGAATATTTTTCCTACAAATTTATAAAAAGAATTCCCAAAATTTGAATCTCTGAACTTTCACAACTATTGCTAATTCCATTATTTTTCTTTTAATTCCCTATTTTGTGGACTTATATTAATGAATATTGCAGCACTTTTTTAATTACAGTGATCATATTTACGTGTTCATAGTACTATTATTTTTTTATTGACTGTTTATTATTTTTATATATATATTTAAATTACAAGTAACTCATTTTTTTAATATTTTCTTTAACCTCCTTCTTAAAATACATTATAAAAGTTATTTTGACGTACTATACCACTCCAACACTCCATACATTTTAATCAGCAAACTGTCTCAGAAAAAAAAAAAGAGGAAATAGTCATTTGACTGGAAATTACGTCTCTTTTCATTTTATGTTAAAATATAAATTCAGGGGTTCTCTTAATACTAAAATTCTACAGGAACTCAGAAATTTTCGATACGAACATCCACGTTTGGCAGCATGTTTGTTTTTTCCTGTAAATTGTTTCTTGGGATACCGATTGGTTTGCCAGTCGTTCGAATAGTTTAAGAAATATTAAAGTTTAAAGATTGAAACTCCTAACTTTAAATTCCTTTTTAATCGTTGCAGAACAGAATTCAATGCCGATAACAAAAAAACTTGGCGGCATCAGATGCAATATTTAGATTCACATAATTGATGTCTATGGAAGTGGATTACGATTAATAATTTCATAGGTTAGAAATCATATATTTGTTTTCGAAAATCAATTTAAATATATATATAATTTCGAAAAAAACATGAATTGTGACCTTTTTTTTTTAACAGAAATTAATTTCATGAACCATGAATTCAAAATCACAGCTCATTCGAGTAAGTATTTTTTTGGTTGTTTGTTATGATTTAAAAACAATCTGCATTAAATCTCATTTTGCAACGATTTTAAAGAATTTAACGTTATGAGTTATAAATTTTAAACCTTCATAATTCCTAAAATATTTGACCGAATCACTTCTCGTTTGATATCCTGAGCTACAATTTCCCGCAAAAAGCATGTGCTAATAAAATTGGTGTTCGTATTAAAAAGTTTAGAGTTTGGTACAATTTTAGTATGAAGATGACCTCCTGAGTTCGTTATTCTAACATAAATTGAAAAAAAAGACATAATTTCTAGTCGAAGGGCTGCGATAGTCGAGTCGAATGGCAGTCGAATGGCTTACGTTCTTATGTAAGATAATTTGGTGATTAAAATGTTGGAAGTGTTCCCTCTTTTTTTGGTCGGCCCTACTTTCACCTACCAGCATTAAAATTGCTAATTTGAAAAATTAAATTTGTTTTTAAGTAAAAACACAATGCGTATGTATTGTATGACAATGCACCATATGCAACACTTTCAAGTAATTTCTTTGTAAAGGGAATTTTTACTGTCTATTAAAGAATAGAAAAGTAGAATTTATTTTCGTAAATTGTTAACCGATTGGTTTGCCAGTCGTTCGAATAGTTTCAGAAACATTAAGGTTTAAAGTTTGAAACTCCTAACTTTAAATTCCTTTTTAATCGTTGCAGTACAGAATTCAATGCGGATAACAAAAAAACTTGGCGGCATCAGATGCAATATTTAGATTCACATAATTGATGTCTATGGAAGTGGATTACGATTAATAATTTCATAGGTTAGAAATCATATATTTGTTTTCGAAAATCAATTTCAAAATATATATATTTTCGAAAAAAACATGAATTGTGACCTATATATATATATATATATATATATATATTTAACAGAAATTAATTTCATGAACCATGAATTCAAAATCACAGCTCATTCGAGTAAGTATTTTTTTTTTTTTTTGTTATGATTTAAAAACAATCTGCATTAAATCTCATTTTGCAACGATTTTAAAGAATTTAACGTTATGAGTTATAAATTTTAAACCTTCATAATTCCTAAAATATTTGACCGAATCACTTCTCGTTTGATATCCTGAACTACAATTTCCCGCAAAAAGCATGTGCTAATAAAATTGGTGTTCGTATTAAAAAGTTTAGAGTTTGGTACAATTTTAGTATGAAGATGACCCCCTGAGTTCGTTATTCTAACATAAATTGAAAAAAAGACAATTTCTAGTCGAATGGCTATTTACGTTCTTATGTAAGACAATTTGGTGATTAAAATGTTGGAAGTGTTCCCTCTTTCACCTACCAGCATTAAAATTGCTAATTTGAAAAATTAAATTTGTTTTTAAGTAAAAACACAATGCGTATGTATTGTATGACAATGCACCATATGCAACACTTTCAAGTAATTTCTTTGTAAAGAGAATTTTTACTGTCTATTAAAGAATAGAAAAGTAGAATTTATTTTCGTAAATTGTTTAATATTAACAAAAATATGAAAACGAAATTAATTTTTTTAACGATTTATAATAAAATAAATCCTTTTAAATTACAATTTGCCTTTTATTTTTTGTTATTGTTTATTTGCGGCCACAGACTATTCTTAAACCTATAAATACAATCAAAGTATTTTTTTTTTCTTTTACTTTAGGGTAAAAGAAAGAAGAATGAAAAACACAAAAGATAAAATGCTTAGGATTAAAAAAAGGATCTAGACTAACTTCTACTAAGCTCAGCTAAAATGGTTTCCGATAAATACTGAAGGAGATTCAGCTGTTCAAAGGAGTATTAGGTATCCAGTATATGAGTAAATGTCTCGTGCAAATAAAAAATTGAAGGAAACCAAGAACCATTTTCTTTTACTGAAATTTTTATTTATTTAGAAATAGTATTAGATCTAAATAAAAGAAAATAATACCATTTATATTATAAGACATTTTAAAGGGAGTCAGTAATTCTGTTGAATTTAAATAAACTTTATTTTACTTCCATTTAATAATAAAATATATCTCTTCAAATTACGATTTTGGAATGTTTTTTACACCATACCCATCTTGTCACCATTGGATATTCTTAAACCTATTATACCTACCAAACATATGAAATATTCCGTATACAGCATATGAATAAATGCCACCTGGAAACAAAAAGCCATGAAACCTATAACTATTTTCTGATATTGAGATTTTCATTTATTCAGGATCAGTAATAGATATAACTTAAAAATTATTTAAAAATTATACCATAATTCATGGTTAATTAACAACTTGGATATTATTAGGATGAAGAAAAATGTTTATATTATTTCTGGGTCTACTGTTTTGAGAATATTCACTGAATTCACCAATACTCTAATTGTAAATAGACCTATCTAGTGTCAGAGGTACTAAAGTAGGTTGCATTTCTTCAACGCTTTCTACTAGTTGGCGATATGTTACTTTGTGATAAAAACACGAAATTTTGTGACCGGACAACTTCCACATTCTTCTTTGCATACTGCAGTTACACACAGGGTAAATTGAAATTAACATTTCATATTTAACCCTTAAGAAAATAACAACAGTCTTATAAAGAGGAAAAAAAAAACTTAACACTGTAAAATTTTTAAGCAATTGCTATATACCAATGAAATAATAGCGGTTTATGACTGAAGATGGCGCCGCTAAATATTTGAGACTAAAGCATGCAGTCAGAGTAGTGTCAGAGCATACCATTATTGATGTGATGTCTATTGTTTGAGCGGAATTGTTTCGCTTTTGTATATATGTAAATATATATATACATATATATAAGTCTATACATATATATATGTCCCTGTATATATAATGTATATATATACAGGGTGTTTCAGTTAAACGTTTCAGAACTTCTAAGAGGGGTAGGGTACATCCTGACGAACCAAAATCATATACCAATGGGCAGTCAGAAATGCTTTCCTGACGCGGTAGATGGCGTTGTGCGAAAGTTCCGAACTTTCGTGCAGGGAATCTTCATTTCGCACAAGAACGCCAAGTTAGTAGGATGGATGATTACACGAACGCAGAATTAGCCGATATGCATTTGGTGTACGGGGCTGCAAATTGTAGTGGGCCAGCCACACAGCGTTTGTACGCGGAACGTTATCCGACGAGGCGTATTCCCAGTCATAATTTATTTGCAAGACTGCACCAGAGGTTAGCTGAGACAGGTTCATTTGAAAGAGCTGACAGGGTCAGGGTAAGAACAGCACGGACTCCAGCCGTCGAACAGAATGTGCTGCAGAATGTACAGAGGAATCCAAGAACGAGTACACGAAGTCTAGCAAACGTAGTCTGGGATTCCCCTTGCAGCATCTGGAGGACTCTCCGAGAACAAGACATGCATCCGTTTCACGTGCAGCGTATCCAGGCACAGCAACCGGAGGATTATGCACCTCGTATTGCTTTCGCACAGTGGTACCTTGGAAAATGTGCTACAAATCCCACTTTTCCTGTTGAAGTGTTGTTTTTCGATGAGGCATCCTTCACAAGGAAATGAATTTTCAACTCGCATAACGACCATATCTGGGCGGTCGAGAACCCGCATGCAATACGACATCGTACAGCACAGATTCGATTTTCGGTCAATGTATGGGCCGGTATTAGGGGAGATCACCTCATCGGACCTTACCTGTTACAGTGTCGTCTAACCGGAGATAACTACTTGCTCTTTCTGCAGAAAGTATTGCCACAACTTTTGAGAGATGAACAGATTTCTGCATCGACGCAACAGACAATGTGGTTCCAACACGATGGAGCCTCTGCCCATTATAGCGGAGCTGTTCGTAACTACCTGGATGTCATATTTGGTCAACAGTGGATCAGACGTGGTGGTCCCGTGCATTGGCCTGCTCGGTCACCCGACCTATCTTGTCTTGATTTTTATTTCTGGGGTCATATGAAATCGCTAGTTTATGACACCCCTGTTGACAATACTGAGGAGCTGGTTGCAAGAATCGCAGTAGCTACCGGAGAAATTCGAAATTCGCCTGGAGTATTCCAGAATGTTCGGATGTCCATGCGTCGGAGATGTGACGCGTGCATTGTAGCACGTGGAAGAAACTTCGAACACTTACTTTAATCCATGTACCTTTTGCTTCTTTTCATGTATTATTAAAACGATTTCTCACTTACGGTCTCTTTTCTTTATGGTGCTTCTGTGTACAACACCGCTTCAGGAAAGCATTTCCGACCCCACATTGCTATATGATTTCGAGTTGTCAGGATGTACCCTACCCCTCTTAGAAGTTCTGAAACGTTTAACTAACACACCCTGTATATATATATATATATGTGTGTGTGTGTGGCGTTTTTACGAAGATGAGATACCACGAGATGTAATATTCCACGAGAAAATGGCAGTTTGTTAAAGATATAGAAGGTTGCAGTCGATATCAATAATCATCGCGAAGAGGTGAGGCAATGAAAAGACACCAGAACAGTTTCTCCAAAAAAGACCAGCCAATTTCCAGACAAATCGTTTATTTAGAATAAGAGCGATGCAGTAACAGTTCATATATATATATATATATATATATATATATATATATATATATATATATATATATATATATATATATATATATATATATATATGTGTGGCGTTTTTACGAAGATGAGATACCACGAGATGTAATATTCCACGAGAAAATGGCAGTTTGTTAAAGATATAGAAGGTTGCAGTCGATATCAATAATCATGGCGAAGAGGTGAGGCAAAGAAAAGACACCAGAACAGTTTCTTCAAAAAAGACCAGTCAATTTCCAGACAAATCGTTTATTTAGAATAAGGGCGATGCAGTAACAGTTCCCCCAGGTATAAACTTATAGCCCTCAGGCTTCACGATGGCTCACTACATTGTTTAATAGATGTTAAAGAGCTGTATGAAAATTCTACGTGACTACAACAACAGATACCCATTTGGTTACACTTCCAAACACGTCAAAAATCCGCTTCTCCAAAGCGTGCAAGCAAGTTTTGTTCACTGAGCGTAAAGATACAGAAATACGACGTCATGTGCGCACAAACCAATGAGCGAGAGGGGAGCTCCTGCCCAGCGAATGAGGCGAGAGGGAGAAGCTCTAACACGAAAGAGTTCCTCTCGTAGTCGCGCATTAATTTTGAAGTGAAAAATACCCAGCGCACGAAACCGAGCTTGGAACAATAATAATAAAAAAAAAATGGCTTTTAAAAACATTCGAAATGAGAAAGCGTCTCTCGGAATTTTATAGATTGGGGAGCTGATAAAAGTTACGAATGAACTTAAAATTTTAGATTAAGATTTGGAATAAGATAATTATTAATATACGGGTATTTACTTTTAAAAGGACGTTAAATAGGAATAAATATTATTATGAATTAAAGAAATATTGACTATGTCAGAAGTTAGATTAATTTAAAGGACTAATGCGAAATAAATGTGAAGGATTTGCGAAGGAAATAAATTTTTTTTATAATATATATATATATATATATATATATATAGATATATATATATATCCCTCTAAGCGTGTGGAACGTAATATTCCGTTCACTAAGCTCCAGGTGTCACTGCAATATATGCAATGTTTAAGATAATATAATTCTATAGCTTTAATGATATTTCAAAACATTGAAGAATGAATAATACTCTCAAAGGGTTATATTCACATTTGTAATTAAGTTTTATTTATAATGCTGAAATAATCATACTTTTTTAGCATTTAAAAAAAATGCAGAGAAAACAAAATTACAATTTTACCCTTTTTCAAAACGCTCAGAGGGTTAAACATATATATATATATATATATATATATATATATATATGTGTGTGTGTGTGTGCGTGTGTATGGGTGGTAAAATAGAGATGCTTGGCAATTAATAATAAAAAGTTGTATTAGTGGCAGCGATGTGAATTCGACCAAATTTCTAAACAATATACAGAGATACTAATAACATTTAGAATATCTCAGAAACAAGAAGACATTTCTTTGGGTAGATTCCAAGGAATTTTCGCAATGACTGGCATTTGTTTTTCGTCGAATAACATAACACTTTAAAACCGTGGAAGGAATGAAACGAACGTCGTTTCGGAACGAAAGAATGAGCTTTTATTAAGTAAGGTAAACTAATTTTTATATATTCAGTCATTCTTTTACAATGAGTGGTATTTGTTTTTCGTCGAATAACATAACATTTTAAATCCGCGGAAGGAATGAACCGAACGTCGTTTCGGAACAAAAGAATGATCTTTTATTAAGCAAGGTAAACTATTTTTTAAATGTTCAGCCATTCTTTCTTAAATATATTTATTATATACATATATATATTTTTTATATGTCACAGTCCATTAAGATTGAATTATTGGCCAGAAATTTACAAGATTATCAAAGTTTGAACTCACACGATTAGTATTCGGTCTTAAACGGATAAAAGACGATACAAAGAAGAAAACATATAAAGTTCTGTTAGATTCTCTACAGTTGCAAAATTAAGAGATATAATTGTTCGAAGTATTTTTAAAAAAGATCAGTTATGAAAATCGGTGAAATAACATTTCTCATCTCGAAAAATAGAGGAACGACATAAATTGTCAGAAAGTTTACGGAAACAAAGAGAAACTACATCTGCTTTTATAATGAACCTACGACGTTTATCCGAATTTCACAATTTTGAAAATACTTTCAATGGCCGTATGCCTGATGGGCTGGTGTTCGGGATATAAAAAGATTAAATACCCAAAATTATGGTTTTACCTCCCTTAAATCTACTGAATCTTCAGATGCTTGTTCTTGGAAATAGCAATGTTTCTTTTATTGGATCGTTTCCACTCATATAAAAATAGAAAACAATAATTTTGAAAGTGTTGTTTATACTTCGAGTTCTTCAAATATGTATACCTACATGATTGCCAGTATTGATATTATTTGGAAAGGAACTTTAACTTTCAGACGAGCGAAAATAAATTAAGTAAACGACTTCCCGATTCACACTTATTCCCTATGAATCACATACCTCCACGAGAAATGATTCTGTAAATAGCAAATCTTCAGTTACCATGGGCCTGTACAACTCATACAAGAGAAAATTCTATAGATATAAATCATGACAATAGTGAAAATGGGTTTTCAAATTCATTAAAAATGCCATGCATTACAGTTATATTTCAGTTATATACGATTCCTCTAGCACTAACATCAATTTTGAACATGTAATGTCTTCTATACCTATTTCTAACGTTTCTGAATATTATGAAGTGGCTGCTCAGCCACTCAAACCTGCTGAAATGACAACATTTATTACTCCTTTGTCGACAGTATTATCTACGTATTTTTGCTATTTTTCTGTTTTTCGTTGCTTTATCATATCTGCTGTTTCCATCTTTTTTATCAATTACAAAAGCTGGCATATCAATACTCTCTTCCATTTTTTCTGATATCATTAGTGTGTATTTTGCATTGATTATATTTTCATTTTTCTGTATGTTAGTAGTTCCTACTAACGCGAAAGCTATAACGGTGAAATGGAAAAAAGAAAAATCCCACATTGAAAGTTTTCAGTTCATCTTTGTTTAAATTTGACTTCGTGAGATGTTTTTTTATTAATATTTGTAATTTCATCCTATGTGTCATCCAAGTAAATAGCATTCAGCAGGAGTTGTGTTTTCGTTTTCTTTTTCTCTTTCGAAGATTCTTCTGCAAGATTTATTCCTGTGTTTCAAGATTGTCTAAGATAATATTTTTTTTAAAAAATTAAAGAAAAGTGTCAAGATGTTTTTCTTGCTTCGTCCCAAAACTACAGTGTGAAACATTAACAATTTTTTCGTGTTTTGTCTAAGGTGTGAACTAACCAACATTTTGCATAGTATCCTACAAATGTTTGTGTTGTTTTATTATTTTGTTATTAATTTTGCCTCGTTTTAAGTGTTTCAAGAAACTATGCGCTTGTATTGATAAGACTATTTTGTTTGTCATCAAATATGTATCTTTTCTATACAGTGATCGTCTACAATTTTATTCACTGTCTTTTGAAAATGTTAGTGTATCCAGTGCTAGCATTTTTATTTTCATTTAAAGAAAACGCTAACTGGTTATTATTTCTTTTTAAAGTGATACGTTTGTAAAGATTCGATACGTTTGTAAAAATTCGATACGTTTGTGAAAATTGAACGTTGTGATATGCAGTGTTATTTTAATTTGTTCTGTGCCTCATAAATATCTGTGAAATATCAACAAACAAGATAATTTTTTCCCGCGCATTACTATTTTTATGTTTATTGATAAAGAAATCAAGATTAATGTGACGTTTTTTTTTTCTTTTTTCGTATTATTATATCTAGACTGGTCTATACCGAACTCTGCAGAACTGTTCCACTTTATTTATTTTAGATCTTTTGATTAAATTCAACATTAAGTAACTTTATTAATTTTATTTACATATATTTTTATGAGTTTTTTTGCGACACAATTGGTTATTTTATTTAAAGGTGATTTTATTCCAAAACGAAACAACTTTAAGATGCTGTAGGTGGATATTTTGTATATGACTGTGGTCTGTTTAACGAAGATGTAGTATCACTGTTGATAATACATCATGATAATAATCTCCGCAAATTGATTTTTATGACAGTTCACTTAAAAACTCATTATTATAAATAGTGTTTATCAAATTTCAAAGAGGAAATGAAATACATGATGCAATATGAAGAGGTTTTTACAGACTCGTGAACTGAACAAGGAAGTAAGAGACTAAAATACGTATGAATGACGTAAATTAACTTTACGTCATTTCCATCCAATGAAAGAACTGTAAAATGACATCACTTGATAAGGACTAAAGACTGATTTCATTCTGCTATATAGAACTTTAATAGAAGCTTTTTCTCTCGCGATGGAGATGGAACATGTATACTCCGATCTCCCTTAAACTTATAAAATTTAATTAATGTTTAAGATTAAAATTATGTAACTATTAAATATAAAAATTGTAAATTAAATTCTATAATCAGTATAATGAATGTTTTATTAATTAATAACTTATTCACATTGCTTAATCACATGGATATTCTTCAATCAAGGATTTACATATTGTATGTGCAAATGTAATGGATACATCATTTTTCTTAATGGATTAACCAGTGATTCTGGCGGACCAACTACGCGGTATAATGAGGAGTGAGGATGATTGCTGAAAAAGGAGGTAAGCAAAATCTTACCTATGTTTATCAAAGTAGACATTAATATTTATAATACTTTAGAGTGCGCTAAATACCACTCGCTATCTTCAATTTTCCTAACGAAGATTATGAGAACGAAATATTCTAAAGTATATAAAGGATAAAAATAAAAATAAATATAGTGTCCTTGAATCCTCGAATGCTTAAAAAAAATTAATTAATTTTAGATATATTCTAAAATAGAAAAATGGCAACCTTCAAAGAAGGTAGTATAATTGAAAAATTAAATTCCAGTAACTATGCAAACTGGAAATTTAAGGTGGAGATGCTCTTGATAAGAGAAGAGCTCTTTGAAGTTGTCACAGACGACCCACCTAATCCAATTACAACGGAATGGTCTAAGAAAGATAAAAAAGCAAGAGCGCTTATTAATTTAAGTATTGAGGATAATCAAATCATCCATATTAAGCATTTACAAAATGCACGGGACACATGGAACACGCTAAAAAACATCCATGAGAGATCAAATCTCTCCAGTAAACTATTTCTCCTTAGGAGACTTTATGGAACGAAATTATCTGAAGGAGGAAATATGATTACTCATATAACCAAAATATTAGAAATTATCGATAAGTTATCAGCCATAGGCGAATAAATTAAAACAAATCATATTTCAGCATTACTGCTCTGCTCTTTACCTCCTTCATACGACACCCTCATAAGCGCATTAGAAGCCAGGCAGGAAGACGAATTAACTCCAGAGTTTATAAAGAGTAAATTAACAGACGAATTTAATAAAAGAAATGAGCATTCAAATACAAGTGATAATACCAACAAAGCCTTTAGAGCTGAAAGAAAATTTAAACCCACAGGTTTTAAAAAAGAAGAAAAATACTGCACGATTTGTCGAATGAAAAACCACAACACAGTTAATTGCTGGCATAACAAACATAAAACAACTAACTTTAAACAAAACAACAAAAAACATTTTTCTTCTTCATTAGTATTTCAAAAAACTGAAAACAAGTTAAGAAGCGCGGATTCAAATAATCCGAACAACCCGGATAAAAGCACAGCTTATTTCGGAACCGAAGAAAAGAAAAATTGCGCATTTTTAACTAACAAATCGCAAAATAAAGCATGGATCATAGATTCTGGCTCGTCCTCCCATATATCAAATGATGAAAACTTATTTTCTGAATTTACAAATAAAGAACATACCAACGTCGTAATTGCCAACGGCAATAAACTAAAATCCTACGGGTCGGGTAATGTAAACATTACCACAATAACCTCCGACGGTAGAACACATGAAATAACATTAAAAGATGTTCTACTAGTACCCGAAATTGAAACTAATTTATTTTCGGTAGCTAAAGCTACGAAAAACGGATGCAAAATAATGTTCGAGAATAATAAATGTTTTCTATAATATGAAGGATTAATTCGCTTGGAAGGTACATGAAAAAACAATTTATACGAAATTCAGCAAACTAACGAAATCACAGATGAAAATTTCGTAAATATGATAACAAATTGCAAAAATAAAAATTGCGTTGAACTGTGGCATAGAAGATTAGGACATAAAAACGTCGCGTCAATGAGGGAAATAATGACTAAGGAATTAGCATGCGGAATAAACATAAATAATTGTTCCCATAGTACCGAATGTGAGCCTTGCATCAAAGCGAAAATAACTGAAGCACCATACCCCAAAAAGATGGAATTTAGAGCAAATAAAATTTTGCAGTTGGTGCATTCAGACGTATGTGGTCCTATTCAAACTCCAACCATAGGTGGGAAAAATTATTTTTAAACTTTCATAGATGATTACTCTAGATTTACGATATTATATCTCCTACAAAATAAAAGTGAGGTATTTGAGAAATTAAAAGAATTTGTTGCCCTGGTCAACAATAGATATGGCAAAAAGCCTATAGAACTCAGAACAGATAATGGGAAAGAATTTAAAAATTCTAATATAGATAATTTTCTAAAAGGAAATGGAATTAAGCGACAGCTAACAGTACCATATTCTCCCAGCCAGAATGGTGTTGCTGAACGAAGGAATAGATCATTAATTGAAATGACAAGAACATTGTTAAGTGACTCTACCATTACATTTCTGGGGAGAGGCGATCTGCACCGCAAATCACCTGCAAAATCGACTGCCAACTAAAGCCAACGAGAAAACTCCATATGAGTTATGGTCAAACAGAAGACCAAATCTAAAATATTTAAGAGTCTTTGGCTGCAAACCTTATGCATATATTAACAAGCCAAAAAGACAGAAATTAGATAATAAAGCAGTAGAAGGGATCTTTGTGGGATACGATAATTATTCCAAAGGATATCGTATATACACAAGCGGCAAAGATATAACTATAGCAAGAACTGTGAAGTTTTTGGAAAACTATCCGAAAATTTCAAATAAAGAAAAATTGCTAGAACTAAATATAGATGAAAACACAAATGCCGAAAACGAAAAGTCGGAAAACCCAAATCTGATAAAAATCGAAATTTCAAACGAAAATGATGATCAGAATGAATCTGAACTAAATCAAACCGAACCGAGAAGATCAGATAGAGTAAATAAAGGGGTTCCCCCAGATAGACTAATTTATTTGGTTAAAGATGAAAATATAAACGAACCGAAAAATTGGCAGGAAATAATAAACATGGAAAACCCAGTAGAAAAAGAAAACTGGATCAAAGCGACACAGGAGGAGATAGAATCTCACAACCAAAATAAAACTTGGACATTAGTTGACCCCCCGCCAAATACAAAAATAATAGATTCGAAATGGCTCTTCAAAACAAAATTAGATGATAAAGGAAAAATACAAAAATATAAAGCGCGATTAGTGGCAAAAGGCTATTCTCAAAATTTTGGCATTGATTATTATGAAACTTTTGCTCCAGTGGTTTCACATACAACCATTAGAACTTTTTTAGCAGCCGCCGCCTATCATAAACTAAACATAAACCACGTTGACATTAAAACTGCATTTTTGTATAGAAATTTAGAAGAGGATATATACATCACTCAGCCGGAAGGCTATGTCAAATCTAATCATGAAAACAAAGTGTGCAAATTAAATAAGGCTATATACGGCTTAAAACAGGCAGCTAGAGCCTGGCACACAAAAATTTCAGAATCGTTAGAAAAGTTAAATTTCAAACAATCAATTTCAGACACGTGTTTATTCATACGTAATACTAAAAACAGTAAAGCATATATTATCGTTTATGTTGACGACATTTTGATATCTGCAAAAGAAAGTGAAATTAAAGAAATTATACAGAAACTTAAGATTGAATATGAACTAAAAGATTTAGGTCAATTAAACTACTACCTAGGAATTAAAATTGAAAAAACAAACGAAGGATATAAACTAAATGAAAAAATTAAAATTGAAGAATTAGTTCGAAAATTTAAATTAGAAGAAGCAAAGCCTTACAATACGCCCATGGAAACAGGCTACGTAAATTATGAAAATGAAGAAATACCATTGCCAAACAACATCAATTATAGAAAGGCAATTGGCGCTCTTTTGTATATCTCAACTGTCACAAGACCAGATATTTCAGCTGCGATTAACATCCTAAGTAGAAAAAACGAAAACCCTTCACAGAAGGATTGGAAAGCAACTAAAAGAGTAATTTCCTATTTAAATCACACTAAAAACTTTAAATTAGAAATAAATACAACACACCAACCTATACTAGAAGTATATTGTGACTCAGACTGGGCTGGAGACATACAAACTAGAAAGTCCACCAGCGGAAACCTATTTTTATTAGGGAAAAACCCAATTTTGTGGATTAGCAAAAGGCAATCATGCATAGCCATGTCAAGTGCTGAAGCTGAGTATATTTCAGCAGCAAATGCAACACAAGAAATTTTATGGTTAATTAGACTCTTACAAGAATTTGACTTAGAACAGACATTACCCATAACTATGCATGAGGACAACCAGTCCTGCATAAAAATGATCGAATCAGGAAAATACACCCGCCGCACGAAACACATTGATATTAGGTATCATTCCATTAAACACTTAAAGGACAATGGTACAATCAATCTAAAGTATTGTGAATCTAAAAACATGGTAGCGGACATCCTAACTAAGCCCACTCCCAAGCCTATCTTCGAAGTTCACAGGAGAAATTTAAATTTAAGAAATCAAATTCCAGAGATTAAGGAGGAGATTGTTGATAACACATCATGATAATAATCTCCGCAAATTGATTTTTATGACAGTTCACTAAAAAACTCATCATTATAAATAGTGTTTATCCAATTTCAAAGAGGAAATGAAATACATGATGCAATATGAAGAGGTTTTTACAGACTCGTGAACTGAACAAGGAAGTAAGAGACTAAAATACGTATGAATGACGTAAATTGACTTTACGTCATTTCCATCCAATGAAAGAACTGTAAAATGACATCACTTGATAAGGACTAAAGACTGATTTCATTCTGCTATATAGAACTTTAATAGAAGCTTTTTCTCTCGCGATGGAGATGGAACATGTATACTCCGATCTCCCTTAAACTTATCAAATTTAATTAATGTTTAAGATTAAAATTATGTAACTATTAAATATAAAAATTGTAAATTGAATTCTTTAATCAGTATAATGAATGTTTTATTAATTAATAATTTATTCACATTGCTTAGTAACATGGATATTCTTCAATCAAAGATTTACATATTGTATGTGCAAATGTAATGGATACATCATTTTTCTTAATGGATTAACCAGTGATTCTGGCGGACCTACTACGCGGTATAATGAGGAGTGAGGATGATTGCTGAAAAAGGAGGTAAGCAAAATCTTACCTATGTTTATCAAAGTAGACATTAATATTTATATTACTTTAGAGTGCGCTAAATACCACTCGCTATCTTCAATTTTCCTAACAATCACGAAGATGACATACCAAACGGCATCGATGATGATATTTTTAATGTTAATTATTTTTGTTGGTTGTATTCTTATGTCCTTTCTATTCTGTCGTAAGGCAGGTTTTTCTTTTTTAATTTTTTTATTTTCAAACGCATCGTGCGCATTCTGCGCTCAAGCGCTGTCTGTACCTGAACACAGGCAAATTCACCAGTTTCCCACGTGAAGTTTAACTCGTGGATGTGAATCGGTGACCACGTCATTGATAAAAATATTTTATTCAGTAATTGTGTTATAAAGAGATGGAATGCATAGTCGGTAACAACCAAAGTTCAAGTCAATTGTAAATTTGGATCCGAAAAGAATAGGATGTCTGTCCTTCAATACTCTCGGGGCCCTTTTTTAAGTCAACCGTTTAAAAGTTTATAGCAGAGATGCTCGTTTCTTCCATTGTAAATAGTATTATTTAAAAAATAGTATTAGTAATGTATACCCGGTTTTTAAGCACGATAATCCAGAAACATAGTGTGGTCATTGCAATAGTAATTTCAAAACCACATGTACACATCCTTTCAGATCTTTTTGAACACAATTTAAGGGATACCACTAAATCCGAAATTATTTATTATTGTTAGTAAAGCATTGACTTATTTTTCTTGTAAATGTACATATATTTGTTAGTTATATTCATGATAATGGAGTTTACTTTTGAGAAATATTTTACATAAAGCATTTTATTTATTTATTTATTTATTTTCATAATTTACACAGCTGTAAAAAACCTTCTATTACAAGAATTTGTAAAATTTAAATTGATTTAACTTCTATGGGTATATCATAGCATGCACAAAAAGATATGGCACTTTAAAAATTAATATCTCCCAATTTTGTTTTTAATTATATTCATAACTATGCCACAAATTTTAGTAAAACTTTCCGATTTCAGATGTCGATTAGCTTATAACTTTTCAATTGTTTTACTAAATAATATGTACAAATGCTTCTTAAATATTAAATTACGATTTAAAAGCATAAATACTTTAACTTTGAGTGCATAAATACCAATGTTTTAGCTCATAAAAATAGCGGAACGTGTTTTTAAATTTTGGCAAATAATTAAACGATTAACCCGTGCCTCCAAAATTGGAAAAAATAACCCCAAAGTGTCAAATTCTGCATGTAGGTTCTCAAAAACTCTAAAACTAATTTTTTTTTCAGAAATAATTATATAGAAAACATGTTTTTTATGCCTAAAGTCAACTGTCATTTGTTATTATTCACGTCTTGAGGAAAAGTAAAACTTTTATGTGAAAAAGTCAACAGACTTATAAAGGGATAGTAAAGGAAAAATAAAAGTTGATCAGAAAATAAATGAAAACTCTCTAATCACTGCAAATCTTTGTCAATCTTTCACACACAAAAAAAAAAAATCATAATAATAATAATACAAATATTTACTGAAAAATTTCATAGATTTATTTTGTTGGTTTTTATCTCCTGCAAGATTAACAAGTTTAGTGGCTTAATTTGGCAAACACTGCTTTGTTTCAGGTTGTTTGCATATTTACTTATCGGAAATCGATGCAGAAGCAGTGCACATTCTGAAATTCGATATTGTTTTCCAACAAACACAAGGTTTTATGTATAATTTTTTTTCATTACATTACTTGAAGACTATTTTTATTTTTATATTTTTATTGTTATATTTTTAATGTTATATTTTTATTAATGTGTAAAAATAGTAATTTAGATAAAGCGTAGTCTTATTAGAAAAATTAGAAATCGAAATGTACTCCAGAAACTTTCTACCTGTAGTTTTACTTACTTTAAAACGGACTTTTGCGACACATAGGAAATTCATTTTTAAATGATAATGTTAAATGATGTCTCATAAATTTAATTTGTTTTCATTATAATAATCTCTCGTTGTAACATCATTTACTTTTACCGAATGATTTCGTATAAATGTATCCGTGGATTTTTGGAATTATAAATCATTTGATATCTGTGAATTTCGGGAACTCGAATCTCATTTCCTAGTATCAACGGATGTAATATATACAGAGGCAAGAACAAAATCATGGAAATTTTGATTTGAATTTGGAATGAAGACTAAGTCGCTAAAATTAGAGATCAGATCCTGAAACAAATTTTGATTACTTTATGGAATACAAACTGTTTAAAATACAACGCACTAACTGCAGATATATATTTTTTATATCTAAAATTGTATAGGAGTTTTAGAAAAGGTAAAGACAATGCTTCTTACTTTTCGGATAAAAATGTTGCTCCTTAAAAATCGATCAGTTAGATTACAACAATATAAGCCGAATAAATCATTTATATTGTGTTGTTGTTTAGCATGTTGAAATTATAGTGTTTTTATCACGTTTGCATATTACCTGTACTCTTTAAATAAACATGATATATAAAGACGATAGTATAAAAAAGGGGGATAAAATGTGTACAGCACTATTAATGCAATTTTTAAAGCATGGACAAGAAAAAAACATTCACATTTGAAAGGAAATTCTTATAGCGTAAAAACAAAGAAAATGAAAAAACATTAGCAACAGTAATCAATCCACACCTCTCTACTAAAACGGCGTACATTAAAATAAAAAAAATAAAAAAATAAGAAATATTAATTAAAAAAAAAAACATTTTCAGAATTTGAATATATTGTTAAATATCAGCCCGTCGTGACATGGAAATTTTTCATCGTGTAACATTTTTCTAAATAATTTTAAAGTTTCAAAATTTTTATTCTCAGAAACGACAATGATATATAAGCTTTGAATGCAATACAGTACCCCATGAAAATGCCAAATATACTGTTTATTTTTTCAAATAAGTATAGCACTCAATTATATGCCAAAGTGCCTGTGATAAAACTTACGCAATAGCGAACACAATAAAGGGTAACATAATTTACGAAACGCAAAGTCTTATTTCAAAATTATATATTCTTTAAGCTTTTGCATAAATTAAAAGTTACTAGATACATTATTGAATTAAAAAATTTTCTAATATTATTAGTTAACTATACATGATATAATAAAATCGATAACATTATTCAACAAGTTGGAAATTGTACGTCAAACGTGACAAATGAGGTGCGTTCGTAGTATAGCTAGTTATATAAATATTCAGATCTTGATGATTTTTAATTCTGTGAAATCAATTATATCGTCTGCAGATTAATTTCCGTAATGAAATAAGTATCTCGGTCGCTTGACAATTAAACATTGGAAGCTCCTATAACAAGAAAGCACGGATTTTTTTTTTTTTGAATCAAATTTCTCAATAAATGCTTTTATTAATATTTTCTAAAGTTTTGATTCGATTTTTATAAAATTTGAAATGTCTCGACAGAATTCTGCAAAGATAATATATATTAAATTTCAAACCATTCGGTTGGGTAGTTTTTGCGTTGTTATATGCGGACGGACGGACCAGACGACGACAATAGGGGCTACGTATTTATATAATTACGAACGCACCTAATTACTAGCTAACAATTTTTTTTTCTTTGTACCGGAAGAAATAAAATAAAATTCCATAAACCATTTATCGAAGCATGATTAGCGACACAAAAACACCTGTAAAATTAACTTTTCATAGTCAACCCATTTAATTACTAATTTTTTATTTTAAAGCTTTTTAAATTTTTAAGACATTATTATTGGAAAAAATAAATATAATAAAATAAACCGAAATTTTTATTCACCCTTTTGGTTTTAATTTTCTGTAGCTCCTTTTATAGCCTCGTTTTGTTTGTAATTAATTGGAAAAGCTTAGTTATAGTACATATTACAGGAGAATTTTATAGATTCAGGCATTTTAAACGAATATTATATTCTTTTATTGGAAAATTTTAATTAATTGAGTGTAAAATAAAAAGAATTCGGAGATTATGTAAGGTGGTTTAATTTTCATCTGCTTTCATTAAAGAAACATTTTATGCCCATTTTCTATGTCTTTTAAAAGTAATTCATTAAGCTGAAGTTCAATATAATTTAAAGATATTTTATAATTTATTTCATTTAAAATTCTGCTAAAGCTCAACTCGAAAGTACTTTTGAAATATATTCTGAGAATGAAGAATGTGTCATTAAAAAACAAGAGAACATCTTTAAAAATTATTTATTTACTAAATCGTAATTGTTTAACAAATGCATCGTATAAACTACATAATTTAGGAAATATATAATTATAATTTTTTTGGATAATTAATAATAGAAGTACAGAGTTCAACTTACAGCTATATCTCGAAATATCACTCTCAGTGATCAATCTCAGTGGAAAACACCCGCTCACTAATGTTAATCATATGGGGGAATAATTTACGATATCTCGTTCACATTTCATAATTTTTAATTTTAATTTTTTTTATTTTTAATTTTTTTTATTATTATTAAGATACTTTCACTTTCGGAACCGGTTTAGAATGTGAAAGCATCCTCAATAAATAAACTGCAACAAAAATTGAAAAAGTACAAAGGAGCGTGCATAGAGATTGACCTCAGCTATCCAATGCAAAAAAAAAAAAAAATCATTTAAAAATATTGAAATGCGAATGAGATATCGTAAATTATTTCCCCCATTAGGATTAACATTAGCGAGCGGGTGTTTTCCACTGAGTGAAGTAGAGTGTGATATTTCGAGATATAGCTGTAAGTTTAACTCTGTACTTCTTTTATTAATTTTCGAAAAAAAAAATTACATTTTAATTTTCTAAGTTTTGTAGTTTATACGATGTATTTGTTTAAAAAAAATTACGATTTAGTAAATACTTTGTGAAGAAGTTCTCTTGTTTTAATGAGACGTTCTCTTGTTTTAATAGTTTATGAAGAGTTTTTTATTATTATTATTCCTGCTGACGTCGGAACAAGGTAAAAAAATGTAGGTTTTTCTCTGTAAAATGTACATCCTTTTTCAACTTTCCAAAACCAGATTTTTATTAAAAAATACTTCTTTTGAACTCACTTTTTCTGGTTCGTGCATAGCGTATAGCATTCCGCGACACCGGGGTCTGTTTGATTTCGAAGTTTCCATCAGGATATATCTGAGTGTTGTCATCAGAAATAATTCATTCAAAACCATGTTAAAATGTACGTAAATGTCTAGGCCATCAGTTCTTAATATCTTAAACATTTACGTATTAAACATACGTATTAAACATTATTGTCTTAGCGGATCTCCTCCCTCCCCCGCCTCACCGGATTTAGGACTGGATTTACTAATAAACTTTAGATTACTCGATAAATGGCACATAATGTAGCAGACATATAATATATAGAAAGTTAATCAATTATCATTTACATATATTCCTGTAATTCATAAAAAAAAAATTTATAAATCTACTAATTGTAGTTTTTTTTTTTTTTTTTTTATGAGATGATTAGCTGTACCATAAATTATGCTTTAACAGTTCAAAATGTTGACATAATTGTTAATATCTTTGTCTTTTCATTGTACTGAGAGTGGCAAGGGACGGTAACATAGGAGAAAAATCTAGAACTTACATGGAACATATAAACAATAATCACTGTAAATCACTACCAGAAAAAAATAATTTTCTCTATCAGATAACATGAAAATTAATAATAATTATATTTTATAATAATATTTATTTTATTATTGCTATGTATGGAACGTAGGTTTCTGCGCAAAGAAGAAGGTGTGCATTATTCAGCGATAGACCTAGAAATAGAAAAATGAAATCTGGATGTTTATGTGCGCGTTATACGCTAGGATATACGGTAAATATTGATTGTTGGCTCCTAATTATTTTTTCTAAAATTTTTTGATTATTTTAATACGATTTAGAATCGATATATATTGGCTTACTGATTAATTTTTGTTTGTAGTCTGCGGAAATGTTTTATCAGAAACAAAGTATAGTACATCAGAAACAAAGGAGTTTTTTCTTTTATTTTTAACATATTTGAATGTATTCTAATCATGTTATTTAAATTTTGTTTTTCGATATGAAGCGCTCTTGTCTTTTTGGGAAAGTCATGGGGGGGGGGGGTTGAATTTTGTTAGGGCTAATTCACAGCTTGTACAGCTTGCCCCTCTACTTCAATAATGTATATAGATATAGACAAAAATGGAGAAGAGGACTCATCCCCCCTCCCCCGACCCTGACATGAAACCTTTGATTCCAAAATAATAATAATAATAATAATAATAATTGATGGTATTAGTAATGAAAGATTAAGTCTATATGGGTCAATCATTTTTTTTTTCAATTATTTCTGTCTCTTATCAAACAAATTAATAAATTTAATAGATTTTTTTTTTTTTTTTTTTTTTTTTTTTTTTTTTTTTTTTACATCATATCGTATAAATCTTAGGATAATCAAAAAGTATAGTTTTATATTTATAACCAAGGAGCATCTAGAGCAATAATTTATGCTTTATCATAGCAACATTTTGAAATAATAGTTAAAACCTTTTATTTTACCCTTCATGGTAGCATAGGAGGCAAAACAACTTATTCAGAAACTGAGTTATCGAACTGCTTTCTTCACGTTTTCTAATAATAATAATAAAAAAAATTAATCATAAAAGTAGTTCGTTTAGATACTGAATAAATAATATTCAAACAAAAGATAAAAAAAAATAAAAAAAGGATTATATCGGAGGGTGGTGGAGAAGGGGGGGGTGTGGAGAAGGGGGAGGTGGAGGGGCGCAGACACCAATGCTATTCTAGTCACTTCTTTACAAACTTAAATTTTTTACGTCATTAAATTAGTTCCATAGCATTTACAATTACATAGACAAGCGAACAAAAACTATTGCTGTATGTAACACACAATATATATATATATCACATGATAATGCACATAAAAGGAAAAAATGTATAATGTTGACAGTTTCTTCTTATGAAGAATTCATAATATTTAACTATAATATCTATAACTACACTTACACTACAAATACACCCAAAGACTGTAAACATTGTGATTGATTTTAGTCTATTTTATTTCAGAGGCCAATTTGCATTTATCTTTTTGACTTATTTTCCAAGCTAAATCTCAAACCAACTCTACTGTCCCAGCATTTCTATTTTATTTTTCGCTCAATAGATGGCGCAAGCAGTACTGACAGTGAAAGATTTTACTTTTTAGCTCCTTTTTATTTCTTCACGTTTTCTAGCTTGGACAATGGACATACCCTTTAAAAATATCAGAAAAAGTTCATTTAATTGTCTATCTGAGAATTCTGAGTATTTCTATATATATTCAGTATTTTCTTTATCCAATATATATATATTTTAATCGGATAATCAGAAGTAATTCCTTAAACTTATTAAAAGGTTTAGAATTAGGTAAAGTCTTTCTTGAATAGCTTTTTGCTTCAACATATGCATTTATTATGAATTCAGACTTAAATATTAATCTAAGAGTAGAAAAAAAAACTATACCCTAACATGTAACCAGAGGAATCGTTTTTGCATTATTTTGGCATTATTTTCTGTAAGTTCTTACCGAGGTACAAACAAATTTACCTTATGCATACTAATAATTATGTTTGATCTCAGTTAAATACAAAATATATCGTGATATTAGAATGCTCCGGAACATATTTTAACTGAAAAAAATTGGTATAAAAATGTTATTATGTATGTATATGGGTCAATCATGTTTTTTTATTATTATTATTTGCAATTATTTGTGTCTCTTATCAAACAATTTAATAAATTTAGTAGTTTTTTTTTTTTTTTTTTTTTTTTTTTTTTTACATCATATCGTATAAATCTTCGGATAATCAAAAAATATAGTTTTATATTTATCCAAGAAACAGCTAGAACAATAATCCATGGTTTATCATATCAACATTTTGAAATAACAGTTAAAACTTTTTTCTTTTCCTTCCTGGTAGCGTAGGAGGCAAAATAACGTATTCAGAAACTGTGTTACCGAACTGCTTTCTTCCAGTTTTTCGATTAAAGGCAATAGATTCATCGAAAAATGCTATCAAATTGAATGTTTGTGGACCGCATTCCCGGACGTGACAGCGCAGGAAAGGCGAAAAGAATACCGTCCTGAGAAAATAATCGCTTATAACTTAAGGTATGCAATTTATTTATCGGAAAGTGATAAAACCTGAAAAATTAAAAATCACTTCAATAATCATGAATGCAAGAATCATACTTTTATGTTTAAAAATGAGTCAGAAAGTTTCGAGTTGTTGAGAGGGGGGGGGGGATTATTTTTTGATAACCGCTTTAATTAATTCAATATTTTTATACTGGCACACAAAAATAAAATCTTTAACTCATCTTTGACGCAAATAATATTTGATTGTCATTAATAAAATAAATATAAGTAAATAATTAATAAAAGAAAAAAGTTTATTAAAAGTAAATATAGTTTTTAAAACACACACATACATTATTTTATAAGCCTTTAGTGTTTATCTTGAAATTCACGCCTAATTTCATGGCTGCATTTCATATAGTTCAAAACAATTTCTTGTTACAATACATTAATTTGACGTGGGCCCAGATTATTCAAAATTCACTACATTGATTTATGATTGGCTTGATAGAAAGTGTTAGCTAGTGAATTAAAAAAAAAAAAATTACATAATTTTTGCTCTGTTTCTTTTTTAAGATATGCCGACAGGAAAGAAAAGAAAATTTTTATTTAAACTATCTAATCAGAATTTCTATTTTTTTTTAACATATAATCAAATTAATATTAAACTATTAAATGATAAAAGAGTATATATTTTTTAAATATTTAATACACTTTTTATTCTTATTTATATTTTCTACTTTTTAGTGTTTAAATTATTTCGTTATTGCTGTTTCACAGTCAGTTGGCTTATTTTGGTGAGAGAGGTCTGGCACATAATTAACTTCATTGTTGTTGTAAATCTTAAAGAGTTGTAACCGTAACCATAAACAAGATTTGGCGATTTATCACCTATGGACGGCTAACGGGAAACGTCCTTAAAGTTAGTTTATGATTACATTCTAAAAATATTAACATGTTGTATTGTAATCGAAACACACCTGTGAACGTATTTTTTATAATTCTAGCAGATCAGTAAGTGGGTGAAAAATCGATTACAAAATTTCATCTTTACATACAAAAATCCAAGTTGAGTTAAATATAAAATACTCAAAGTGTATATATATATATATATATATATATATATATATATATATATATATATAATATAAAATTATAGATAGATAGAATAAATATAGATAGAATAAAAGTGTTCATTTACACTGTTAAAAATTTGCAGCAAACTGTCCGTTCATTTGACCGTTTTTATAGAAAACGGTTCCATATTTATCTCTATTCTGACCATATCATTGTCCATATTATGGTCAGAATATATTTAAATTACGGTTATTTAGCCATTTTCTATAAAAACGGTCAAATGACTGGACAGTTTGCTGCAAATTTTTAACAGTGTAGTTTCATCAGAAAGCGTGCTACTGTTGATAAAATAAAATATTTTGCCTATTAATTACCCATCGTACGTAGTATAGGGTAAGTCTTGTAATCGTTTTAAAAATCGAAAAAATAATTTTGACGGATTTACACGTTTCAGACACTGGAGATTCCGAAAAACACATTTTTAGAAATAAAAAAATTGCCGTCCGTCTGTCTGTGTGTCTGTAAATGCTCTATCTCCCGAACAAATTGAGATAGAGACTTGAAATTTGGTATGTACTTAGAATGTAATTTTTGATTAAAATATTTTTTTTAAATATTATATATTTTTTTTCAAACATCAGAAAGTTTATAAGTTCCACAGTGTTCCGCGACGAAATTTAAGGGGATAATGTCCTGAACTATTATTTAATGAATAATAAAAAAAACCAGCTGCCAAAAAACTGCCATTTTACATTTCGTGCATGTTTTTGCAACAACAAGTAGAAATGTCACTGTTTACTTACCCATCATACGTAGTATAGGGTAAGTCTTGTAATCGTTTTAAAAATCGAAAAAAAAAAAAATGACGGATTTACACGTTTTAGACACTGGAGATTCCGAAAAACATATTTTTTTAAAAATATGCCGTCCGTCTGTGTGTCTGTAAATGCTCTATCTCCCGAACAAATTGAGATAGAGACTTGAAATTTGGTATGTACTTAGTATGTAATAATGGAAGGAAGTTTATTGAATTTCAGTAACATCGATTAACCAGAACTATTTTTTTCGGACTCTCGAAATAGTCGTTCTTAAAAAAAGGTGTATACAAATTTTCGAAAGTATTTATTTTAAGGAGTGAATATAAAAGACAATAAATAAACATAAATTTTGCATAAAGAATGAAGTTGATCAGATAATTAGTTGTCAATATATTTGTAATAATATTTTCCTCACGCTTCGATTTTTCATGACCCTGTATTTCATCCAAATGTCAATTCAAAGATATATTTTAATTGGAAATGAGACGCTTAATCCGACGCAGTAAACTGTTAGTTAATAGGATTATCATTTTTGGAGTTATAAGAATGTTTCTTTTTTCAGTAATACACGCAATTCAGTAATTACGCAATTCAGTAATAGAACTTTTAAAGTTTAAGACGTCATCAAGCCACGATTTTATTCGATTTGCAATGCATTTTATAAATAGTTTACGCATGTTTAATTTCATATTTTATATTATGCATATCCATCATGGGTAAGTAATACGGTGGCACCCAACGACTAGTTTTATGTTTCTTTTTTATGCTGACATGTGGCTTTTTTTCAGTTTGGAAATTTTTAAAACATTGCAAAAGATCCCGATTGTGTATTTTGAGTGAACCTTTCTAATTAAATTTCGTTTTAGTTTTATTGAAATGTGATTTTATGCAAGTTTTATGTTATGCTTCATCAAATGACGCTTTTTTTTTCATTTTGTTTAATAAAATGTTTAATAGTGAAATTTATTATCATTCGCGGAATCTTTCATTTAAAAAATAAAATGAGGGTATTAAATATCCTCTATTATTTCACCGAATTTTTCTGTTTTTGTAGGGTACATTACGCATTCTTTTCGAATATTTATTTCATATTATATAGCTTTTTTAAATAATAATCAAAATATATAGCTTGGTAACATATAAATTTTTTAGCAGAAATTGATTTCCAGAAGCTTTAAATATGTAATTTCAAAGTTACAGCTCAATTCCGTCACGTAGTTTTTTAGTTATGCTGGAAAAACTACACCTGTAGCTTTTTGTTTTAAAACTATTAACAATGAATTTTACATCAGAAGGTCAAATTTTTAAATCTATATAATTCCTAAACTACTCACCGAATGACTTCTCGTTTGGAATCCTAGGGTAACATTTACGGAAAAATCGAAGTATGATGTCAAAATATTGTGTTCGTATTGAAAATTTCAGATTTTTGTACAATTTCGATGTGCACATGGTTGAAAGAAGGCATAATTCACACTCGAATGGCTATTTTCGTTAATCGCTGTGACAATTTGGTGATTAAAATGTATGGCATGTTTTTTTTTTTTTTTTTTTTTTTTTTTTTTTTTAGTGTTTCATTCATGTCACAAAACCCTATTCGTCCCGCTTCTCTGTCTGTCCGTCACAGAGCCGGTTCTCAGAAACTGTATAACTTACAGGCTTGAAATTTTGTCTATTTACAGCTGAATACCTACTGTTACGCTGAAAATCATACAATTTTGAAAAAATGGTATTATATTATTAGAGAGAGATAAAAAAACAAAAATCTAACACCCTTTTCCTATTACATTTAAACATTTTTCGTTATATCAGTTACCGACAATTAAAAATACACAATAAAATTCTTTCTACAATAATTAATTTTCTATTGAAAGATTTCCACGTGAAAAATGAAAATGAAATAAAAAGTTTCACCAATTCAAAATAAGATTAATAGGACGTCATATTGGTAATAAAACGAAAATTTTCAATCATACAAGGAGTATGAGTATATGTAACTACAGAAAGCAGGTTAAAATGACGTCATTAGAGAATTAAAAAGAAAATTAATCTGGCGTCATATTGGAAGTTTAACGGACTTTTTCAAATGTCTGAGAATAATACAAAGAGAGTATCAATATGAGTAATAGAGAAAGAAAGTAGATACGATGTCAGTAAGTGATTATAACGTCATATGAGTGTGAAGAAGTATTGAATCATGATAAAAACCCGATTATGCAAATATTGGCATATTTTAACATTTTGAAGGTCTCTATACAAAATGTTTAATTTTGAAATGTTAATATCGCATTTAGTCCACATGACATATATTATTATGACAGAGTATAATAGCGCGCTTTGCCCGCTATCTGGCCGGTTTAGATATTTTAAAAAACGTGAAAAATAGTTCGGTAAAATTTTTCGTTATAAAAAAAGGATTTTTTTTTTTTTTTTTTGAAAATGAATCAAATTTATTTGGATTTATTATAGAAAGGATAAAGTGTTTTGAATGGAATATTAAACGGAACCCTTTGTTGGATTTTCGATCACACTTACCCACTTTTTTTTTACTCCCTTTGTCTAACTGTAGCTCTGTCTTTTCAAACGATTATTAGTAGCAAAAATAGTAGTTTATTATTATTATTATTATTATTATTATTATTATTATTCCTGGATTGTACGTAATTGAATTTTGCACTTTTTATGAAAATAATTTAAATAAATTGTGTGATGGTTAGTTTTTTCTCCCGAAACTTTATTTTAACAAGAGTTATTACTTACACTTTATTTTAATTGTTTAATTTTGACGAACGGAACGGCATTAGTCTAAGCTGAAAAGACCAGTTCCAAAACCCAACTCGTTTTTATGTTGCAATTGGTAAAATACATAAAAAATTACAAAAGATATTACTTCGTAGTAGATTAATCTGAAACGATCTCTTTTTCTAAAACCCAAAAATTACCGGATAGTAATAAAAGTGATGACAGGCTAGCATTCCGTAAAAAAATTGGGTATTTATATTTTCATGGCTTTTGTCAAGGTGTCTGAGATTTCTGTGAAATGTTCAGCCATTTTACTTTTAAAATATTCTATAACGTCTCAGAGTTCATTAGTATATAAATAAATTGCTTACGAAAATTAAAGAGGCCGCAGATTAATTTGGAACTACCTCTTTTTCGCGTCTGCCAAGAAATATCGGAGAGTGATGAGAGTGAGCACAGGATAGAATGCCGTAAGAAAATTCAATATTTAAAATTTCATGTTTTTTGGTAAATTGTCTAATATTTCGGTGAACAGTTCGCCCTTTTTACTCTTGAAATTTTCGATAACTTCTCAAAGTGCATTACCTTATAAATAAATTCATCACTAAAAGTGAAGAACCAGCAGATTAATCTGCAAATAGCTGTTTTTCTCGTCTACCAAGAAATATCGGAGAGTGATCAGAGTGAGCACAGGCTACCATGCCACGAGAAAATTCATTATTTAAAGTTTTATGTTTTTTGTTAAAGTGTCTGATATTTCGGTGATGTTTCTGCATTTTTGTCTGATATTTTGCCATTTTTACTCTTAAAATTTTCGATAACTTCTCAGATTTAATTAGCATATAAATAAATTGGTCACGAAAAGTGAAGAGACAGCAGATTAATTTGCAAATAGCTGTTTTTCTTGTCTACAAAGAAATATCGGATAGTGATAAGAGAGAACACAGGCTAGCCTGCCGTAACAAAATTCAATATTAGAAATTTCATGTTTTCTGTTAAATTATTTGATATTTCTGTGAAATGGTCGTCTTTTTGACTCTTAAAATGTTCTCAGAGTTCATTAGCATAAAAATAAATTTATCATTAAAAATTAGGTAGAAGCTACAACAGAAAACTTATTTTCTTAAAACTGTTGCCGAAAGAATTCTCGTACTTTGTCCTTCAGGCGGTTCTGATTATTTTTTAAATATTAAAATAATGTTCTCTCCCTGCAGTCGATGAAGCGAGAGTGGAATAAGCCAACGTGTTAGGTCTGTCACGTTGTGATGTGAAATCTTGTTATTCACGAGTTAGGAATTGTTTTTTTTTAAATTGTGCATATTTCTTAAATACTTTTAATGAAATCGAATTTGTATTCAATTATTTCTTTATTTGTGACGTTTGTTTTTATGCGCAATTAACATTAAAGTCTACATACTACTAAAGTTAGAGCCGAAGTCACAATAATGAGCGTGTTTTTTTATTTATGTTTAAGAGTGTTTATCGATCCACTTTTATTATTTTTGTCGCTGCATTGCGCCTGATGTCGTCTTCTCGGTCATTTATATACACACACAGACACACCCGTATACGTGTGTGTGTATGTATGTGTTGAGGATATACCTCTTATGACTGCTGTCTCATAATACCTCACTTAACCTTAAAGCGGTTATTTTGACTTTAGTTAGAATTAAGGAAGATTCCTCATTAGTTAGTATTTTATACTATAAGATTAAGTAAGTATTAGATGCGATTAATGTAAATTTGTAAGATGGATGCAGATATGTGACCTATATGCGTAAAAGTAAGTAAACATCTAACGTTGCACTAAATATAAAGCATTCAGGATGAAATTAAAGCAATTATTAAAAATATATTTATTAATCTTGACTTATGTGACAAAGAAAACTTGCGAATAAGGCAGGGTATTTTTCCTCATCTTGTTTTAATTTAAAGTAATATATGACGCAATTTGAAATTTCATAATTAAAAAAAATTTTATTACCATATATCATGTAAAGAATGTACTTCATTGCCTTAATTGTTTTCTTTATTTGAAGAGCCTACAATGATTTTAGTATTTGTAGCAACAATATATGTCTACAATTTCTAAATCAGAGAATAGGCACATAATAATGCAGGCACATAATCATTACACAATAATGTTAGTGAGATATCTAGTTATCCTTTATCAAGAAAACGTTATCATAAAAGTATCAAAATGTCATATTTCTGTCTTATTCGGTGAAAGAAATAGGAGAGGGTAAACCTAAACATGTTATTTCACGCGGGAAAACCTTTCAAGTGGATGGAATTCTAACAATTATTCATTGGAGTGTTTAAATTAGATATTTCGCCTTAATTAGTAAAATGAAACAAATAACTATCAAAATGTTCAGTTAAGTGCTTTCACATAGGAAATTAAGTGGAGAAATTATCTATAAAAAGTTAGACTCAAGGAAACAAATAATCCTTAGGAGACTTAATTTTTACGGGTTATTGATTGTGATGATTTTGTATCATAAATGCATGCCTCTGAGACACATAAAAATGCCGCAAATGAAATTCTGGAAGGTTTCCGATTTACTGTACAGTAATAACACGATAATTTAGCTAAATAAATATTTCGTTTAATAAGAGTTTTGCTGATACCTAATGGAGTGGAAGATAAATTATTGGTAAAAAATAATTTGATTTTATAAAAGTAGCAATAAAAATTTCACACATTAACTACTAAGAAAATATTACCATTTTATGAATGATCATGACCAAATATTTATGGATGAATTTATGAGATACGAATGATGCGATTTCACTTGTAGGGGGCATAAAGGGCCTTCATAGTCTAAAGTACCATTTAATAAAAACATTTTCTTAACAATGGTGTAAATCAACTGCAAGTATTTCGAATAAGTTTCATTTAAAACTTTAAAAAATTAAATATTTTAAAAAGTGGCTAGTGTTGGATCATCTTCAAACAAAGAACTTCCAAATAATATATATTTATATATATGTTACGGTCAATATGATAAATCCGATCATTATTAATAATAACCGGTTATTATTAATAATGACCGGATTAATCAAATATATATATAATATTAAAATAAATCATGAATTCTATATTTACATCAGTTATGTTTTTTACTTTAATATTTAATAGTAATTTAGAAAAATTAGATGCTACAGGAATTTGGATTATTAACTATTGTTAGATTAAATTCTAGTAATGGGAATGTGTTGGAAGCTTTGTAAAGAAACTTAAATTAGCTAATAATATTTTCCAAATATTCACATATTTATTCTGACATATTAATAATTTTTCGCGAACTTTGTTAACAAAATAAATTTGCAGCTTTAGTTAAAATTTGATTAAATTGTTTGATTATTCGAATAATTTATTTATCTTTATTATATATATATATATATATATATATATATATATATATATATAGTCTTGTCAACTTATTTGATTATTTATAATATGTCAAATAGATGGCAGCACCATGCAATATACATTTAAAATTATTCGATTTATCAGATTTTGGAATATTAAATATAGTTAGATTAAAAGCTTATGACTACTTAAATTAGTTAATAGTTTTTCGAAAAAATATTCATATATTTTTGTCTATCTTATTAATATTTTTTCGCATATTTTGTTAACTAAATAAAATGGCTGCTTTAATTAAAATTTGATTAAATAGTTAGGTTAATAGAATTATTTATTTATCTTTATTTTTATTTTTATATTTTTTCTTGTCAAATTATATGATTACTGTTTGTAAAGAATCTCCAACTTGATATTTTTTGACTTATTATTTGACTTATTATTTTTTTAACAAACAAATTGGCTGATTTAATCCCAGTACATTGTTTGATTTCTTGTTTTGAAATATGTATTATAAATGGCAGCACTACAACAGTATATTATGGTACACATAAGGTTAAAATTATTTAATTGGTATATAGATGGCAGAATTGCCGTTTAATTTCCTTCTGGTTTATAATAATTGGAAAATTATTTAGGATATTTGCTTTTCACAATTTTAAGTATGTATTTTTTTTAAATATATATATGTATACAATATATATAAAAAACTCGAAATAATACCACACAAAACCATTAGATTTAAAACACACTGAATATACATATATATATATATATATATATATATATATATATATATATATATATATATATATATATATATATATATATATATATATATATATATATATATATATATATATATAGATAGATAGATATATAGATATATATATATATATATAGATAGATAGATAGATAGATAGGTAGATAGATATTGAGTGTGTTTTAAATCTAATGGTTTTGTGTGGTATTAATTTGGGTTTTTTTTTTCTTTCATCTAAGATGTCTCAACTGAACTGTTTGATATCATATATACTATATTGGTTTTTTTTTTTTTTTCTATCTATTTGTTTTCTTCTATTAATGCAATAGAAGGTGCAAAATGTTATCTATAGCCGACTTTTAATATCTCAACCGTTGGCTGTACACATATAGTTCCAATTACAAAAGCGTTTAAAATGAGGTAAATATTCATGTTGTGGCGTTAATTAAAGTAAAAAATCAATTTTATAAAAAATACGAAATCTAACTTTTTATACGGTCCCCTATATTTATATATCCCCTATAGTTATATTTAGTAAATATTTGCACATATCATAACAAAAAGAACATAAAAGGTTTGACTTCTGTACGACAAAAAGTGACACAGCTATTAAATTTCAAAGTTTGAGATTTTTCACATGATTTTGTCTTTCATTCAGGGATCAGTTAAAAATGACTTAGAGTAATTCGCGATCGAAATCAGGGTGTAATATCCTTTTTACGACAAAACTACCTTTAGTCGGTATCTCTAAATTGGTGTATCGCCAAAGAGGGTTATTTCGTCTAAAAATTTGAGTTGATTTTGTGGGGTCGTATACAAAACGAAGAATGAACTATTGAAATTAAACAGAAAAATAAATATCAATTTATTATCATATTAGAAAACGGTCTACTATAAAAAATGAATACATCAAATACCGGAATCTACTAGAGATACTGCTCAAAGTGTTCTCCATTGGTGGCAATGCACAATTGAATGCGTGACATACTGAGTCTTGGACACGTAGGAGCATAGCAGGTGTAACTGCGCGACAAGCAAGGATGATGACGATGAGCTGCTTCAGATCAACCAGAGAGGCTCAGTCACATACACCTGTGCCTTGATGTATCCCCAGAGGTAGAAATCCATGGGAGTCAAGTCCGGTGAACGCGGTGGCTACTCTACTGGACCACCATATCCAATGATCTGTTGACCGAATTCGTTGGTCAGATACGCACGATGTTTGATGCTTTATGCGGAGGGGCCCCATCATGTTGAAACCACACCCGGCATGAATTTCGGAGAGACGGCTCTTCATACCAGTCACGTACCGTGTTTTGTAGTAGGTGCAGGTAAAGTTCGCCCGTCAGGGTTCCATCGTAGAAGATGGGTCCAACAATCTGAGTTCCCCATGTACCGCACCACACGTTCGTTGACCAGTGTACCTGGTGTCGTACTGTGCGGGCGATTTGATGATTTTCCAGAGACCAGTAATGCACATTTTGCACGTTCACAATACCACTCCGTGTAAACGTTGCCTCATCTGTCCACAGAATGTCACAAAGGAACGATGGATTTTTCTCTATAGTGTTAAACATGAAATTACAGTAATCAAACCGTCTTTCGTGGTCACCCAAGATCAATGCTTGCACCAGTGTTGGATGGTATGGATACGCACCATGTGCATGTAATAAGTACCAGACACGCTGACGCGTGTATCCACATACCTCGCTTATTTCCGCCATGATCATTTTTGGATTTGAAAGGGCTAATGCCAGCACTTCCTTCGGTGTCACTCGAACATTACACCTTGCGCGTCTACTTGTTCTGGGTCGTGGTGCAAAAGAGACGGTCTCAAGACGGTGCAATGCATCAATTATTATTTCATGTGTTGGATGTCGATCTCTAGGAAAACGCTCTGAATAAACCCTCGCAGCCGCTCTGGCATTCCTTTGACATTCACCATAAATAAGTATCATTTCGTTATATTGCGTGTACGTATAGCCTGCCATCACAATCTTTGCGCTGACTAGCATACCCACTGATAGTGGCTCGTGTTTTATCCCGAACGCGTTGTGCTGCGATACTATTGTAATTTGCATAATCTTGATTTTCATGCTCGTTATACTTTGGTTGGTCGTTTGCATTACGCTGCCATTTATTAAGTTTTTAGTGAGTATATTTTATTTTACTGATGTTGATTCTATTGTTCGTTTTTGAAAACGGCTCCTAGCAATCTGGGACGATTCTACAATCAAAAGGGGTGTTACGTTGATATGAGTATTTTCCAAACTTCTAGTTTGCGTTCTCTTGTAGGCGGTCACAAAGATTGGCACTCAGCCAAATGCAGCTAAATAAACTCGACTCAACCCTATTTTGATAAAATCAAAACAGACTGGACGCATTCGCAAAAGAGCGAAAAGTTTTATTTTCCGATAACAAACAATATCTACTTTCAGTGTTGAATTCGGCAGGGGGACATTATAGAGTTCTGGGGATAAATTGCATTTTTTGTCCATTGAAAACACAAAATCTCACATTTTCCGGGAAGGACATTTCATTGCTCCGGGTGGAAAGGGGGAATGTCCTTCCCGAGCCATTCCCTGAATTCAACACTGCCTAATTTGACTTTTGAATATTGTTTGACCCCTAAAAGATAGATTAAATTTTTAGATGAAAAAAACCTCTTTGGTGATACCCTGTTTAGCGATACCGGTTATAGGTGGTTTCGCCTGCTATGCTCCAACGTGTCCAGGACTCAGTACTGTCACGCATTCAATTGTGCATTGCCACCAATGGAGAACACTTTGAGCATTATCTCTAGTAGATTCCGGTATTTGATGTATTCATTTTTTATAGTATACCGTTTTCTACTATGATAATAAATTGATATTTATTTTCTGTTTAATTTCAATATTTCATTCTTCGTTTTGTGTACGACCGCTCAAAGTCAGCTCAAATTTTTAGATGAAATAACTCTCTTTGGTGATACACCGATTTAGCGATACCGGCTAAAAATAGTTTTGCCGTAAAAAGGACATTGCGCCCTAATTTCGATCTCGAATTATTCTAATTCATTTTTTAACTGATCCCTGAATGAAAGACAAAATCATGTGAAAAAATCTCAACCTTTGAAATTTAATAACTGTTTCAATTTTTGCCGTTCAGAAGTCAAACTTTTTGTGTTTTATTTGTTATGATATATTTACTAAATATAACTATAGGGACCGGGGGACCATATAAAAAGTTAGAATTCGTATTTTTTATAAAATTGATTTTTTATTTTAATTAACGCCACAACATGAATATTTACCTCATTTTAAATGCTTTTGTAATTGGAACTATACGTCTACAACCAACGATTGAGATATTAAAGGTCGGCGATAGCAACATTTTGCATCCTGTATATCTGGCAGAAATACACTGATTGTAGCATATTTGCCAGTAGATTTTATGAAATATTGCATTATTTTATAGACATGCGTGGAGCTCTACCAGGTTGATGATTAAGCTGTACACATGTCTTTTTTCATTTCGAATTCCATTTTCTTCATTTCGAATTAAATTTTTATTTAGTTTGGTATTGAAATTCCAATTTTCTTATATTATATGCTATATTGTATCATTATTTAAAAATTTTCTTTACAATTTCAGTATTTTTGGCTGCGTACCATAACTGAAATGGCGCATTGGTAATCTTATGTTTGCACTTGTTAACTTAATGGTATTCTGTATACACTTTATGAGTATATATCTTAATAGGAGATTAGGTTAGATTTGTTGTAAGAACTTGTTTAATGTATTTTGAAATTCAAAGTTATTACAATTATATATATATATATATATATATATATATTAAAATTTGTACAGTAAAAAAATTAACTATAATTATAACGCGATTTTTGCAAGAAAAACCTCTTCTCCACGTAACCGACATTCATACTTCATGTATAATAACAAACACTCCATATTTTTGTTTCAAATATTACGGCAATTCATCTTCTTTTAATTTTTTTTAATATTCCTTTTTCACGTGGAAATCGTGAAATTGAAAATTAATTGTTAGGAAAAATATTATTCCAGGCTTTGTATTTATTGACACCGATAATGCTTAGCAACGTAGAATGGTTAATTAAGTTTTACAGGAAAATATTCATTGATTCTCTATGAAAGTAATGAAAGTTTGAATTATGAAGAAAAATATTTGAAAATAATACACAACCCTATGTTCATTTCGAGGTTATAATCCATTTATATGCAAACATATGTACAGGGCCATTAAATCATCCGTTTTGACGTTTACTTGAGACAAACATTCACACACACAATCCATTTATAATATTATTTGGATATATATAGATGTTAATAGTTTACCAATATTTTCATTATTGGTTTTCATCGCGATTGCAGCAATTTCCTTACGCTGTATGTATACGAAAAGTAAAAATGTGATTGAACTGCAGCTTATTATTTTTTTTTTTTACGAGAGACACGAAAACAGAATACACGAACGAATGACATAACGTGGAGCTACTCTCGTATTGTAAAATACTTTTACACAATCATACAACTGCATAAATTTTATTTACATCACTTCGGTATCAGTATTTACATCACTTATTTACATGCATTGGGATATAAAATTACCGTTGTTATGTATTTACCAATACATTTGTTGAATTAATTCTCAAATACATTCTTACTATATTAATTATATTGAGTTATGTTGAGAGTTAATTATACAGGATGTTCCAAAATTCGACAGACTAATTAAGAGGGATGATAGAAGGCATCAAGAGGATGAGACATTACTGTAGAACATGGAGTGTCAAACCACGTTTAGTAGGAGAAAATTTAAAAAATAGTTATGAAGGGTGTGACGTCTAGTGGAACACAAAGGGCCAATAATAAGTAGAAAAAACATTTATATTGCGTCAAGCATGATTACAGTGCATTGAAGTTCAACGTCAGAAAGAAGCGGACGACACAGTTTTATAGAAATTGTTCGAAGTTGCTGGCACGAAGGTCATTGTACAGCCGACACCGACAGACGAAGAATTACCGGACGTGTTAAAACATTTTCCTATTAAAATGTCTCGTCGTCTCCTTTCTGACGTTGAACTGTAATGCACTGTAATCACGCTTTACGTTAAATATATTTTTTTCTATTTATAATTGACCCTTTTTGTTCCACTCGACGTCAAACCCTTTATAAATATTTTTGCGATTTTCTCCCACTAATCGTGGATTGCGACCCCATTTTCTATGTTAAGTTTTCATCCTCTGGATGATCTATCACTCCTCTTAATTTGTCGGTCATATTTTGGAACACCCTGTCCCACCTTTCGAACAGTTGCCGAATTTTATAATCTAGAAAATTGCAGAAAACAACTGAAAATGAAAACAATATATAAATCTGTAAATAAAGCAATTCCAAATGACAAGAAACCCGGCATTAAAACATGAATATCTAATAACAAGTAAATAGACAAATGTTGCCAGCAAAAAAAAATAATTTTATTGGTAGGTTAGTACTTGATTTTAGCAAGGGGAAATCTATGACTTTATGCGATGCCTTTCCATACACTTCAGCTGTGGGATTTGCCTCTGAAATTCGAAAATTATTGAACAGAACAAATTTTGCACAAAAGAAGTTACAGCCACGTGATTTTTAGAATGACACTTTTTTTCCCCCTGAAGTATCGTTAAAAGCAGCGTCAGTTCTCACTACAAACTACTAATTTTGCATATCACGCTACACTACAAACTACTGTAAAAAGTAAAGACTACTGTAGTTTCGCTTCTTGTAGTGTACTACTTCCGACCCCTGCTCCGCGCAAACATTAAAATCAACAAGTGGATGAAATTCTAATAATTGAAATGCTCGGATGCAAAACAAGGTAACTAATAAAAGGAAAGTTTCGCTATATTCTAGATTCAGGTTTAGAAAAAAAATTGAAACAAAACTATAGTGATTGCTTCTACTGAAACTGCTGATTAATTAAGAGTGGACCTTGAGTTAACTTATGTGGAATATTTTTTGTCTGATAAATTTCATTTTATTGGACTTACGTACAAAGAGTTTTTGTCGTTAAAATTCATATGTAAAATTCATCTTTCATTAGTATGTCATATAATAGAGTAAAAATAAACTTTCTAGTTTTAAAAGGTTGTAAGGATACAGATAAACAGTTTTAAATGGAAAATCAGAAAACAAAAATATCAGTTACTATGTTTTACACAAGAGCACGTCAATTACTCGTTGAAGTGTGTAAATTAGATTATTCGGCTTAATTAATAAATAGAAGCATCTTACTATCAAAATGTTAAGTTAAGTGCTTACATATGGGAAATTAAGTGGAGAAGATTATACTTAAAATGCTAGACTCAAGGATACAGAAAATCCTTTGGAAACTAATAAAAATTACGCGTTACTGATTTTGATTACTTTGTGTCATAACTACTTGACGCTCAAGATACATTAAAATATATACACAGATATATTTATCAGTGTTTTGTAAATTATTTAGATGACAATACGTTAATTTAGTAAACCGAAAATATTTTTAATAACGAATAAAGTGTTGCGATACTTAATAAAGTGAAATAGATGTTATTAATAATAACTGTTTCAATTTTTAAAACAAATTTGATACGTAGAGTATTACAGTTTCTTTTTTCGTACTTCGTGAAACACTTTGATTATTTACATTTTATAATAAATTTTATTTATCCAAATAAGATATTACACGCATATACAAAATTTTGCATATTGAACGTCATATTCACGTTAATAAGTTAAAATACACACCATATATACATTGATTTCATAACTTAATCGTTACTAAAATAGATGCAAATACAATATCAAAGTTTTAATACATTAAAACCATTGAAAAAACACAGACGTCAAAAATATCATGAGAGCTTTCAACTAAACACTAGCCATCATCAGAGGAATTAAAATTAGACGAAAACTGTAGCTCTAAAAAGAAAACTGGGCAACACTGTAAAAAAAAACTCTCAAATTGACAGTAAAAAACTGTCAATTTTGGCGCCAGTGGAAAACCGTTTAATTTACAGAAAATATCTGTATATTTTCATTAAAACAGATTTTTTCTGTAAAAAAGACATATTTTTTCAGTAAAAATTACAAAATCCACATTTTTTTTTACAGGAAAAAACTGTTTTTCTTTAAAACAGTTTTTTCTGAAAAAATACAATATTTTTCTGTCAAAATTACATTTTTTTTACAGTGAAGTAGCAAGGTCTAATCCATAAACAATATATCGGAGGGAGGGAAGGAAAAGCAGACGATGTCATAGAAAGCAAAAAGGAGAGGTCAAACGAAACCAAAAACACAGGTGATACCAAGTAAACTAAACCATAATATGTGGTATTTGATATGATAATACATCATTACATGTACTATTACTCTCTTGTTAATATTTCTAGAGATTCTCTGATTATGCAAATGTTATAGTTTGGTACGTGTGAATGATTTTAAGCTTTATTGAAAAATACATCAATGTCTGTATTTTGATTTAACCGGGATAGAGCACTGGATAATTTACCTCTTTTGATGTCTGCCATATTTTCTTTAATCCTTTCTTATAACTTTCGAGTGGTCATGCCCACATATGTATGTGTTTTAAATCTGCTCTTATCTTTAAAAGGGATTATATAAACACCAGATTTATCTAAATTATCAATACGATACATACATATAGAAAATTCTATATATTAAAGTCATATTCACTTTCAAATACACAACGTAAATAGATTGATGTCATAATTTAATAGTTATTAAAATTGGTGCAAATACAATATCAATATTTTAAGTTATTCAAACAATTAAAAAAAAAAAAAAAAAAAAAAAAAAAAAAGATGTCAAAAATATCCTGAGCGCTTTCAGCTAAAAACTAGCTATCATTAGAGGAGTTTAAATAAGACGAGACAGTTTTCGCTTCATTTATCTCTCTGGCTATTTAAGGTGTGTATTTTAATTCAAATAAGATATGTTATTATTATTTTCATCATCATTATTATTATGCGACATATTCTCTGACTTCTTACAAATAAAATATGACGTAGTTAGAAATTTTATATAACTGTTTAATATTTTATAAATTGTTAAAAACGTACGGAATCCCTAATATGTTATTTTTATTTCAATAGTATAAAATTATTATAGTGCTTTTTGTAATAATATATGACTATATTTTTTTAAATAAAAAGAAATGTAATAAACATTCGCTTAAAAACTAACGATTTTTTCTATTTATCTTTTATTAAAACAAGTAACATAAAAACTTTTTTTTTTAAAGTCAATTCCTACTTAGGTCAAATAGAATTTTTTTTCCAGCGATCTACGCGCTTCGCCAATGACGGTATTTATTCCTAAATTTATATCCTGCTAAATATCTTACATAAGAGAAATTTTTGAAATGTATTAAAAATTAAATAAAAAATAAATAGCTAAAATACCAAAATTAATAGCTCGAAAAGTATTTCTCACAAAATTGTTAGACAAACTGCGTTAGAAAGTTAATAAAATTGTATTTTTCTTGATATAAATTTAAAATCTAATGATTATGCCGTTTTTCAAATAAATTACCAAACTTCACAATAAAGTGTCATAGCGATGTTACAGTTAACGATAATACAGTTTTTTTGCAAATATTAATTTAATTAAATTTTATTATTTAATTTTAGTTTTATACTTCATTTCTGTTCAAAAGTACAGACTCACTCCACATTTATAGTCTCCTTCGCCCGCGAGCCGCCTGATCTTCGTCCGTGAACAGCCCCATTTTTTTTTTTCGTGTGAAGGTGAGACTATAAATATGGAGTGAGTCTATACTGTTGAACAGAAATGAAATATAAAATTAAAATTAATTAATTAAATTTAATTAATGAATTAATATTTGAAAAAACTGTATTAACATCAATTGTCATCCAGTACAAGTTTAAAAAAAATTATTTGAACCTGATAGGGTGAATAGAAAATATTTTATTAACGATTGAAAATTTGAACAAGATATATAAATATATAGAGAGTGTGAGTTAATAGTAGGAATTGAAAAAACATCTTATTACAAAAGTTTTAAAATGTTATATTAAGTGCACGAGACGAAAAAGAGGAAAGCATATGTTATTTCATGCTAGCAAGCATTATAACTAACAAGTGGATGCTGTTCTAACAATTATTCATTGGAGTGTATCAATTAGATAATTCGGCTTAATTAATAAATGGGAACAGTGATTATCAAAGTATTCAGATAAGTGTTTACTGATAGGAAATTATGTAGAGAAATTATCCTTAAAAAGTTAGACTCAAGAATACCAGAAAATCCCTTGGAAACTGTTAATTTTTACGGTTTATGGATATTTATTATTTTGTATCACAAATTCGTGCCTCTCTGGATACGTAAAAATGTCATACTCCAATTTCTGAGTGTTTTGTGGTTTATTCAGGTGATCCTAATTTAATACAGCAAATTAAATAGTTTGTTTAATAAGCAATATATTTACGTGATACTTAATGAAGTCAAATAGAATTTTTTAGTAATAAATAATTTTATTTCATAGAGGTTTGATACGTAGAATGTTTTAGATTTATTTCTCATTTTGTTAAACATTTTGGTTATTTAGACTTTCATATGACTTTTATTTATCTAAATTAGATATATTATTATTATATTCATAATATTTATTACATATTTACTTATTGCTTTCAATAACGGGAAAAACGTCGTCCGATACCTATGATATTAGCAACCCCAACATGGAAACCATTCTTGTGCTATTGTTATACTGTTTAGGAGAATCCATTACTGTACCCTAATCGCACAACAAATTAATATGACATTACTGTGTCGTCACAATGATCACAAATAAATACAGTGACAATGGTGACCAAAAAGTTACTTTGTAGCTCGTATATTATAACTTCTAGGTGACCTACGGATGCAGAAATAAACTACCTTGACACCCAGTCAATGTGTTAATAGTAGGTGTAAGACTCAAGAGTCAGGAAGAAGAGAGTATTTACAGCAGAATTGATATTTTTTTAGGTATGGCATAGTACGGATAATATTATTTAATATTAATATTAATACTTAATTAACATTTAATATTAAGACTTAATTATTCTATGTGATTAAGTGTAATTTGAGTACAATTACGTAGTAATACATAAAATATATTGCGAAAATAGATCAAGCAATATGAATTAAAGAATCAGAAAATGTTTTTAAGAAGAGGGTTATCACACGTTCTACGGATCCTTAAAAATAAATCTATATCATGCACTACGGTGGTTGCATGTTTGTAGCTTTGTGGGTGTTGGAGATATGTGGTTGAAAGTGGTCGACCTAGGGGCATTTTCATATAGATGTATGTGTCCCAATATTTCCCTTTGCAGCCACAACTACCCAGCACAGACCACCTTGTGTTTGAGTGTAGTAGTAGACTCGAGTTTCTCATCGTGCGCTATGGTGGTTGCATGCCGGTGACTGTGGGGGTGTGGGAATTATGGTGGTTGAAAGTGCACCTAGGGCATTTTCATATTTCTACCAAAATGTTCTAATAAATATTTATAATCTTCTTCGTCGGGAATTGGTTCATTCAACTTAACATGCACTAATTAATATATAGATAAGTAAATAAGATGATTTTGCGTCCCTAGCGGTGGAATTGAAACTAAGATATATTCCTGCGCGTGCGTAACATGTCTGCAATACAATGCCGTAGATAGCGGTGGAGAGTGCCGAAGTTTCGTTCGGAAAGAGGTTTGTTTAGAACAGTATGCGCGCCGAAAATGACTTTTATCGAAACCGCAAAAGAAAATTACTGATTTCCGAGCAGCGCCGGACGGATCAGCTAGTTTATAATAAAAACAAACGCAAAAATAATAAAAAATATGAAAAGTGGTTCACATTCATATTGAATGTTCATATTTTGCCGAAATTACAGTATCACATAATTTTGCAGAAAATGTGACGTCATAACAGGAGGTAGGGTGTCACTCGAGTGTCACAACATGAGACACGGGGGGAGAGGGGCCAAAATACAACACGATTTCCCTTTCTAGGACATTGACCCAGTACTATTTCCATGTTATTTAAGTGACGATGTTATTAGTTATTCGATTTCAATAAATTTGATATGTTTTTAAAAATTAATGTTGATATTTATTACATATTTATATGACAAACTATAGCCAAACTGGACTTATTTTTTTTATCTTAAATTTTGAGCTTTTAGGAATAATCTTATTACTAACTAGCAAACTATGCCCGCTACGCTGGTCAATTTCTCTTAACGCACGAAATTGATATGCCTCACTGAGGTGCACTAAAATATGCTATTTGTCGAGAATTTAAAAAAACTCCTGCACTCGTGACATCATAATTTACTTTTGTATTTTAACAGAATAATAAGGCTACTATAATTTGTGACTCGTGCTATAGTCAATATACATACGTCAGGACACATTCACTTTATCATTATCTTTTTATGCGTGAAGGCGTCCCTATGGTACTCCATTGTAAAATTTGGTAATTTTTTAAATTCAATATTTGAAAAACGGCATAATCATTAGATTATAAATTTATATCAAGAAAAATACAATTTTTTACCTTTCTAACGCAGTTTCTCTAACAATTTTCTGACAAATACTTTTCGAATTATTAATTTTTTGAGTAACTTCAAATGTTTAATTTTCCGAGATTAATCTGTGGCAACGATTAGAGAAAATCCCAGTCGTCAGCAACGCATAGCTTTTTATTAAAGAGGATAATTTAGTTTTTTTTTTTTTAAAGAGTAAATTATTTTCTTAAATAAAAAATATATTTATTGAAGAATGTTATTATAATTCATTATATCCACAATGTTTTCAAATGGTTAAAAGAAAAAAAAATAATAACGAAATAACTAATATAAAATAAAATAAATCATTTAGAAGCCCTTACTACAAAAATGTAATACAATACATGTTGCATAATGCAAGGTGCGTACATTTCATAGAATTTCCACGTAGTCAGGTAGAACTATTTATGATTGGAAAATTTTATTTATTATTTAAATATCATGATTCATAATTACCGTTTTAAAAAAGCAGGATATGTAGTAATTTTCAGAAATTAAATTAAGTAAAAAACTATGATAATCAAAATTGTGATGGAACTGTACGCACCCTGTTCATGTTACATAACATATTACATAATACAGTGGAACTTCCATTTAACGAAGTCTCATTGCTACACTTAAAAACTTCGTTATGAAGAAAATTCGTTAAATAGAAATGAACTTAAATTCATGAAATTTTTTCTTGAGATATGACAAACAAGTATTGGATTCAGAAGCATTTGATTCAGTTTTAATTATGAAGCTGTCTTTTACAAAACAGTTGTGTACGGTCGATGAAATCCCGTCAAATTCTCAAGCTTTGGCCAAAGCTTTCATAAGCTCTGATACACAGAATCTCAAACTAATGTTTTCACTACATCGGCTTTTTTCTGTCTTTTTCGATAATGTACTTCAAGATTTTTTTTATTATTCCTTAGACTAATGATTGAAGTTTAGCTGTATTGGCAGGAACAAAAATAACTTTGATTTTCTTCGATTTGTATTTTGAAGCACGTTCTTTTGGATGTACAAAGCAATGGAAAGGCAGAATGGTACCTGTCTGACTCTAATAGATATTTTTTTTGTTTCAATGCATCTGACGCCATTGCAACACCTCATCTTCTATATCATTGAAGGTAAAAAGGGGATTTTGACTTCCCCCAACTGTCAGCGCTGGAGTCTCGGAGTGGGAGAATAGTGATAACAAGTGTTTTTCTTAGTGTGAAAAAAAATGGTTTTATTTAGCACCAAGCAGAATGGAAATTATTTAAATGTGTTTATTTTCATACAATCGAATTCGCTGAAATAAATGTGCATATCCTTCGAACAGCAATCGCTTAATTTGAATTCTGTACACGTACAAAAGTGGAATAAACTTCGTTATATAGAATATATTTTTCGTAATGTGGAGATTAATTTACATGCTAATAGTGTTCAAAGTCAAAGTTCTGCAGAAAATTTCGTTAAGTAGAAAACTTCGTTAAATAGTGACTTCGTTAAAGGGAAGTTCCACTGTATGTTATTCTGTAAATTTATTTGACACTGTACTCTTCTTTAAAAAAAAAAAAAAAAAAAAAAAAAAAAAAAAAAAAAAAAACGAATCGCTGTTTTCCGGAAATATACGCCGCTGGAATAAAAATACCAATAATGCAAGTCAGTCCTAATCGCGTGACCTTTTAGCAATTACAGCGCCATCTACAAAATATTCTTAAAAAGTTTATGGATAAAAATAATGTATTTTGTTCCACAGAATCTGAATCTCGAAATACAAAAGGAGTTTCCCATTTCAAATTTCAAAGTTGCTCCCCTCTGCTTCCCTATTGGAGGGAGCGGGTGCCTAAATTTTGCACCATCAATTAGATTTAAAAAAAAATATTCGACACGTAATTTTGACGTCTATTTCTCGAGATATTGCACCCCGGAGACATTCAAAATGGTTGGACTTTTTAGCGAATACAGCACCATGTACCGAAGATTTTTAAAAAGTTTATGTATAAAATTAATACATTTTGTTCCGTACAATCAAAAAAAAAAAAAATTAGTGTTCCTATTTGAAATTTTAAAATTGCCCTCACTCCGTCCCCTATGGGTGCCCAATTTTGGCACCATTAATTAGCTTTTCAAAATATATTCGACACATATTTTTTTGCTTTTTTTTATCTGACGTCTAATTCTCGAGATATTATACCGTTCCGGGATTTTTTATTTACCTTGTATATATATATAATACCTTTGAAATAAAAATACAGTAAAAATGGAATTCAGATATCAAATAACCATAGAAAATTAAATACAAAAATGATATGTTTGTGTACAATCGTCAGCTGATAGTACATCAGACATGTCGCAAAAAATACATTATTTCATAAAATATTCTGGCAAATTTGCCAAGAATAGTATATTTCTAACAGTATAATGCATAAAAGAAGAAAACAGTACTAAAAGACCAGGAAAATTAATTAAAAACGAAAGTTACTCACATATAAGCAGCCTGTTACAAGAAAATAAACCACGCGCACTAATCAATGTAGAATTAGTACTTGAACTACTCAAGATAACCACCGTTACAATACTATGTTAAATTTGAGACATTAATTAAATTATAAAAATACCTTAACTATATTAAGCAATAATTATTACTAGTTAAAACTCAATAATCAATATGAAAAACATATTTAATTTTGAGAATTATGGGAAAAGTTATATAATTCTTATTCTAAAGTAAATAGATCAGCGTTTGTAAGTACAGTGCCGTCCTCTTTAGAGTAATTAAATTACTTGTATAAAAAAGTTTTGTTAATCATAGTGCTGCCATCTATATCTACTATTTAAAATAAATATATAAATAAATAATTAAATTTAATACTATATATAGAAAATATATTAAGTCTATTTTCAATAGAATTTTATTTTACCACATCTAAATACAGTAATTATAAAATTTAAAATAATATGGATTAGTATAAATATTTAACAAGTTAATCATTTTATTCATTATTTAACTTTTGTATACCGTAATCAGGGTTAACTGAGCCGACGAGCTAACTTGGGCCACTTTGTAAGGAATACTTTCAATGCTGGTTTAGCATCACTGTTTCCAGTTTGAATGCTCTTTGAACACATCATACCACTTACTGGATGCAACTACGCTCAAATAACTTGTTTATGTCAATTCAAGAATCGTGGTAACTACAGGAAAGTTAATTTTGTTAAAGAAGGTGTTTTCATCTGACTTCTTAACTTTTGCATATGTATCTCTAACAATAGTAATAGTCAATGAATTTTGATAAGTTCATGCTTTTTAAAATTTCCAAAAATTTACGAATAGTTTTGTAATAATGTGCAACTTAAGTTGATGCTCTTGCTTACAAGACTTGTAAAGAAGCACGAGTTACACCTATTTTTTTACCTACGGTTTCTAAATACTTTTCACAAATGAAAAACATGATAAAAACATATGCTATAAATTTAATAATTCTAAAAAAATAATGTTAGTTTTTATAAAATAAAAATGCATTCATACTCAAATTACACGATTATATCTAAATTAAACCGTAGAGAAAACGATACAAAATAATGGGAGATTCGCCAACATACGTCATTTGACAAAGCTTATATTTCTTTCGTTGACAAATTCACTCTCAGTTGACAGTCTTCTTCTGAAATGTCATATGGAGTGACATCATTCTGGATTTTCGCTCATTTTTGCGTTTTTTGTATTTATGTGATGTTTAGTGAGTGTAGCTTTAGATTAAAGAAGGTAATTTTCTGAAAAGAATTGATTTTTGTTTAGCGACAAAGATACTAAAATATTTTGAAGTATAATGAAAGTAAATAGTATAGTTTCTTTCTATATATTTAAAAAAAAATCATAATTTTGGTGAATGTTATTATAATGAGAAATGACATGTAGACTAGCAGTTTAAATATGAAAGAAGTAATTTTTAAAATGGAATATTTATACTGTTAATCGTCTATTTTTCAACAAGTAGACGCAATGGACGTCACCCTTGATAACTTTAAAGATTTAAATTTTCCATAGTACACAATTTCATCTTTTTTTCCCTTATATATTCTTAGGTATGGGTTTGGCTCCCACGGGTGTGTGTGTATGTGGCGGTAGGATGGTGGATTTTCAAAAATTATTTATCATAACTTGCCTGTGTTTCATGATCTGTTATTGTGCAAAATTTTTTAGTTGTGGCCATTATAAGGTCCCATATATGATTTTAGTTTCTTTTCCCGTGTATTAGAAGGACTTTAACAAATCTGTGCTTCGATTAGCAATTTGGTTTCAATCATTATACCAATATAGCATTTTTTTCTTTTTTAATAAACATTATTTGAAAGCTGTAAAGCGAGTTTTAATTTTCATAACTTATTTCTAACGTGTCTGTATATCTGTAAGGGTAGGCAATTTTTCAAAAACGTGTTAATTTTTCGTATCTACATCTCGAGATTATTGATTGTGAAAAAATTCTCTTATATGTCCTTGATAGTTTCTTAGATGGGGTTTAGTTTCAAGATCCTATTGGTTCAGGGGAAATTAAAAGTATATTTACTCCGATTGACAATTTTTTTCCCAATCTTTATACAGAATACTTTAAAATGTATCCTCTTTTAAATGAACCTTATTTGGAAATCGTAAAGAATTTTTTTTTTTTTTTTTTTTTTTTTTTTTTTTTTTTTTTTTTATGATTTTATTCGAAAGTGTGCGTGTGTGTGGATGGCAGTGAGATAGTGAAAACTTCCTAATTACTTTTTGGATATTGAACACTGGAATTCCTGGTATTCAACATTGTGCAAAATTTCGCCGAAATAGCCCTGATAGATAATTAGATACTGTTTTACCATCTCCTCTGAAGTGTATCAGGGTGAATTTCTAAAAAGAATTGAACTGCACTTCAATTTTAACTTAATCACACAGAGATGCTTATTAATAATTAAAATAACAGCAGAACATATTATGTACTTTCTTCCTGCGTAGCCAAAAGAAAAGCAACGAATGAAATTTTTTCATTTATTCGTAGTTAGGTATTTAGGAATAGTAATTAAAAAGAACATAATAAAATATTTTTTAAATACCGCTTTTAATTTTGTCTAAGGAATTATTCCATATATGTGAAAAATTATAAGTCTACGAAGAGTAATTTCAGATAAAATTGCCTGGTATAACAAAAGTGCCTTTTATTTTTATTATTTTTATTTATTTTCTTTTTTTTTCAGAAAAAATGCCAAGAACATAAAATAAAAAAAATAAGAAAATTATTCTATGACTGCGAAATTAAATTTACTGAAAACAGAAAATTTACTATATTGGGTATAAGTATGATATTGGATCACTTTTATCATGCGAACTAATAAATCCCAATAACATTTTTACTTGAGAACTTTATGTGCGAACATGTGCAAAGGAAGATATGTACGAGTATATGCACATCTTTGAATAAAGTATTATTTTATTACGGATATTGTTTTGATATAGATACAAAATTTTAAACAATTATTTGATCAAATGCATAAATAATATTTCAAAATATTTATTTATTTTTTTATTATTATTTGTTATCAAACTAAATCTAACGCTGTACTTCAAATACTGTATATGAAATACATTCAAACATAACAGGTGAAAACTATTTCAAATTTAATATAAATGATTCTTTATCTTTACAATGTAATAACATGCATTTGTAAGACTTGAACCATTATAAAGATTAGGATTTCTTTTACAGTATGTTGGGGTGTTGTTGGTATATCTATCACGAACATCACGTAACAAAATGACGTTTTACAAATTAAGTGCTAAATGAGCCTCTTTTAATTAGCATTTTTAAAACACTTATAAACTGGACGATTTCTAGAAAAATAAAACTCACGAAGAAGCCATTGCAATGCATGTTAACTCTCTCATTTCTATCATCATATTTTATTAAAAAAGGGTTCTTCTGAGAATACTCAGTGGATAATCAAATTATATACCATTTTTCCTCTATCAGATTTAAGATCAATTAACCCAGTTAAAGTCTAGAAATTTAAAGCAACTTTTCAAATATGTTCAAGTATTTTAAAAGAAATTTAAAGGTTTGCTTGCTGTTTATAATAAATATCTTTATAACACGTTACTTTTTGACGTTGAAATTATTTTTTTCATAAATGAGTGAATGATTGCATATAATGAAGAAAATTCCATTTTTACTTAATATTGCTGTTTTAATGATATATGATTTAGATAAGAGCATAAAGACTCAAAGATTGTAGCGCTTTTTCTTTTTTATTGTTTTTCAATATATATTTTCAAGAACTAAAACACTACTTTAATCGCCAAAATGTCATTTTTGAATTTGATGGAACTGACAAATACACTAAAGTAATACACAATTGTCAACATTAATGCTTTTACTGCACCACTAAAATTTAATAGTAAATTTTGTATTTTTTACTTGCTAATATCTACGATTAATATATAAACTAATTTCTATTAAATTTTAGTGGTAGCAAAACAGCGTAAAATATGGAAGCTATGGTAATGTTACAGTTCTAGCCATGACATCCTTACCATATATACACTAGTGTGCAAAACTTAAGCAACAAACACAAAATGCTAATTTCTAAACACGTAAGTACTCAAAAGAAAATTATATAAAGAGCAAGTGTAGAAAGTAGGTACTAACCTAACAGCACAGCCAGTCGGTGCGAAATCTCTTTGACGTCACACAGGGTCACAAGTGTCGCAGTCACTTCAACGAACTGAAATGTGATATCTTTCATTCGTCTCATTTATACACTCATTTGGTCACTCTACTGAGACGTCACCATGACTGCTGCTTTTTTACGAGTCACCAGGTGACTTTACAATGAAGTCACCTGGTGACTCTCATGTGACTGTCATTTGGCAACTCCATTGTAAAGTCATTATGATAGCTGTTCTGTGACGAGTTCCCATGTAAAAGAAAATGAAATCATTTGATGACTTTTCACAAAGGAGCGTAATGATGATTTCACAGTACAGTGTCGGTCATCTGAAAGTCACTATGCGGCTTCATTGGGACATTAGTTGGTGACTCATCACAATTCAATGCTCACAATGAATTCAAAGTTGAGTCTTCAAATAACAGTCAAGTAAGAATCACAAAGTGACTATATTGTAAAATCACGTAGCGACCCATCACAAAGCAACAGTCGCAGTAACTTTTCAGTGGAGTCACCTTATAAAAAAAATTTGAGAGTAATAATGAGATGAGTGAAATGTCCCATATTTTGATTCACCGTAGTTACTGTGACACCTGTAACCATGTGTGACGCCAAGAAGACTTTACACCGACTGGCTGTGCTCTTAGGGTATACCTCTTTCCTACACTTGTTGTTTATAGAATTTCCTTATGAGTACTCACGTGTTCAGAAAATAGCATTTTTCTTTTGTTGCTTAAGTTTTGCACACTAGTGTATAAATTGTTCAATAACGCTTCGCCTGTGTGAAATTTGTCGGCGGTGAATCTGTCTTGTGGCCGATTGACAGAAAACCTACCAGAAAAATCACCAGAATAACTATCTGAGAACGAATTACATCTATGATGTGTTCAATGATGCTTCACCTTTGAAAATTCTTGTTGGCTATTAAACCATTTGATGTGGTTCTCTACTGTCTTGTCGACGTTTGACAGAAAACCTACCAGAATAACTGGCTGAGAACGAATGACATCTATGATTTGTTCAATGATGCTTCACCTATAAAAATTCTTTTTGGCTATTAAACCATTTGATGTGGTTCTCTAGTCGTAGACGATTGACAATGCCACCTATAAGCTAAAACGCGGCGTAAAAGAAATTTCGATTGAAAAGGTCTTATCTATAATAATATTATAAATGAGTAAAGATTGTTTTGTTTGTTTGTTTGCTTGTTTGCTTTTTTGTTTGTTTGTAGGGGGTAATCTCTGAAACTACCGAACCGATTTCAAAAGTGATGGTGGCAAATTGATGGTGACAACCCCTGCTCCAACATAGGCTATATTTTATGTCGGTGCCACTAACCCCAGGGGGGTGCAGGAGCAAAAAACGTTCGAAAATTGCGATTTTGTTTATACTGAAGGAGCTAGAAATATGAAATTTGGCATTGTAGTTACTTATAAGATGTAAATGCTCTTTAAAAACAAAATAAAAAAAAATTCGAAATTTAAAAGGGTGAAATGAGCGAAAAGCGTTCTAAAAACATTCTAAATTATAATTTGTATGGAATCTCTGGAACTATACCGAACCGATTTCAAAAGCGATGGTGGCAAATTGATGGTGACAAACCCTGCTCCAAAATAGGCTATATTTTATGTCGGTGTCACTAACCCCAGGGGGGTGCAGGAGTGAAAAGCGTTCTAAAATTGCGATTTTTTCATACTGAAGGAGCTAGAAATTTGAAATTTGGCATTGTAGTTACTTATAAGATGTAAATGCTGTCTAAGAATAAAATAAAAAAAAATTCGAAGTTTAAAAGGGTGAAATGAGCGAAAAGCGTTCTAAAAACATTCTAAATTACAATTTCTATGGAATCTCTGGAACTACAGAACCGATTTCAAAAGTGATGGTTCTATACTAATATTATAAAGGACTAAAGATTGTTTGTTTGTTTGTTTGTTTGTTTGTAGGGGGTAATCTCTGGAACTACCGGACCGATTTCAAAAGTGATGGTGGCAAATTGATAGTGACAACCCCTTCTCCAACATAGGCTATATTTTATGTCGGTGCCACTAACCCCAGGGGGGTGCAAGAGCAAAAAACGTTCTAAAATTGCGATTTTATTTATACTGAAGGAGCTAGAAATTTGAATTTGGCGTTGTAGTTACTTATAAGATGTAAATGCTCTTTAAAAACAAAATAAAAAAAAATTCGAAATTTAAAAGGGTGAAATGAGCGAAAAGCGTTCTAAAAACATTCTAAATTACAATTTCTATGGAATCTCTGGAACTCTACCGAACCGATTTCAAAAGCGATGGTGGCAAATTGATGGTGACAACCCCTGCTCCAAAATAGGCTATATTTTATGTCGGTGTCACTAACCCCCAGGGGGGGTGCAGGAGCGAAAAACGTTCTAAAATTGCGATTTTTTTCATACTGAAGGAGCTAGAAATTTGAAATTTGGCATTATACCCAGACAACCACAATCGTCCTTCGGACGATCTATAATGATCCTGAAAATCCTGTAGTTGTCATATCCTATAAAACTATCCAGTGATTATCCCGAAGATAGTTGACAACGGACCGTCTGAATACATTGTCCACAAAACAGCCGGCGAATGTCATAGAACGCACATCCGCAAATTGACTTTCTTCCTTGGCTTCCTTCCTCTGCACGCTACGCTAAGGAATCAACCAACCTACCTACCAGACAAGTTTATTTTCCTTGTTGGTGAATGAAGAAACGTGATCGGCTTTTCGGAATCTGATTAATAAATAGTAATCTGATGTCAATAAAGGTAAGAATTATCTTTTTCATTTGTAATTCTATTCTTTATAACTTCCGTTTATATACTTATATTTTCTTGTGTAAAAGCGAAGTGTATATCAGACCTAATTATTCATGTAGGCTTAATGGTAAATGTTAATAGAGATGGTAGTGTAAACGCAACAGTAGTGGGTTGTATTTTAACAGTTTGATAAACTATTAAAGAAAATACAACCACTTTGAGTATTTTCTGAGAATTTTCAAGTTTAGATTACATTTTCTGTGTGAAAATGAAGATTTACTTATAGCTCCAGTTTGAACTTTTTTTTTTTTTTTTTTTTTTTTTTTTTTTAACTTCAAACACTTAAAAAACCAAAAATATGTTTTTCCCTCATTCTTTTTAACTTAAAACACTTTAAAAGCAATTAAAAAATCCCCCCCCCTCTTTTTTCTTTTACAATTAATTCCCATTACTTTAGAAATACTTATTTCTTTACATAGATTTTAATGCATATTGATATATATTAATTAAAGCAAATGTATATATTCAAATATATATATAATATATATGTATGTATTTGCTAAACATTTTAATAATATTTATTAAATCTTAACAAATTAATACATTTTTAACCACTTTAAAATTATTGTCACTTAAAAAGAAAAACATACTTCTAAACGTAACAGTTAATGTTTTAATTTAGATGACAATGTCAGATTTTCTCACAGTTTTAGAAAAGCGTAGAGTGCTGGTAGTTGGAAAAGGGCACATTTTTGACTCTGAAGGGAATTTTTTAGATCCATATGAGCACTTTTTATATTTTTTAAATTCATTCTTTCAATTTTAAATGCACTTTTGATATTTAAATGTTACAACACTCCTATCGAATTGCAACAATGTGTCAATTTTTACTATGCAAGTAATTTTTGTTTACAAAACTGTAAAGGCTTAATTTTCTTGGTTGAAGGGCAAGAAGAGCACTAATTTTTTGATGAGGGGCAAGAAGGGGGATGTTTTTTAAACCAAAGGGCAGTCAGGGTGCAGCACCTTCCTGAAACTGCCTACAGGAAACTCTGCAATTTGAATATAAAATAGCTTGTGATCAAAAGTAGTGAAATTACTGTAGCTGCTAATTATTTTCTTAGTTTTGTGTAACACGTTACTTTTTGAATAAAAGTGAATGGGGCGAATAGCACAATACAAAATTTAGTTGTTTGTTTGTAGCAAGCATCAACATTTCTTTGAACACAATTTCCAGAAACAAATGAAAGTCTTCTTTAACAATTGTGTGGTCACCCATGGTACTATTATTTAGGAAATTGGTAACAAATTGGCAGTGGGAACTGCCATATATCTGTAAACAAATACCAGTTTTAGAGTTTAACAAAGCACTATATAACCATTGTATGTCAGAAATGTTCTTGTTTATGGGGTTATAATTTTGGAATGCAACTTTTGTGAAAAATGAACAAACATATTTTTAAATAAGCAATTTTTACTTTGAGATAGTGCTAAAACAGAAGATGCTCTGATGATCACACTAAAAACATTATTATCCTTTAACTGTTTTTTATTTTCATAATTTTCAGGGTTAAAGTTTACTTGTATTTTACACAGAAATTGCAGAAAATTTTTGAACCATCACTCAGATTTTACAACAGTGAGTCAAAAAGTGACTCGCAGATATATTATATATCCCACTTCTCTCTTTTTTTTAAAACTTCAAACACTTGAAAAACAGTTAGAAGATCACCCCCCCCCCCTTCTTTCTTTCGCTTTCAAAACAATTTCTGAAAGTGAAAGTATCTTAATAAAAAAAACTTGTAATCAAAATCGAAAAAGTATAAAGGAGTGTGCATAGAGATTGACCTCAGCTATCCAATGCGAAAAAAATCATTTATAAATATTGAAATGCGAACGAGATATCATAAATTATTTCTCCCATAGAATTAACATTAGTGAGTGGGTGTTTTGGCCTAAGTGAAGTAGCCTCTTAAAGCTAAATAAAGAAATTGATATTAAAATTTACTAATTTTTTTTCCTACATTCACTATGAGTTTCTCTTATGCATGTGTGACTTTAATACTGATGTTTTCAATATTGATAAATAATGCTATTAAATTCTAGTGCAATAAAATGCCTAATATATATATTAGTTACAGGGGTCGATGCAGGTTTTTTTTCTTGGGGCCCATTTTGTGAAAAGTAAAGGTTATTTTTGTGTAATTTATTATATTTTTGTGAAAAATAACATTTTGTAACGAAAGGTGAAATCCAGTTGGTCAAATTTGAACCAAGCATTTATAAACAAAAACTTTTTTTTAATCCTTTTGCTGAATTTTTCCTCTCTGGTGAACTTCTTTGTTCAAATTACACATTTTAAAACAACACAAAATAAAAAATAAATAATAAAAAGTAAGTTTTTATGGAATAGAATTTTGTGAAGTGTATGTTTTATCAAATTGATTTTTGTGAAGAGGCCCATTTTATTAAATAGATTTTTGTGAAGGGACCCTAAATAACCCAAATTTTCCCTGTATCGACCCCCGAGTTAAGCTATAAAAAATTTTATCTAAAGAATTATAGCTTATAAGTAAAATGCTTTAAAATGTAAAAGCTAATGGCAGTTAAAACTAAAATTAGTAAAAGCCACTTTTTAAACATTTCAAGCTGACTTTTTTGTAATCCTGCTTTATATAATACACAACTAATTTGAAATTGATACTTTTAGCCTGAGCTGGTTTTTGAATTCGTACAATCAGAGTTTCCCCCAGACAGTTTCAGAAGGGTGCTGCACCCTGCCTGCCCTTTGGTTTACAAAATAGCACCCTTCTTGCCCCTCATAAAAAGAATTAGCACCCTTCTTGCCCCCTCCAGTAAAATAATTAGCACCCTTCTTGCCGCTCAGTAAAAAAAGTGCCCTTTCTCCTTTTTGCATTAAAAAATTTGCTTTCATAGTAAAAACTGACTCAATGTTGTCTTAAAAAGTGTGCATTAACTTTTAAATATCAAAAGTGGTTTTATAAACAAAAAGAATAACTTTAATAATTAAAAGAAGTGCCAATAAGAATCTGAAAAGTGCCCTCAAGAATCCAAAAAGTGCCCTTAAAAATAAAAAAAGTGCCCTTTCCTCACCAGCAGCACCCTGCCCTTTTTTAAACCTGAGGGAAACTCTGCGTACATTATTATTAAATAATACTAGGGAATCGAACTCGGGCTTCCCGGGTTACAGAACATCGCTGAAAACTGTTTTTTTTTTATTTAAAATTCTAACAGATTTTTTATATTTAATATATATATATATACTAAAAAGAAATGGCGCATCTAGTATTTGTCGAGAATTAACAATTTTCTGACAAATACTTTACGAGCTATTAATTTTTTCAGTAACTTCAAATCTCTCATTTTCTGAAATTAATCTCTGGCAACGATAAGCTAAAAAACCAGTCATCAGCAACACATAGCTTTCTATTAAAAAAGATTATGTATTAATTTATCCTTTTTTTTTTCTAAATTCTGTTCTATAAAACTCAATCTATTTGAGATTACTTTCATAAAGAGAACTCTGTTACTTTCCTTAATTTCAGATATTTCAATTTCAAATCATAATTAAATCCTAGTGCTAATTAATAATTAAATAAAAATTGGAAACATTTCTATTGAAAACTTGGTTCTTAACCCGTCAGCACACGCGCCCCTTTCCATTACGTTACTACACGCGCAGGATAAATTTTACCCCAATGGGTTTTCTTGTGTCAATTTCCCCCCGGTTTGATTATAAGCAAAAATTTATATTTTGAAATAAACTGTAAATCAATAAAGAAAATAATTTAACTTAAAATAAGAGGTTTTTTCATATTTAAAGAAAAAAAACATAAAATCTAGCATTAAGATTTTTTTCTGCATATCATTACATACAAAGTTTTTTCAATCCAAATTTAGCCATAAAAATACAAAAAAATATAAAACTGATATATAGAAACTGTATGTGCAAGAGTTGTTAATGTTTAAAAGAAAAATTATATTATTATTTGCACACTATATTTTTTACATAAACATTTGCATTAACATTTTCCTATCATTATGGGTTACGTTATAACACGCGTGGGGTAAATTTCCTCCCACGTGATATTTTTATAACAAAAGAATGGAAAATCTCACAACCGGAGGTAAATTCTTTTTGGCCACATCTTGATCTCTTTCAGCTTGAAAGGTACTGTAAAGCTCAGAATGATCTCGAACGATTTACGCACATTTTTAAGTAATAGTTCTGAGCTGGGGTAGATTTTATCCCAGTGTGTATGCTGACGGGTTAAAATGTTAATTTGACACATTTATTTACACATGCTTCATTTCAAAGTTATTTCTTTATTTTAGAGACTATGCAAGTAATTTTTGAAAAATCCAGCTGTAAATTGAGCTAAATGCTGGAAAAGAAGTCTGCAATGGACTCTAAGCAGTGGTATGTTTAATTGATTTATTATTATTATTTCCTTTTCTTAAAAATAAAAGAATATGTGAGCATGTAGTTTTATAGCTTTTATTGAATTGTCATATTTTTGCATTTAAGCATATTTATGAATTGTTGTGCTTTGGAACATTTTTAATTATTTATTTATTGAAATGTTTATATTCCATGGCTTGTTTTTGAAAACTGATTTTTTTTTTCGGTAATTTCTAAAATATTCAGTTAACATTGATAGATCTCCCAAATTAATTTTTGTATTGGTACCCATACAAAACAAAATTCAGCCCGGCCCGATACAAAAATTAAAAGTTCTACTAGCATACCTGTCAAAAGGCAATAAATATCTTTTTAGCAGTCATATAAGTATAGAAAATCTTCATTTTATCTTAAAGTACATTTAATTCAAACTATTTTTTTTCAGAAGAAATAAACCATAATTTTATGTTAAAGTTTTTGGTACTTTTCGGTTAGCCGGGTGCCAGTGACATATGTACATATATATAATATGTATGTATATAATATGTATTTGCAGATATATGGTATATATATACATGTACATATATCAGTGGTAGAGGTCTGCACGGGCCGAAATTTCCAGGCCCGGCCTGATACAAAAATCTAAAGTTCGGCCCGAGCAAAAAAATATTGGCCTGACCCGGCCCGATTTAAAAGTAAGTTCGTCCCGGTATAAAAGCTAAAAGGCCGGCCTGAGTTAATTTCCACAAAACATTGATTTTTACGATGATTTGGTTAAAAATTTGCCTTGTAGGAGTAGATCTAACCAAAAATTCCTATCTAAGCTCTTTTTTTTTCTTTTTTTTTTTTTTTCATGTTTACAATCTTCATTTTTATAGAAGTGCCGCAGTCTGCGATATTTATTTTTTTAATAAATCTCTATTTGTTGTATGTATGTGTTTAAGTTATCATTAATACTGTTAATCCATATTCCATGTATTGAAGTGTTAAAAATCAGAAAAATGCTATACATTAAAATCTTCTAAGACGGAATTGCATAGGGGAAAAAAAAAGAGTTATAGACAATTTGCCTTCTTAGCAGGTGTAAATATATTATATATTATTTTCTTACGTATTAGTATATTCATTTTGCATGGATCAACACATTTTTCAGTTTAAGACAGGATTCCGTCATAAGCAGGTTCTTTTTCACACGTTTCACTATATTTTAATTTAGCCATATTGTACAAATCTACTTTTCTTTAAAAATAATATATTTTAATGTTTAATTGTAGAATAATGGCAATTTAAAAATATATGCATTTTTTTTCAAAGATTTTTGTGCCAGGTCTTATTTTACTGACCTTCGAACGGACCAGGCCAAGCCGAGACAATGATTTTTATAGGGTCAAAACCAGGACTGAAAATTTTGGGGTGTGAAGACTAGGAAGGATGAAACCAGTCCCGGCTCTGTACGGAAAAAATAATTTAAGACACGGCCTGATCCTTCAGGAAAAAAGAAAGGCCCGAACCCGGGCCATAAAGAGTAATCACTAGGCCCGAGCTCAGCCCAAAACGAGTGGAGACCAGGCCTAGCCCGAGTGCAGTGAAGGAAAATAGGCCCGAGCCCGGCCTGTGCAGATCTCTAATTAGTGGTGCCTGGCTAACCGAAAAGTACCAAGATTTTAAGTATATTGACATTTATTTTAAATGTAAACATTCTGCAGCACGTTTTGATTATTAATATTCAGGGCTGAAACTAAAGGCAGCACAGAGGGGGCATGTGCCCCGGGTGCCAGAATGGAAGGCATGGGGGATGACAAATGAACATTTGGTTTGTTGCTTGATACAAAAAAAAGTATATGAAATTTGGGCAAAAATGTTTTGTAAGTTGGAAAATTCAAAAGAAAAACTGAGAATTCATGGGACACTAAAAAGTAAAAGGTAGAAAATTCACATAATAAAATACGTATTAAAAACTTTTTTTTTTTTTTGTTCCGAGTCACTATTATAATTTGGAATTTAGGTTCAGGAAAGTATCTAAACATATTAGTCTATAAATAGGAAGTGCAGTATAAATGACAGCTCCATGAAACTGTATGTAGATAACATACAAAGATGTTTTACAGTATTAGAATTCATTGTTATATTCCTACAGAAAATTCTGGTTTTTCAGTTCTTACGACATTATGACTTATAACACTAGGACTTTAAACATCTGTTCAATTGTAATGTAATATTATAACTACAGTAAAATCTTTCTGTAATAGAATCCTGTCTTAAATGAAAAAAATACACGGATCCAACAGTAACAATAGCATCAATTCTATTTGCTAAGACGAAAACTTGTATAAAACTGAATTTTGTCTTGTTCCTTTTGATTCTGTACTCACAGGTTTTATTGAATAAGTATTTGACAAAGCACAGAGTTCACTATTACGTATTTTATGATTACATATTTTTCAGTTTAAAATAAGTCAGCTATTAAAAACTTAGTAAAAGTATCTTTGTAAATTTACTTTGCGAGAAAGGTAGGGTTAGTGGGGGTGCCAAAATCCCTGTTTGCCGCTGTGAAAAAAAAGCTAATTTCGGCCCAGAATATTTAAATTCTAGGTATCTCTAAACTGTGTTATATCAACACTATTGTCGTCACGCGTAATAGTTAGTGCCAAATGGGAAAAAAATTGAGCTTCAAGCAAACGGAAAAAATAATTAAAAGAAAAAGAATGAAAGTCAAAACCTGTTTTTACCTTACTATTAAAAAAAATAATTTATCTCCATCGTCAATTGACGAAATTTGTTCAAGTTTTCAGCAAGTTCAATAATAGTAAATTAGGCTGTGTAACAAACTTTTATTAAAAAATAATCAATTATTAGAAAATGAGAGCATCCCCACAAAAAAGCAACTGCAAAGAAAAAGGAGAGAACTATCTGTGGTTTTTGTTTTGTTTATTAAACTATTTGCAGTCGGAAGTCGCCGAACGTTATCAGAATAAGATCATCAGCTTCTGATGGTATAGATTAAATACTGTATTTTTCTCTGTTTGATTATTGCTTCGGTGACGAAAAGGTGCTTTTAGCAGTAGTCAGGGGAGTTAACATAAAACTACATATTTTAAAAATGTTTTCATAATGGTTTATTACATAACATTTTTCAGTAATATTTTGCTTGTTTAAATTTTTTTGTCATTTGCATACCTTAAATCTAACATGTCTTTTGTCAAAAAAAATCTCCCTCCGCCCTTTAAAAAAAAAAAAAAAAAAAAAAAAAAATTATAGGAACACTGCTCTAGTTATGCTACAGTAGTTTCGGCACAAAGTCTCTATATGATATCCTTATATATATATATATATATATATATATTTTTTTTTTTCAGCACTTAAGTTAAATTATTTATATATTACTAACTAATATTACAATAGTTCTTTATATTTAATTACTAGTTTATTTTTTTTTTTTGTGGCATTTAAGTGAAAATATTTATACGTAAATTTGAGTTCCTTGGGTGTGGCACTATACATTTTTAAAAAAGAGATTTTTACAGGTGCGCCGCTTACGTGGATATACTTTTTTTAAAACAGATTTTCATTGGTACGGCTGATATTCCCAATAATACGGTAGATATGTAAGTATATTAAGCCCTGACATCATTTTAATGGTTAAAAAAGCATTTTCTCACCATATTACATTTGCCGTGTGTTCAAATACAGCACACATTGTTATTTTCTTTTTAAATTTTTTACTCCATACAAAAATAAGCCTTATTTTAGAGCATTATAACTTATAAGTTTGATAAATCATAGCTTTTATAAAAATAAATCTTATGTTCTCATAACAAACACCAATTCAGCATAAGTGCAACAAGCATTTTAAAATGAAACACCAGGTGTCGATCCAGGAAAAATTTGGGGCCTATTTAGGGCCCCTTCACAAAAATCTATTTAATGAAATCGGCCCCTTCACAAAAATCAATTTGATAAAATGGGCTCCTTCACAAAATGCTATTCCATAAAAACTTACTATTTATTATTTTGTGATTTTTAAAATATGTAATTTGTAAACAAGCAAGTTCACCAGAGAGGAAAACTTCAGCAAAAGGATTTTAAACGGTTTTTGTTTTTAAATGCTTGGTCTGAATTTGATTAACTGGATATCAACTTTCGCCACAAAATGTTATTTTTCACCAAAATATAATAAATTTCACAAAAATAACCTTTACTTTTCACAAAATGGGCCCCAAGAAAAAAAAAACCTGCATCTACCCCTGAACACACAAGTTGTAGTTTGTTAATCTGTAAAGTATAGGATTGCTGTACTAAATCTGGTGCAGCGGAACGGCAAATACCGTTTAGTGTCAAACCAATATTGATGACTAAAATTGTGCTTCTACAGAAACTTCTCCATCAAGTGTTTCCTTCACTAACGCAACCCGGTATCCAGACCCGAACACAGCAAAGTATAGAAAGATGTACGATAGGCATAACTAGAAGCGATAGAAAGAGAATAACCTGGATGAGAAGTTAGACGAAAGTTTTTGACGTCATTGAAAGAATTAAACGTCTAAAATGGAAAATGGGCGGGGCACATTGCAAAAAGATAAGACAGTAGATGGAGCACAAACACCCTACAGTAGTATCCCAGTGATGTAAAACGACCAAGAAGATGACCTCAAGTAAGATGGAGTGAAAAAATCAGATAAGTTGTCAGTGTTAATTGGATGACTAAAACACTAGACAGGAAACAATGGAAAAATCTGGGTGAGAATCCAGCAGTGGATTGAAAACAGTTGATGATGATGATATCTAATCTTTATTTAGCATACTTACGCCTTACACATTACTAAATACATACTTGATCTTTACTTTTTATATTTTAATCAAGTTTTACATTTTCTTAATATTTAGTACTTTATTGTTTTACTGAATAATTTACTTTATTATAGACATATTCATTGTAATTTCAAATGCATTGTTACATTCGTATTACTGCTTAAAAAATGTAAATAAACCAGAAATCTGCAAATAATTCAAAAATTTGCACAATTTTAGTGTTATGATGGACTCATGTGGATTTGGGGAGTCTACTGTAGTACATTTTGCTTGTAATTACCATCATTTTTAATTATTAAAAATATGACATTACCATCAGTTATAAATATTAAGATTTTTTTTTTTTTATTCGACACAAAACAAGGCGGGTGCTTTCATTCTGTATGACGTTTTTCGACATAAAATAAGATGTGCTTTTACTTTTTCATAGTTGTTCAAATATCCCATAAGGCTTAAATAGTAAAGTTCCTAAAAATAACTTAATAAATTTTACTGTAAGATCTTTTGAAGAAACAAACGCTAAGAAATTATTGTATATCTTGTGTATATATGCTGATTTATTCATTTTGAATGAATGTGATGCACTTATAAAGTTAGGTAGAAATGTATATTTTTTCTTTTCTTCTTTACAGATGTGTGCCGAGCAGAAATTTCTGTGACAACAGCAAGGTGGAAGAAACCAGATTGTTGCAAAGAAAAAAAAATTATGTTTTGTGATGTGGAAAGTTGTAAATAAATATTTGTTTTGTATTTTATTGTGGAAAGTTATAAATAAATATTTGTTTTGTATTTTATCGTGAAAGTTGTAAATAAATATTTGTTTTGTTTTTAATGTGAATTTTTTTATTGTGCAATTTGTAACATTATAAAATTTTAAAAAAATAGTAAGATTATTCAACAGCGGGTATCATTTTCCCCATACTATCTTTCATGACATTGTGAAATATATTTTTTAATTTTTATTCCTTTACTGATTTCCAATTAGATTGGGAGTAAAATTTTAAAATTTTCAGGTATTCACTTCTGATGACTTTTGCATAAAGATTTAATTTTTGTATGTCATATAATTTAAGTTTATTATTTTATATTGAGCACTTAGTGTAATATGTGCAATTATTTAAAATACAGAAGTTGTTTATTCATTAAAGTTAGAACAATGAAAGCAAACAATATCTTAATATTGCTCAAATTTGTGTTAATACTTTGTGACATATATCAAATGCACTTTCTGGGCCATTAGCATTTACATAATCATGGTACTGTCTCATTTTGTTAAAGTAAGGTAATGTATTTAAGTACAAAGGTAAGTAAAACAAATTGAATCTGAAGCTGTATAGCCAAATTATCACAGCAGTAAATGTGTGCTTCGGTCACTAAATATGAAAGGGCATGCTTTTCTGTCCTTTATTTGTTTTGAATGCAAAAGCATTAACAGATGACTTATGCAGTAGCTTTATTCTAGAAAAACAATGTAAAACCATCATCAGAGGGACAAAACGATACTTTTAAATTTCATGTGGCACCTTATCAGAGGACGATCAAATGCATAACATTTGTTGCATATACCGGGTGTTCCTAAAGTGGATCAGGTATTTACATGCTTTTTGTAGTAAGTAAAACAAATAATTGCAAAGTAAAAAAAAAATTGTTATTTAAAAAAAAACTTAAGGGTGTATTCAAATCCAAACTGCTTATTTTGAAACACATTTTTAAATTCATTTTTGCTCGAAAATGCATCCAATTGGCAGGTTCTCTTATTCAGAAACTTTATGATGTCCGTGTTGTCTCAATTTTTTGATAAAGGCAGAATATATTTTTTAAAATGCTGTCAAAGTGGACATTTTGAACCGAATTTCCCGAAGCAATAGCGCTGGAAACAAAAAAAAAAAAAAAAGTACTTTGAAAATATTTGTTTGTAAATCAATTTCTAATTAATTGAACGAAAAATAAAAACGTAGATCCCTTATAAATCTCTTCATAAATCACGCCGCCAAGTTTCATGTGTTTACTTTTAAAAATGAGTTTGAAAATGTGTCATAAAATTTTGAGTTGTTGAGCATGGAAAAATATTTTTTTTGAATACTGCCTTAAGTTTTTATATGACTTCTTACGACAAGAATGATAAGTTCCACTTCAGACATAGCACTTAAAAAAAGGTCATGAAAAATTTTTAAATTGCATCATTTTATATAATATTTGCTCAAATTAAGAATAAAATATGTAAAAAATAATTATACAAGTAAGGAATTTTACAAAATATCTTAAATTTTCTTGAATTTTATCGAGAATATAAGATGAAAGGGCTATATAATTATATATGATATATATCAATATATATAAGTAAGGAATTTTACAAAATTTCTTAAATTTTATCGATAATATAAGATATCTTCTGCCTTCAATTTGCATTTTTAAAATTCATATATACCTCAATATATTGTTACTGAAAACATTTTTTATTAAATAAATTATATAGTGTATGAGATCGAGATCTTTGTTAGATTGGATATTTTTTTTTTAAAGAAAGATTTTTCAAAACCCTTTCTTAAAAAATAAAAACTTTTATTCTCTCTAATAAATCTAATAAATGAAGATATTTTTAAACTATTAAATTTATAAAATAAATGTTTTCAGTAACAATAGATCTATGCATTGTCATATGTTTATGTACATATGAATTTCAAAAATGCAAATTGAAGGCAGTAATATCATAAAAACCATCCACAGGATGCTGACAGGTGTGACATTTTGACACCCAGAGGATGCCCTATAACCATCCATAAGGTGTTGTGTAATGACATCCATAGGATATTGACAGGTGTGACATTTCGACACCCAGGGGATATCCTATAACTGTCTACAGGATGATTTCATCCATCCACAGGATATCAGCTTATCCTAAATATGACATTATGTGGATGCTTTTAGGATATCAATAGGACCATCCATAGGATGTAATGCAAGTGTCCTATAACCGTCCAAAATGTGTCATGAGATGACATCCATAGGACGTTGAAAGGTGTGACATTTCGAAACTTAGGGGATGTCCTGTAACTGTCGAGAGGACCATTTCATCGGTCCACAGGATATCAGCTTGTCCTAAATATGACATCTTTTGGATGTTTTTAGGATGTGTTTGTGTTGTCTGGGTAGTTACTTATAAGATGTAAATGTTGTCTAAGAATTAAAAAAAAAAAAATCGAAATTTAAAAGGGTGAAATGAGCGAAAAGCGTTCTAAAAATATTCTAAATTACAATTTCTATGGAATCTCTGGAACTACAGAACCGATTTCAAAAGTGATGGTGGTAAATTGGTGGTGACAACCCCTGCTCCAACATAGGCTATATTGTTTGTCGGTGCCACTAGCCCCAGAGGGGTGCAGGAGCGAAAAACGTTCTAAAATTGCGATTTTGTTTATACTTAAGGAGCTAGAAATTTGCAATTTGGGATTGTAATTACTTATAAGATGTAAATGCTCTTTAAGAGCAAATTAAAAAAAAAATCGAAATTTAAGAGGGTGAAATAAGCGAAAAGAGTTCTAAAATCATTCTAAATTACAATTTCTATGGAATCTCTGGAACTACAGAACCGATTTCAAAAGTGATGGTTGCAAATTGGTGGTGACAATCCCTGCTCCAACAGCCTCTTTAATAAAAAACTATGCGTTGCTGACGACTGGGTTTTTCGCTAATTGTTGCGACAGATTAATCTCGGAAAATGAAACATTTGAAGTTACTGAAAAAAAACAATAAGGTCGAAAAGTATTTGTCAGAAAATTGTTATGCAAACTGCGTTTGAAAGGTAAAAAATTGTACTTTTCTTGATATAAATTTCAAATTATGCCATTTTTCAAATATTGAATTTGAAAAATTACCAAATTTCACAATGGAGTACCATAGCAAAACCTTCATCCGTAAAAAGATAATTATAAGGGCGACGTGTCCTGGCGTGTATATTGGCTATAGCACGAGTCACAAATTATAGTAGCCTTATTATTCTGTTAAAATATAAAAGTGAATTATGAAATGTCAATATTTTGTTTGATTAAAAGTTCGTTATAAGAAATTGACCAGCGTAGCGGGCGTAGCTTGCTAGTAGATGATAAAGAGGGATTTGGTTCTAACAGTAAAAAGTACCATTGAAAAATAATTTTGTGTCATCTAAACGACATAGCACATTTTTATATGACCAAAATTTAAGGAAACTAATTTTAATGAATGTTAGCGGAAAAAAAAAGAAGCAAATGCTTTATATATTAATTATCACTTGCTGTAGTCTTCGAAAAATGTATTCTCATTTATCACAAAAAAATTGTCACTTATTTATATGCTTAGTTTTAATAAATACCGTTATAGAATGCATATTTTGAGAAATAAATTTACGGAGAAATGCACTGTAAAATAAAGTAACTACGTTAAATTTGTCGTTCTGTTTGTGTTGACAAAATTCTTGATTATTCCGCAATTGTGAATGCCTATTTAGTTCAAGATAAAAATGAATTTAAAAAAGGAATAATTAGCAGAATGTACATTAAATAAAATTATTGCTCATTTTCTCAAAATTGAAGACGTTTGGAAACCACGTTTTGAAAGTCGAAACCAGAAGAAAAAAAATTCTGAAAATCAGATTCATAAATATATTATATCGGATTCATAAAAATATTATATCAGATTCATAAAAATATCATTTATTTCTCAGACCTAAATAGCGATCACATTGTTGAATTATTTGTATCTAAAATAGAAGTCGTTACTCCATCATTGATCTAATCAGTTCTAAATCTCAGTGCGTGAGTTTACTCTGGAAAAAATTTTTATTATTTGTTTTCATTAAAAGTAACAAACCTTAGTTGCAAAAATAAATATTTGTTTGACTCTTACACTCGATAACGAAGCGGTGAAATAGTTTTAGAAATTATTTTAAATAATTTAATTTGATTCAAAAGACTAAATCAGATTTCTAGGATATAAATTTCATTTTTTTTCAGATTTGGTGTAAAATGATTAAATGGGGCTTTAGAACTAAAATAATATGTCTCAGAGTATTATTAAACAACTCTACGAATTCTGTGTCTCAGGGCACTACATACCACTCAAATTTATTCATAAATATATTTATAAAACACCAATATAACGTGGATATTATGAAATAATATGATTTTAGACAAAGATAAATATGATTCATTATGTTATCTGCATTCACTGAAAACAAACGAAAGAAATGAGAAGTAAGTTATCACTAAATTTCGAAATATTAAATGATTTTTTGTTACGAATAGCAAAATACATCATACATTTTGTATTATTTTAGCATTACACCATTGCATATTCCGAAATCTCAAACATGTCAAATCGTTTGTTTATTTTTTATAGAAATTCACATTATAGATTTAACAAAGTAACCTTTGAGCGTTTCAAAATAACCGTTATGCGAGAATATATTCTTCCTCCATAAATATCGTTTACGATTCTCATATCATATTAAAATCATCTTGAAAAACGAGTATACACCTTAACCTGATATTTTCAAATAAAAATGCTGAGAATATAATATTAAATGTCTTTTTTGAATCATTACCAAGCATCGTTAGGTATTTTCTCGATCAACATTGTTTTATATAGAGCTGGTGAAGCAGAAAAATGTTCGCTATATTCATGAAGAAAAAGCCATAGAAGTTGCTACGGTATATTAGTTTTTTTGTGGGAAAATTTATGATGTGGTTTGAGGATTTCAGTTGTGTAATAAAGCACTAGAGGAGCTGGAGATTGAGTCTTTATAAAACGGACTCGTGTGCCTCATCACATAAATGATTTTTTTTTTAAAGATTTATGAAAAATGAATTCGTGTTGCGTATTAATGACTTAAACCTAATTGTATGATTGTAGAAGATAAATTGATCACCTCATGCTATTTTTTTAAACAAACTATCGCACAGAAATGCAAGCCATAAAATTCGATTAAGAATAATGTTTATTATTCTCAGTTATATTAATGTCTATTAAATGCTATGCGTAAACTATGCTACAGGGGTTGTCTACACGTAAAAATTGTAACAAAGTTATTTTTTCAAAATATAACACACACTTTTGACACTTTCCTTAAATTTCTAGGATATAGTTATACATATTTTCTCCACTCTTCACAGAATTATAAAAGATATGTTGGGTGTTTATCCAGACATTTAGAATGTGTGTGTGTCATTTTATTAATAAATGAATATATATATATATATAGAATATATAAATGTAAAATAAATTTATGTTTAAACAAGAAAACTTTATGCAACTTTTCGTGTTACTTGCTGAGACATTACTATTTAACAGCAAAATATAACAGGATATAAATTGATTAAACGGTCGAAAAGAGAAAGTTTTCTGTATCTCGAAAACTAATTATAGAAATGACCTATAAATTTACATAGCAATACATTTGAGTCATAATATAACAATATTTATCTTTTCACTTTTAAACTAAGATATTATCTACATGTTCTCCGAAAATATATAGAAATAGAATCTCACATAATTGGGTAATAATAGAGTCCATTACTGGATCAAGAGGTGAAAGTTACGAGTAGAAGTACAGTTACCCAGTAAACAGTTACAGTAAGCAGTGAAATCCCCAAAGATTTCGCTGCTTACAATATCATTTCTAATCTGATCGTTTGAGTTCTTTAAGCACGCAGTTCGATTACATGTATTTTAAATTTCTGTTTCCTTTATATATATATATATATATATATAAAAAATGCGAGAACACCCTATAAAGTTTAAACGCCAAATTGTCGCAGAAAAAACAAAAAATATCCATTTGACTGAGAATTATGTTTTGTTTCAGTTTATATTACATATAATATGCTTAGGGGTCATCTTCATACAGATAATGCATCAAACTTCGGAATTTTTTATTGTAACACCTAAGTTTCACATCATACTTGGATTGTTTGGAATTTTTTTCCTTTGGATACAAAACAGGAAGCCATTCGGCAAAGTCGTTTAGGAATTATGTCGATTAAAATTTTTTTACAGCACATAAAATAAATAAGTATATGTGAACGAATTGTACAACCTCTCTTCATGGAAGAAAATTAAAAATATATAAATTAGGATAATTTTGGAAATGCACAGTTGTTAAATCAATCTACTGGTGTATTGCAGGTAATAAACTAATTCTTCTTTCATCCCGAAATACATTTTAATGGGGAAATATAATATGGGGTGAAATCTGTTTCACAAAAACATTTCATTACTTTCTTTTAAAAGAATATAAGTAATTTCTGTATTGCAAAACTTTTGTTATTTTCAACTTTTAAATGAAACTGACTCATACTGAGTCCGAAATAAAAAAATCATTTTACATAATACAATATCTTTCAGAGAACCATTTTATCCCTTACAAGAAAACTCAGCAGTTTTGGCACAGAACAAACTTCCTGCCTAGTCGGAACATAGAGTTATATTTGAAAATATATTTTATTCTCTGCGAATACAGTTTTTATATTTGTTCGTAAAGTATAGGGTATTGTGAAAGTGATGTTATGTATGACGTCTGTAGCTTTAAAGTGCTATTCTCAGCGAATTTAAAACAGTTTTAGTTCTTTGTATGACAAAAAAACGTCTATTTGCATTTAAGAAGTTTCAACTCAAATCTATAGCATAGACGTTGCAAAATATTTATTATGTATTTTATTATTGGTGTTATAGAATCATTTACTGAGTCCTTTTTAAGGAAGAGAAAAAAATTAAAACATTATCTGATATAAGGAAATAATAAGCAGTTAGAACAGCGTTTTTAGCAGCAGAATTTTTTTTATCTTATGGCAGACTAGTTTCGGTAGCATTTAGCGTACCTTCATCAGTGCAAATAATGGTGGATTTTTGTTCAAATATATGGAAGAGAAGCAGATTCAACAGATATATAAGATAAATATAGATACATTAATGTAGCTATAACTTCTAATACCAGACACCAGAATATCCTTAATTATGCAATTATTTTCGAAAATAGTAAACTACAATCTTTTTTTTTACTGCCCGAGAGGGACTGCTCAGACTAGGAACCAAGTCTGTAGAGCATAAATAAACTATCTGAATATCCGGGATGATTCAATAGTCAGGAACAAATTTATAAATTTATATTTCGTAAACGAATAAAGATAAAAAGATGCATTTTGTGCCTTTTATTTTATGGCAGACTAGTTTCGATAGCATTTAGCGTACCTTCATCAGTTCAAAAAATGATGGATTTTTGTTCAAATAGTATATGGAAGAGAAGCGAATTCAACGGATATATAAGATAAATACGGATACATTAATGTAGCTATAACTTCTAACAACACACACCAGAATATCCGTAATTATGCAATTAGTTTCGAAAATAGTAAACTACTATCTTTTTTTTTTACTGCCCGAGAGGGACTGCTCATACTAGGAAACAAGTCTGTAGAGCATAAATAAACTATTTGAATATCCAGAGTGATTCAAATGTCAGAAAGAACTTTAAAAAATGATATTTCATAAACGAATAAATATAAAAAAGTGTGTTTTTCGCCAAACGTATGGAAAAGAATCCGAATTTATTTATGATCAAAGCAAAATAATAATAATAATAATAAATACAAATGCTGTAGCAAAAATTAATACTTGAAGACGCCAACATTGAAAGATGCCATCAGCCAATATGTGCTTGCTATACCATAGGAAATGTTTCGTAATTCTGTGAACGGTGTCGTGGCTCGTCTGACAGCTGTGCTTCTGAATGACGAACAGCACATTGAACAGTTGTAAGCTTACCTGTAACTTGTAAGCGAATTGTCACTTGTAAGACATCTGTTAGTCAATAAAAGATTTGTTTTTGCTTTCATCATAAAAAATCCAACTTCTTTTCCTTCCGTTCGGTGAAATCTGCATTTTTTTCAAAAATCTTTATTCGCTTTCAAATTATTATTTTTAAAAGCTGTTCTTGACTTTTGGATCATCCGGTATTTCTTTTCATCACGTATAGCAAAATGCAATTTCATCTTTTAGATAATGAAACTACTTTCGGTTATCGAATAAAATCCCAATCTTTAACTCCAGTTCAGAAGATATCTAGTGATTTATTCTAAATTCTTTGCTGAAAAAAATATTCTGAAATAGCAGAATACTAGGTTACCCAGTTTAATATGGAATTTTTGTTTTAAATAAATTGGTCAATATATATATTTCTTTAAATAGTATAATTAATATGGTATTATAAAATATGGAATTATTATCTGTAAATATTTAATTTGTACTTTCTGATGTTAATAATACTAGGAAATCCAACTTGAGCTTCCAGAGTTACAGAATATTGATGGAAACCATTTTTCTATTCAAAACTTTAACAGATTTTTTTTTTACATTTAATACATTTCTGTAGATTGCCTATTAATAACACCAAAAAGCATTTTCATATATAAAAAAGTCCTTCCTGCCTGTACCGGGAGGAAAAGGTAGCTTTCCTATATCTTCGTTTTAAAATTTTAGCTAATGTTACACGAAAACAGCAAGTTAAAATGCAAAGAAAACGTTTACAAAAGATTCGTTAATACTGAATTTGAATAAGAAATTCGCCAAATTATTGAGCAATAGCCAAATTGGCTTCATTTATGAAGACTTATTTTGGTCACCAAATTTGGAGATATTTCACCAAGTGTCGCCAATTTTGCCAATTTTGGCGCCAATGTCACCAATTTTGGCGCTAACGGATATGAATATATAGTTTTATGAGTATGATTGGGAAAATTATTACAACAATGAAAGAAAATAATTTGCGAGTAATCGCGTTAATCCGCTGTTTTGTTTCAAAATTGTCAGCCACCCTAGAATTTGAAACTGCTCTATCTCAGCCATTTTTTAAGATAGAGGTAAACCAAAAAATGCTCTGGAATCCTCGTATCAAGGCCTAACACTAAATTAAAAAATAAATTTGAATTATTAACTTTTTTGTATATTTATTTTAGTTTTAAATTTTTAAATGGCCGCCATCTTGAAACAAAATGTCGGACCAAGCTGGCCAACGAACTCGGTCGAGACATTGGTGAGCTTAATACACACAATTAGTTTCATCAAAATCGATTTATAAATACGAGCGTTATCGTATGACATAGGTCAGATATATATATATATATATATATGGATATATCTATATATATAAATCAACATTTGAACGGAGGGTGGTTTTGGGGTCTGTGGGTCTTGATCGGTGAAAATACATCGAAATTTTCCGGAACTGCTTTCCTCCGAACGGCTGCAATAGGTAGCTTTATACTTTTTTGTATTGAAAGCTACCTAATATTAATTATGCATTCAAAGAAAGTTTAGAAATTTATTAAAAGAAATATTTTAGTATGAACTGCATTCCAGAAGTCAGTATCCGAAGAAATCCCCAAAGATTGCACTTCGCACAGCATCCTTTTCTAATCTGATCATTTGAGTTGTTTAAGCACGCAGTTCGATTACATGTGTTTTAAACTTCTGTTTTATTTATATTATTTTATCATTTTATTTAATTATTGAAAAACTTTTCATTTCGTTATGGAATGTTAGTCGGAAACAATCGTTGAATTGTTTATATTCTTTTAAATATAAACGCGTTCATATTTCATAATTGGGCTGCACGCGATAGAAATATATAAAATAATTCATGCTCGAAACTTTCTTTAAAACACATAAAAAAGAAACAATATATTGAGACACGGTATTCAAACAAATTGCATTTGAAAGAACATTTTTTTTCCCTATCGCATGGTGTAAAAATTGAAATTCTACACTAATTTAAACTTTAAAAAATTGCAAGAACTTGCGAAATCTATTAGTCTGGTGTTGCCACTATCAATATGATATCAGCGTTACTCAAAGAATGGTTTTTACTTTATAATATTGATTCGGCTATTCTCGGAAAATCAATGTATTTCAATCATTATAATTTTTTGTAGTAAAAACCGTCGACAAATTAGCGTTAATTAGCTAATTATATTAGAAAACTTTGTTTAAGAACACTATAAAAATATTTAAAATATATTCTACGGAGCTGTAATAAACACTGTATATGAAACAAATGAACCGGATTATACCTTCTCCCTTTCGGACATTTCCGCTTTTACCTGTTTGATCACCTTGTGTTTCTTTCTTTGAACAATACATGCATTTGCATCTAATGAAAGATAACTTTTATATGACTTGAAATAGCTCCATAGTGTTTTTATTTAATATTTTATAGTGTCCTTAAACAAATTTTTGTACTTTAATTAAAACTATTTGTCAGTGACATTTTGGACTTCTTACGATGACGTGGAATCATATTTGCTGCTATCACTTTTCTCCCATTTTGACTTCTGTCACTTTTTCTCCAATACTTTAATAGAGTTCCTGCCATCAAACGTCTGACTACAATTAATAATTACGAAATATCATGGGTAAAGCATACATTATGAAACACTTTCCAACGTTTCCAGAATACTGTAACAAAACTTCACCGTTTGATAAGGTGAAAAGTGACATTTAAGTAAAGAATTTGGAAAACGATTAATACAATGGAAAACCCAATTTCAGTAATTACCATCAACAGTCGGAAAAATATCCGAATATTTTTGTTCAGCTTTGTATATGATCTAAATTTTTATATACATTGTGACACATAAATACTATAATGCAAATAAAAGACCACAACTCTTCACTATACGAACAATACCATCCGGTTAATTCACCATTCGAAAGAGATGAAAATTATGTACAAGAAACAATCGAGATCATTCCAAATGGCTTCCTCCCGCGGTGATGCATGCGTCTAGACGCTTCTGGAAATGTTTCAGTTCTTGCCGCGACTATTTCCGGCGTGATTTCTTCTTTTTAAAATGTTTGACGACGCGATGGACTTGTTCCTGGTACAATTTGAGAGACTTGTCGATCGCACGAATAGGCATTCCTCGCTTGTGTTGGCGACGATGGCTGACCGGTCTTTATTTGCACACCTCGTTTCCCTGCAAAACAATGAACTAATATCAACGGAAATAGCAATTACACAACTAAAAAGCACGAGGAACACGACTAAATGAACAGTATAGTTCAAAAACTCGAAAAACATTAAAATAAATTGACATTTTCATCACTTCACAGTATTTATGTGTCACCCTACTACATAGTACGCTAAAATTTAGTTCAGTTAAAAAATGCATAGCACTGTTCAAAATTCCCCTTCAGCAATTTCCGTCAATAGAAGGAAAAGTACTCGAAATATTTCATGCTGCCCTGTATATGATCGATAGAGTTTATACACACCAGGTAATAGGCAAACAATTACTTAAAACGCATAACACAATGGAAAATGCATTTCCAGCAATTATTGTTAACACACAGAGAGACAGACAAACCGAATTCATGAACATTTTTCAACTATGTTGGATGAAAAGTGTTACAAAGAGGCTAGATATTTGTCTGTATTGCCAATTCTATTATTAAATATTATAAAAGATTAATGCACTTCAAAACATACATTAATATCATTCTTAAATCGATTTTTAGAGTTGAACAGATTCCTTCGAAGCATGCCATGTATCGAAAAGAATGAACATGTAAACTAGTTTATGTAATTACGGATAGCATGAATAATGTGAAAACGAGTTGAAATGTCTGGGAATAATGTGTTATGCTAAACGGCATATTATTTCAAATGACACGAAATTGAATTTGATTAATTCATACAATTAAAATCCTATAAAACTAGTCGTTGGGGGTCACCGTAATACTTACGCATTATGGATATGCATAATGTAAAATATTAAAATAAAAATGTGTAATCTACTTATATAAAATGCATTGCAATTCGAATAAAATCGTGGCTTGATGACGTCACAAACTTTAAAGGCTCGATTACTGAATTGCTTGAAAGAAACATCCTTATAAATCCAAAAAAATAATCCTATTAACTAGCGGTTTATTGCATCTGATTAAGTGTCTCATTTCCAATTAAAATATATCTTTGAAGTGAAATTTGGATGAAATACAGTTTCATGAAAAATCGAAGAGTGTGGAAATAGGATTCCAAATATCTCGGCAACTCATTATCCGATCGACTTCATGCTTTATGCAAAATTTATGTTTTTTTTTTAATTTTATTTTATATTCACTTCATAAAATAAACAATTTCGAAAATTTTTATATACCTTTTATCAGAACGAATATTTCGAGTGTCCGAAAAAATAGTTCCGTTTAATCGAGGTTATTGAAATTCAATAGACTTCTTCCCATTATTACATACCAAGTACATACCAAATTGCAAGTCTCTATCTCAAATTTTGCAGGAGACACAGCGTTTACAGACACACGGACGGACGGCAATTTTTTTTTTTCTAAAAATATGTTTTTTCGGAATCTCCACTGTCTGAAACGTGTAAATCCGTCAATTTTTTTTTCGATTTTCAAAACGTTTACAAGACTTACCATATACTACGTATGATGGGTAAGTAAAATTTAATAACGTTTTCACTTAATATTGCCAAGAACAAAATTCATGAGTATTAGCAGTACTTTGATTGATCTGAAAAATATTTATAAAATCGAGGGATATCACAATTTGACTTAGCTGAAAATTCATGTTCATTTCATACTTGACTTACCAAAGATATGTTCCGTTCTGAAACATGCGCAAAGAAAATACTACTTTCTTCAGAGAACATATTTCATCTTTATTGGGTAATATCGGTTGCATGGAAAGCTTTTACTTAAGTTTGATTTACGTAAAAAATGTATTTTCTATCAATAACAAATTTTGGAGAAGAAAATGATGTTCAAGCATATATTTTCGTCAGTTTTTACGAAGTATATATAAAACAGGAAATAAGAATATATAAAAGAGCTAAAATATTTTTGAAAAATGTTTTCATCATGAAGATATGAGCATATGAAAAGTTTTAAAACTTTATGAGAGAAATTTATAATAATTTCAATCAACTTTTAAAATATACACTAAAACACTTTTTATTTTGCTTAAAAGACGTCAACATATCAATATAAACATTAAAGATGTTAAAATTTAAAATTTACATGTTTCGATTTGTTCATCAAATCGTCATCGGAATATACGAGTGTGTATATTCTGATGACGATTTGACGATTTTTGAAAGTGTTTTAGTGTATATTTTAAAAGTTAATTCTAATGGACGTATTTTGACTCTCCACTTTATTTGAAATATAATAACATTTGAATAATTTCAATCGACAGAAAATAAATTAAGGTAAAAGGAATTGTAATTTTTGGTGCCTCAAATTGATTATTGAATGAATATGGAATTTTACTGTATGCTAAAAAATAAAAAAATTGTATCATTAAATACAATATTAAAATATAGTATTATGTGAGAGTAATAGGTATAGACAATCAAAACTATCTGTCTGGCTTTGAAAATTTTCTCTGATTATCTATTATTGCTTTCTTTGAGGTGATTTTACATTTGCGTGGAAAAATAAGTTTTACTAATATTAAGAGTTTTCAGGCTTTTAGAAATAACTTATAATTCATTGAATATGAATTACATTGGAGGTTCACAAAAGTAAATGCGAATAATATCATTAAATGGTTTGATCTTCTAAAATAAAATCAGCATATAAATGAAAAATATTCCCCGATCCACTTTTTAGGGATATCTAACTAACTTTCTTGATTTTTAGAAGATGAAATATTTGTACAATATGTTTTCTATTTAATTATTTATTTAAAATTGTAAACAATATTAATAAAATAAGACAGTTACTGACGTTTTAGTGATCTTCCATCTAACCTATGCCGTTAGAGGGTTTCTTTCATATTGTATCTATGGGAAAAGCTTATGTACCAGTGATGTAGTTATGATAAAAACCAAACAATTCGTAATCTCACATGATCAAACTTTGAAAAAGTAAATTTAAAAATATTTATACAAGGGAAAATATTTAATTTTTAGAAATAAAAACAGAAAAGACCATCATATTTAAATAAAGTGTTTCCTTGCTTTTAAAATATTCGCCTTTAGCATAAATACACATTTGTTTTCCTTAAAACTAATTTTCAAAACAGGTATGCCAGAAAATCATATCGCAGAAACATGTGCTTTATAGGTTTCAACTGCACCTTCTGGGATTCTAAATTTGTGACCGCATTTTATTTTTAATAAATGGGAAAAAGTAAGTTGGGTTCTAATTTAGGCAAATAATGATATTCATCAAATCAATTTTTCTTCCTTGAAATGGTAGCTTGAAATGCAGTTGAAGCAATTCCATGATGATGAAAAATATGATGTTGCACATTTTGTTTTCGCAAATCAGCAATAATTTCTTGTAAACAAACTGTTGTACCCAAATAAGCATTCAATATTCTACTATCTTCGAAAACAACAGTTCGAACATGGTTGTATTTCCTAAAATATGAAGTAATTACTGAATTAATTCTTTGAAGCACTTCTTCTACGATCAACATCGATCGATATTTTCTCCTTTTTAAATAACCATACAGTATATTGTTATTTATTTCGTGTGCATAGGAATATCCACATGTTCTTACATCTATTACAATGCCATGGGCATTATTACTTACACATCATACGTAGTTTAGGGTAAATTTTGTAATCGTTTTGAAAATCGAAATTTTTTTTGACGGTTTTACACGACGGAGACACTGGAGATTCCGAAAACATATTTTTAGAAAAAAAAAAATTGCCGTCCGTCTGTCTGTGTGTCTGTAAACGCGAAACTGTGTGTCTCCCAAACAAATTGAGATAGAGACTTGAAATTTGGTATGTGCTTAGTATGTAATAATGGGAAGTTGCTTATTCAATTTCAGTAACCTCGATTAACTATTTTTTTCGGACTCTCGAATAATTATTTGCCGAGATATTTGTAATTATATTTCCACACTCTTCGATTTTTCATGACACTGTATTTTATTAAAATTTCAATTCAAAGATATATTTTAATTGGAAATGATACGCTTAATCCGAACGTAAACCGTTAGTTAATACGATTATCGATTTTGGAGTTGTAAGGATGTTTTTTTTTACGTAATTCAGTAATAGAGCATTTAAAGTTTATGACGTCATCAATCCACGATTTTATTCGAATTGCAATGCATTTTATAAATAGTTTACACATGTTTTATTTTCATTTTTTATATTATGCATATCCATGATGGGTAAGTGTTACGGTGGCCCCCAACGACTAGTTTTTAAGCACCGGATTTGAATCTTTTGAGATTTTTTAAGCACCATTTGGCACAAGCATGCTTTTCAGATTAACGTTAATTGTACCAAATCCAATTTCAAATAGTCATCCAAAATTCAATGCACCTGCGTCCTTGACATGTTCAAAGATGCATTAACTTCGTCATATGACCCAATAAATTTATCTCTGAATTCCCTTACATCTGCGATCGAATTCTTTAAAAGGGTTGTAAATAAGCCGTTTAAATGAGCTACATCGAAATTCATTGCCTATTCATCGCCTATTTACTTAATTCATTGCTAATTAATCGCCAAAAGTACAATTCATTTGATCGATTTTTTTTGTGTCAAACTTTGATGAATGTAATAATAAAATATAGCTTCAAATCTATTCAACCTAATTCCAAATGTTGTCACCATCTTATTAACTTCTAAACAATTCCTTAATTTTTTTAATAGAATATTTAGGTATCTAACAAGCATGGTTCTCCAAAAAGTTTAAATTCTTAAACAAATTGCCTCTGCTGACAATTTTTTTTTCTACCGTCATATTCTAAAAGCTTAAGTAATGGTCTACGTAATAAATTGCTGATGTAAAAGATATATGACATATTGTTCATGATAATAAATGGGTCTTCATTCATATCTTCAATTTAAAAATCTGAAATCAATTTTAAGTATTTTGATAATGTGCAACAAACGGGTTTTTTTTTCGTGTGTGTGTGATTTTGAAAAACAATGACTGCGAGTACTTAAAAAAAATACGATGCTTGCAACAAAATTATTTTAACCCTAAGATTTTTTATTTTATTTAGAGTTGTATTGCAAAAGTAAAAATTAATTGAATAAATTTTATTTAAGAGAATAATTTCGGTGTCTCTCAATATTATTAAATTGATCTTTTTGTTTTTATATTTCAGAAACGATGATGTTTGCTTAATGAATGTAACTACTATAAGTATCATATTTGATTTAACTTTCAAAATATGACTACTGTCAGACCATTTAAATTGATTCAGTTTATATAGGCAGAATAAAGTACAGGAAAAATTCATCAGAGTCTTGTTTTTATAAGCAAGTATCATATTAAATGTTATTCGTTAAATCCATTTTTTCCAAAAGTTTCAAGGATATAAGAAAATGATTCGAGTTGTGAATTCATTTAAGTTTGGTACATAGGGTCTCCAAAAAATAACGTCCAAACTTCAAAAGTCCAATAATTCTTTTCTATAAAAACTATAAAAGTAGTAAGCGGCTGATACGTTTTGCGTACAATAATCTATTTATCTGTTTTTACATTATCAGTTTTAATAATTAACCATGTGCAAATGTAAACTGTAAAAATGTCTTATTTATAAAGTACTGATCTTATATGCTTTTTAAAGAGATTAATAATATTATATATTAAGTACTTAAATTAAAGTAATTGAAGCAGCTTTATTATTAATAAGTCGAGGTGGACTTTAAAGACGTTTAATTGACATTTAACTCACAAACACGTACATCTACACAACACACGTAACAGATACATTTTTAACAGTAAACAAAACTTAATACCGGTAGGTGACGTAGTTCGTTGTGGTGCTGCCATCTATTAATTACATTTCTAACTAAACACTACATACTCTCCCCTCCTTAATTTGGGAATTTACAGGGAGCTTTTCTTTTCCTGGTGGATCTTCTAGGTACCTGTGGGAAAAAGAAGAGTTAATTAAAGTATCTTTAGCATCATCAATAGAAGTATTGGGCACCATGGTTTTTGGAACTGAAAGGATCACTTTAGAGTCCACTGGAGCAGGACTTGGAGTATTTGGGAGGACAAAGTCATCTGGTTTAGGATTTGGAGGAGCTGGGACAACACAATCATCTGGTTGAGGATTTGGAGTAGACGGGACAAAAGAGTCAGCTGGTCAAAAATCTGGGACACTAGGAGGCATTAGCTGAGAATCACTTTGATTAACAACTGCATTATCACATTCGTGACTTTCTATACCACTCTCTTCAAAATTTGAATCATTAGTTAGATGTATCTTCGAACCGACATTAGTTATCTGATCAACATGCCTTTTCCAAATATTCGAACCAACTTAAATTCTATAATGCAACTTGCCCTCTCTTGCAATAATGCGATCAATTTTCCACTTGGCTTCAGGAGTATAATTTCTTACAGCCACTTTCTAGTTAATTTAAAATTCTTTTACTTTAGAACTGGCCTTTCTCGCATTTTGTTTATCATGCACAAAATTTGTAACATTTGAAATGATCAAATAAATCTATTTTCATTCTTATATTTCGTTTTAGAAATAGAGATGCAGGACTTTCCCCCGTAGTAACACGAGGCATCTTTCTATATTGTAAAAGAAAGTTATTTATTTTCATCTGTAAAGTACCAGCTTCAGAAGATCAGGCTTTTAACACTCTTTTGAGAATTTGTACATATCTCTCTGCCTGACCATTTGTAGCTGGATGGTATAAAACTAATGAGCGCCGTCGGCGCCCGCACGGCGCCGAGCGATCCCGCCTCCTCATCGTCCCCAAGTCCTGAAGGACTTTTAATGCAGACCATGGCTTTGTCTCGCCAGGTGTAGCTGGATGGTATGGTGCACTAAACCTATGTTTAACCCCATGATTCTTCAAGAATGTCTCAAATTCTTCAGAAGTAAATTGTTTTGCATTATCAGATACCAGAGCTATAGGATACCCGTATCTGGCAAAAAGAGAAGAAAGACAAGTAATTGTATGTTCTGACGTTGTATTAGGAACAATAAAAACTTCAGACCATTTGCTGTGAGCATCAACTACAAGCAAAAGCATTTTACCCATCACAGGACCAAAATAATCTATGTGAATTCTTTGCTATGGATCTGTAGACCATTCCCAATGATGAGTATCTACCTTAGGAGGATTATTTTTTAAATTGACACAAGTAATGCAATTTTGTGCAAGATCTTCAATATCTTGGTCAATCCCTGGCCACCAAACAAAACTGCGAGCTAAGGATTTCATTTTCACTATACCGAAATGTCCAAAGTGCAAATCACGTAAAATTTGTTTACGGTGAACTTCTGGGATAATTACTCTACATCCTTTTAAAATACAACTATGTTGAAGAGTAAATTCTTCTTGTTTGCCACCAAAAAGTAAATTTTTAGGAATTGGAGAACCAGAAATTAAATGATGAAAAAGTTGACGTAATAAAAGATCAGATTTTGTAGCTACAGCAATTGATTTAGCGTTTAGAGGCAATGTAGAAATTTGGTTAATTTGAAAAAAATTCAGATTCATCAATTACATTACTTGAATTTAATTGTGGGGGTAAATCTTCACTACGTAATGGAAGTCGTGAAAGAGCATCGACATTTCCATGTTCGGATGTTTTCTTATAGAGAATATCACATTTAAACGCTTGTAAGTATAATGCATATCTTTGCATCCGAGCAGCTGAAAGAACAGGAATACTTTTATTTGGAGAAAATATGGACACGAGTGGTTTGCTATCTGTAAATAAAGTAAACCTATTACCATATAAATATTGAAAAAATTTCTTTACTCCAAAGATAATAGCTACACTGTAAAAAATGACCAATGTTTCTTATTTTATGAAAATATGCTATAACCACGAAAGAAAATATAATATAATCTTCTGAGTTATCCGAAATTTCAAATAGCATGTTACATTGTCTTTTGAATCCTCAGAAACGAATACATCTTCAAAATTTAAAGAATAATTTATAAAAACAAATTATTTTTAGCTGCCCGAATTTTTCAGAAACGTTTCCGACGGGATTTTATAGTGTATTAATGAGTGTCCTCAGCCCGGAATACCTGTTTTTCGAATGCTATCAATTCTGCAGTAAACATTTTCATGCTCAAAAAAAATGTTTAACAGACAAACATGCAAAATTAACAGCGTTAACAATAACATTAAAATACATAAAGTTCTTTACTCTTTCATGTATAAATTAACTTATGCGGCTGAAAGCGTGTACTTGAGAATGAATAATATTCGAAAAACAGATATTCCAGCCTGAGGACACTAATTAATACACTTTAAAAACCTTTCGGAAACGTTTCTGAAAAATTCGGGCAGCTAAAAATAATTTGTTTTTATAAATTATTCTTTAAATTTTGAAAATGTATTCGTTCTGTGCATTCAAACGACAATGTAACATGCTATTTGAAATGTCGGATAACTCAGAACATTATATTATATTTTCGTTCGTGGTTATAGCATATTTTCATAAAATAAGAAAAACTGGTCATTTTTTACAGTGTAGTGCTTCCTTATCCACCTGGCTATACTTTTTTTCTGCATTAGTAAGCGTTCTAGGACACAAAACCAATTGGTTTTTCCGTGTTATCTGGCATCACATGCCAAAGAACTGCAGAAATACCATATGGAGAAGCATCTGTTGCTAACACTAAAGGCAATTTAGGGTTGAAATGAGTGAGAACTCTTTCTGAAATAATTTCATTTTTTATATTCTTAAATGCTTGTTCACAAACAGGAGACCAAATAAATTTCACAAAATTTTTTTTGCAAAGTTCTTTTGGAGCAATTGATTTAAAGGATTAGCAATTGTAGATAAATTTGGTACAAACTTAGAATAATATGTGACTAAGCCTAAAAAAGCTTTAACTTGTGACACATTAATTGGTCTAGGAGCATTGACAATAGCTTCAATTTTATCTTGCGTTTTATGAATACCTTGCTTATCAATTTTATAACCACAATATGTAATATGGTCAGCCAGAAAAATGGATTTATCTTTATTAATCCTAATATTATATTCACGTAATCTTGCTAACACTTGTTTTAGCCTTGTTAAATGAATTTCATCCGTTTCCCCTGTAACACCAATATCATCAATGAACACAGTGACACCATCAATACCACTTAATATTTGTTCAATAGATCTTTGCCAAATTGCTGGAGAGCTAGTAAGACCCATTGGTAACTTTAAAAATTGAAATAAGCCCTTCGGAGTATTTATAGTTAACAATTCCTGTGATTTTTCGTCAACAGGTAACTGAAGATAAACTTGATTTAAATCAATTTTAGTAAAATGTAAACCACCACCTAAAGTAACTAACATGTCCTCTACCCTAGGTAAAGGATATTTTTCCACCTTCAAAAATTTATTTACTGTAACTTTAAAATCTCCGCATAAACGTATTTTCCCATTAGGTTTTTACCACTGGAACTATAGGAGTTGCCCACTTACTACTGGTGACAGGTTTAATAATACCTTCATCCTGTAACCTTTGAATTTCATCATTTACTGCATTACGTAGAGCATAAGTAACTGTTCTAGCCTTACAAAATATGGGCGGAGAACCTTTTTCTAGATAAAGTTCTGCTTTCAAACCTTTTATTTCCCCTACTTTATCCGAAAATAAATCAGAAAAATCATTTAATAATGCTTTCAATTTATCTGTAGAATTTGCAATTTCATTGACATACACAGATTTAAAATTAGTGGGAAACAAATTAAATGCAGCTACCCAGTCTCTGCCAAATAAAAGTGGGATATTATCTGCTTTAATTAAATACAATTTAAGCTTTTTAGTAATATTTGCATAAGAAACATCTACTGTTACATACCCCACAGGTGTAAACACCTCACCCGTTTCCGTTCTCAATTGAACGTCTGGTGGAAAAATTTTATTACAGTCGAACCTCGTTAACACGAAATTGAAGGGACTGTGAATTTATTTCGTGTTATCCGAAATTTCGTGTTAACCGGCACAATAGTGGCGCCATCTATGTTAGATATAAAAACTAAATGAATTAACCTACAAATATATGTATGTTCTTAAAATCATAAATTAATAAGAAATAGAACATTTAATTAAAAAATGAAACAAATTGATCGTTACTTTGGGAAATAATAAATTTATTTACTTGCTAACCATTTTCCTTAAAAAGTTCGTTATTGAGTCCGTCAGTTTTTGTTGAGTACTTCTTTTAGGAATGTCTGGAATTTATCTAATTTGTCCAAAGCACGGGAGGCAACCTCTTATTCCATAACGGAACGTTGTACAGTTTTCAAAGCTACGGTTCATTCATTTAATGACACTAAACTTTTCCGTTCTTTGTCGATTTCTTCATGCTCTTCTTACACTTGTGTCTGATGTGGTCATGTTTTTTTCAGGTAATGCAGCATTTATTTCTTCGTCTGGCATCACATCCAAAGTTAGCATATCTTCATGTATGCGAATGTACTCGGAAAAACAAGAATTTTCCATTTTTCGATCGCAGATAATTCCATGACGCTCTTTGAATTTTGTCAGTCATCCGTTAGAACATGTAAAATAGCTCTCACCGAGAGCATCAGCAAAAGCCTGTGCTTTCTCTTGCAAAACTGCACTAATTAAAACAATGTTCTGGCTTTTTGTCTCTTTTATTCACAGCAAGAGAGCAATTTCAATTTATACATTCTTTCCTGTAAACTTTCGTTTACTTACTGGATCAAATTGACTCACAGCATAAGGTTGAAAATCTTTTCACGTTTCTTTAAAATCGTACAGAGTATGATGGTGGGTATCCAATACATTGCTGTAATTTCTGATTTTTTTAACATTTTATCACTAACTTCTTTTAAAATGTTTTGCTTGGTTTCTAAAGATGGGCTTGCTGCTTTCGACTTTTCTTTGATAGAATTCTACAGAACAACTTCGAACAGAGTTTCAATTATGTAAGTCAGGTGGTAAAATAGGGATTGTCACTTCTTTCACCCGAAAATAGAAGATTTCAGGGATCCGGTTTATGGTTTATGTCACTATCAATACAGTCAAACAAGTAATGGAATAATCATTTTCAAAAAAAAAAAAAAAAAAAAAAAAAAAAAAATTCTTCACTAAAATTTTCATTGTGATTGATGATCTATAGCTGATATGGTTAGTGTGGGAAAACTTTCGCATATCAGAGGACAAAAAAAGTATGGATTAGTCAGGAATTCGATAGTACACTACTTTCTGAAACCCTTTTCCACCTTAGGTCTTTTTCAAACCATGAGAAAAATTCCATTTTTAAAAAGAAGAAGTGAAATATAGGTTTGAAATATTGAAAACTTTGCGTAAGGAATCATGTTTGAATTTGGAGAAAATTTTTTTTTTTCGCATTAAGCGGGATTTTCCGAAATTTCATTTCGTGTTAAACGAATTAATTAACATTGATTTTCAGACTGATCTGACGGGACCTCAGTATTTTTTCGTGTTAAGCGAAATTTCGTGTTAAGCGATTTCGTGTTAACGAGGTTCGACTGTATTCGGAAAAATTCTCCGAAAACGATTTACAGGTACCGCAGAAATTCCGGAGCCCGTGTCTAACTCCATTCCAGCTTTAGCTTTGTTTTCAATTAAAACCCACACTTTTATAGGTGTAGAACTTTTATCATGGCTGACAGATAAAATGTCGACAGTTTGCAATACATTCGTTTGTTTCTGAGAACTACTTTTACATACTTTACCAAGATGGCCTCTTTTTTACATATTTTACAAATAGTATTTATGTGCTTACACTTGTTGGTAAGATGTGAAGGATTTCCACATCTATAACATTGTAATTTATTTTTATTTACTTCAAAATTCCATTTATTTACATTGATAATTTTCGGTTTCTGGAAATTATTTGAAATTTTATTTGGTTGAACATTTTTAGAATATGCCAATTTATTAACATTTACATTTTTGTTTTTCAATTCAGAAATATCATGTTCGTTATTTTGCAAAATAATTGCTTTTTCAATAGCTTTCTAAAAAGTTAAATTATCTATTTTTGAAAGTAATTTACTTTGGTTACTTTCATTTTTTAAACCTCGTAAAAATTGTTCTAACAAATTTTCATTTAAAGTTTCACCATCAAAAGCACAGAATGTAGTTAACTTCTTTAATTTTGAAACAAAATCTTGTATAGATTCGTTTTTATTTTGATAAGAATTACGGAATTTAATTCTAGGACAAAATTTATTAGGGGCGGGGCTTAAGTGCTTTAACAGAATTTCAACTATTTCCTCGTATTTTAGTGCTTCCGGATTTTTAGGAAAAGTTAAATCTGGCAGCAAATTATACAATTTAGGACCCATACATGAAATAATTACAGGTACCTTTTTTTTTCTTCAACATCATGTAATAAAAAACTCTGTTCCAACCTCTTAACATACGATTGAAACGTTTCGATGGAATCATTGAATTAATTGAAATTAGGAAACATTATTAACTTCTATTTATTGCAGAGAAGAAAAAAAAAATTCAGCACTTACCACCCTCGAAATGACGTACGTATTTAGAACATTAATGCAGCATATACTCTTGTTGATGTAAAACCCGAAGCTTCGCCATTTTGCGCATCAGTTGGATGGGTTGGGTTGATTATTGACGGCCAATTATCTACACATGGGATATAGGCCCGGGGGGAGTGCCCTTCGTGGGGGTCTTTCTAAGGGAACCTAATCCGTATTTACGCATGGATAAATCCACGGCTCGAAGAAAACCACGAAAACTCCGAACGATTAGGCCGACGGGCGCGATTGGGATCGAACCCAGCACCTCCCGTCTACCAGCTTCGAGAGCACAACCTCTCAGCCACTGGTGGGGCGCGCATCAGTTGGAATTTCTTTTCAATTTAATTCCGGTAAGAAACTTGACCTGCGTCGCCATAATATTATATATTAAGTACTTAAATTAAAGTAATTGAAGCAGCATTATTATTAATAACTCGAGGTGGACTTTAAAGACGTTTAATTGACATTTAACTCACAAACACGTACATCTACACAACACACGTAACAGATACATTTTTAACAGTAAACAAAACTTAATACCGGTAGGTGACGTAGTTCGCTGTGGTGCTGCCATCTATTAATTTCATTTCTAACTAAACACCACAAATATAAAGTATTGACAATGTGAAACGCTGATAGAAATATGTATAGTTTTTTAATTTACCACTTTTTGCAATTTGAACTTAATTTTTTTTTCAAAGTTAGCTTTCGTAATTGGATCACAATTTCCCATTTTTATGTGAATGTGTACATGAATGTCTATTTCGTTGCAATGTAGAAAACCGTAAGACTTTCGTCCAAATAGTTGATATTTTATTCTACAAAAATAAAATCTTAGAAATTGTAAGACGGATTACAAAAACCTTTAACACGCTCATTAGCTAAGGATCGAGCACAGAATCGTCAGTCACTTTGTCCCCGATGATACACAGGTAAAGTAAATTTTCCTGTTGTAAGGTATCTCTAGATTATACTAATAAACAGAATATTACCGTAGTAGGCATGAAAGACGAATTCTGCGAATATCAAGATATACAGTATATCAAGTACAATGTTTTTCTCTATTTTTACAGCAAGGTTAAACGCATACTGAGCCCATTTTGTACGTCATAAAAATATACCTCGAGGCTAACGAAAAAGAAAGGCTACTGCGGTGCTTTACGCGTATCTTTTTTTACATATCGCGAGAGTCACGTGATGCTCGAATCCACCAATGCAGGTGTACAAAAAGAGCATCACGTCACTCTAGCGGTCTGTAAAAAAAGATAAGTGGAATGCCCCGCGGTAGCCTGTCTTTTTCGTTAACCTCGATTATACCTGAACTTTCAGGCACAGAAGACGCATTCTGCGAATAATATAGTATCAGTTATCGAGTACAATGTCTTTCTTTATTCTTACAGCAAGGCTAAACACATACTGAACACATTTTGTCAGTCATACAAATATACCTGAATGTTCACAATATCTGTTCGAAATAAAGAGTTTCTCAGATGTCAAGAATACACAAAAAAGGCTTAATCTACTTAGTTTGGTTCTCTAAGACAGGTTTTCATCCCAAAAATGGGTGTAAGAAATACTTAAGTTCTATTTATATGATAAATATATTATGTTTATATTGAATATTAGTAGTTTCAAGTTTAAGCAATATTTGTACCTAATTAGTGGGAACTCTACATCGTTTAAACCGAAAAACGTAAGTATGTTTGTTGTTCTTTGAAAATAAATATATTGTTTTCGCATATTTGTCTTCATTTTTCAATAGGAGCGCAATGACGCTACAGAATTTCCTTTAAATATTGTATTAAGAACATTATGATGCATAATATATAGAAAAATAAAAAAAGTTTCAACACTACGCTATTTAAGGAAAGCACAACATAAATAAGTGGTAGCGTGTTCATTACAAACGTAAATATGCACATCACTGTGTGTAATATTCTGATTTAAGTGGAGTTGAAGTGTGTTTGCTTTTTAAAAAAATGTATAAATAAAAGGTGTCCCAAAATTCCCGCAAGAAATAATTTTTATAGAAAACAGATGTTTATAATTAAAAATTCCATACATAACCCTATACTGTATACTTTATTCATTCATAAAGTATACAGTATAGGGTTATGTATGGAATAGCATACAGCGTAACTTCATCGCACATGAACATTTACACATACGCACGGTGTACAATTTCCCTCTTCAAGGTGTGAGAAGTCATGGGGTTGTTGGCATAAGCCTTAGACTTAAAAAAACCCCAAAGAAAAGAGTCCAATGGCGTTATATTGCATGATCTGGGTGGCCAAATATGATCACCAAAGAGGGAAATTTTCCGACCAGGAAATGACTCATGCAGTAATTGAATTGTTTCCCGTGCTGTATGGCATGTGTCATCGTCTTGTTGAAACCACATGTCGTTCACACCCATGTCTGACAATTTAGGTACAAAAAACTTCTGGATTGTCATGTCTCGATTGCGAGCAGCATTAACTGTTATTATCTGACGAGCCGCATTTTCGAAGACGAATTGTTTGATGATGCCTCTTGTCCAAAATTCGCACCAAACCGCACTTGTTTCTCAACAATCAATTCTAAACCCCAAATGCGACAATTTTGTCGATTAACCAATCCATCAAGATAAAAATGAGCCTCATGGCTAAATATGATTTTGTTCGAAATATCAGCATCCAATTGTTGTTATTCCATAATCCATTCAGCGAACTCTCTTCGCTATGCGTGGTCAGTAGGCTTCAGTTCTTAATTCAATTGAACTTTGTAAGCATGAAGATGCAAATCTTTCGTGAGGATACGCTGTAGAGATCTTCTCGAAATGTCCAATTCTTGACCACAGTGCCGAATTGATGTTTCTGGACTCTCAGCATCACTCTCACGAACTCCTTCGATGTTTTGTGTTGAACGACTTGTTGAAGGACTGCCAGAGTGTTTAAGATTACTAATTGCTCCGGTCTCCTTAAAATTTTTATTTAATCTCTTCACATCACTATTCCTATCATATTTGGTACGAAAATTGAGAAATCTAGCTGCAAAACCATCATTAATTTTAAAGTATTGCTGAACAATGAAAACGCGTTGTTCTTTAGGGTAGCGCTCCAGTTTTAATAATTTTGAACTGCCAACTGTCATGCTGTCATTTTTTTTTCTTTGGCGACACTTTATCGCACAAATGGCGCCAAATTCAATCTTGCGTGAATTTTGGGACACCCAAATGCACTAAATTGTTTAGAATATTTATAAGTGAATATTGTAGAATTACTTGCGTAATTAATACTTTTGCAATATTAAAAAAAATGCTACAAATGTAGAACTATTGATAAAATAAATAAGAACGATTTTGTGACTGTCGTTTGAAGAAAGTTGAAATAGTAAATGCTACACGTGTGAGAAAATCTTTACGCTGTGTAGTATTTGATTAACAAATCAATTGATAGAGCATACAACAACGTTTCAACAGTTCTTTGAAAGTATTTCAGTTAAAATCTCGACGTACAGCTTCAATAATATATAATGCTGGGATAAAGTATAATAAATGATTTTCTTCACTGATTTCTCTTAGGTTATACCAAAACAAAGCAGAATATAGTTCAATATTGGTCACACGTATTTTCCATTTTTAAAGACTTACAAGGAAGGTCTCCATAAGCGCATACTCAGAAAATTTTGAGAAAACTACAGAATATTCTCATCATGAGGATATGCACGTTCATAAAAATAATTGCTGCCGAACCTCGATATAACGTCCGTAAAAGGATTATGAAAATTTCGTGTTTTTGAAGATTTATCGCTGGTTGGCGACACAATGAAATAATAATAAAAAAACCGATGTTTTTATAAATACTCTTTTAGGAAAAACTTTTTCTAGTCTTTATACTGAACTAGTTTAACTTAAATAAATACACTTTTATAACTACTGTTTTGCCATATATATTTATATGTATATATAAATAAAATTAACGATCGTATTCTACGGTTTAGAACAAAATTTAAATTAATTAAAAATGCTTCAAACTAAAAATTATTGTCCGATTCTGAGCATTGTAAATTTGACTTGTGAATGAATATTGAAATGTATTAATGAGAGCGTTCTTAATCTCACAGTTACTGTTAAAATACACTTATCCTGGCGGCGAAACCGTGTAAATCAGCAATACGTAAATAGTTATATATATATTATATAAGTGTGTAGAAAATATAATAAACTATTTAATCGTTTAAGTTTAAATTCATAAAGTACTCTAAGCATTTAAACACTCATTTAACCAAGAATATTCAAATATATTAAAATCGCTTGCATTTGTCAATGAAAAAATTATTGCTCGCCAAATCTCGTCTTTTTTCGCCAAACACTCTAAAATATTTTATTTTTTTTCAGAAATTCTACTGGTATTTCACAGATAAATTTGACTTTTACTTTATTACGTACGTGAGTTGTTCTATTAGCATTTTTTTCAAAATATTCTGAGTATCCGCTTTAAGGAGACCTTCCTTGTTAGGTTAACAGAGATGCATCGATGAAGTGTATCACTTAGTACTGATTACGCCGATTGTTTTGTAGATGTCACTACTTCCAACTTGTCAGAAAGGGGTGAAAAGGACAAATAAGTGTCTGATAAAGATAGATTTTATGTTGTTTTGAATTTTTTTCTGAAAATATAGATTAAGTTAAATAAGTGTGTATAAATGTCATGTTTCTAAATGCATATTTTTTGTATCTCAATTCTTAAGTATGATTTTAAATATAAGACTGAACTGTTTTTTTTTTCCATTTCTAATGTCGTTACATTACACATACGCATGTTAAGGACATTAAATTCGTTTGGAAAACAAAAGTTATTTTATGGACCTTCATTGTTTGGTTTCATTCAATTCATTAGTTTCAGCTATAGAAGCTATCAAGCTGCAAAAGGTATCTCTTTGCGTTTTTTTTAAATAATGTTTAATTATGTTTCTGTACAATGGTTTTGTAAAGCATAATACAATTTTCAGAAGCTACATGAAATATTGAAACAATAATCTCTATATATGACAAAATATTTTTTTAATGCAAAGGTAACAGAGTATCATAACAATGTTAAAATATAAAAACATAGAGGACTACATTTCCCCATTTTTATGATGGAAAACATTATGATTTACGTGAACATGATAATTTTTGTATCAATTTGTGCATTTGCATAAGTAACTATGGATGATAAGATGTAAAATGTTTACTTTGTAACAAGAAAATAAAATTTATTTTTTAAGAGACTTTCTATAAACCAGCAACCTCTTTACATTAACAAAATTGTCACATTTCCACGAAACTGATATGATTTTATAAACGTCAGCTCTAGCGTGGGAGGGCAAATAAACAGACAGACAAATATTTACTTTCTGCATACCAGCAAAATTTACACATATTTTTCATGCATAAATATATGTATATCCAGAAATATGTAGGTATCTGTGTCTGTACGTGCGTATATTGTCAAACTCAGTATATACTTTACTAGAATACTTTCACTGTGTATATTAGTTTTATAGATATAAAGACGAGGAAAAAAATATCCATCAGTTTTCAATTTAAATATTTAAAGGACAAAATTCTGCTTGAAGTACACAAACTATTCTTTCATCCTAAATTTTTTTGAAAGTAAACGACTTTTAAATCTACCCGAAAGTTCCTGACTGAATTGACCATCCGTGTTCATTTCATAGCTGACTAACCAGAGAAAGGATCATTTTAAAAACATTCACTTGCAAAATATCACCACATTTATAGCAGCATATTTCATTTTCTCTGGATAATAACTACAAGGAGAAGGTTTTGACGAAATGGTTTTGAGAAAATAAAGTCTTTCCTATAAATAATATATTTTGTAAAAGAAAATCACACATACTTTCTGGCACGTTTTCGCATAGTTTAAGGATAAAGCAATCTATCTTTCAAAAAATTCCCATTATATGAAATGTGGGTATATTTTTATCCGTTTATTTTCTGGAAAAATATTTCGATAAATTTAGAAAATATTCTGTCCAAAGAAAATATGGCTTACAGAGAAAAAAATTCTAAAACTTGGCGATTGCGTTCTGAAAAGATAACGAATTCACATATTACTGGTAATACATAGGACAGTCATTAATTAAAATAGAAGTGTTTAGATGTCATTAATACAAAAAACCCACAGGGAAAAAAATTTCATGTGAATTTTAATTAAGTACTTTATAAAAACAGTTTTAATGCGAAAAAATAAGTAATATATTTTATTATTACTGATTTCTGTATAATTGTAATAAAAATAGTGTTGCAAATTGCATCAACTTTGTTATCACTATTGCGGCCGTATCAGAATTATGAAAATCGACAAAATATTTACCCAAATAGAAACTAAGTTGAGTTCGTTGGATAGCCAAACAGCTACACCTGGAGAGTCAGTTGAAGAGGTTAAAACTTACATTTTGTCATAAAGATGACATTGCGAGCGTTTAATTTTAATTGAAAAACTAGTTCCATTTTTGTGATTCTCATACATTTTAATAACCTTGTTTCCTGCATCATTATGACGTTAATGCTGCTAACGCACACAATTGTGCTTTTTAACACAGATTGCCCATTTTGAAACTTCACATTTAATGTGCGAGGCGACCGAGTGATTTTTTTCTTTAAAAGTTTGAGCTGATAGATAGTCAAATTAGTCGTTACATGTTTTATAACGTCCAAACCGGTGTAATTTGGTTTGAATTTTAAATTATTTGTATATACAGTGCTTCGACGACGTTTTTTTCTTGCATGTTTGTGTTGATTGTTGTAGTTATTAAAATAAAACTCCTCCGTCAGAGGCTAGCACTTTAACCCTTTGTTGCATATTTTAAAACTGGCAAATCCTCATCCTTAAATTTGCTATTTTCTAATTTAAAGGGTAAAACAGAGTGAGAAAAAAATATTTTACCTATAGTTTTTTTTTTTATTACAACCTGTCCGTTATAGTCCGAAACAAAACAATTTTTTTATACTTGTATTTCAATTACACATTAGGCCAAGAAGTCTGAAAACAATAATTAATAAACAAAAAGCCATTTAAGTAACATTATTATAGGGTTAGAAACATTTTAGTACATGCAGAACATTTTACTGACATTCTGAAGGCACATCCAAATAGATGATACCACTAAAACTAAGTTACCCACTGTTGTGGCGCAATCTCGATTTTGCTACTACTAACATAGATATCACAGAGTAGCATAAGCTTTGAATAGGAACTGTAAATGAAATAGGTTGGATACGAAAATTACTGAGATCCAAATATCGAGTACTGCAGGTTAAAGCATTGCCCAGATGAAGGAGGTGGCAGAATTGGATAATGAAACTGAATCTGCAGCGTTAATCAAATGTGAGAACTTTTACCGAGCGTTTTCTGACATAAAAAATCGATGCTCTTAGAATTTGTACAAAATTTACTAATTCTCAGAACTTTTTCAAATACACCACTGAGCCTTTGATGCATACAGATTATTATCGAAACTGTTTAAAATATATAACCCACGTTGAGCAAATGCTTATCACACAAGTTCATCCTGTTATTTCAATGTGTACAAATCGTGGTTGAAAACTCAGTTAAATAGGAAATATTATTATTATTAATAAGCAAACTATTCTGCAATATGTCCGTCAAGCAACCCTCGTTTTTATGGCTTACTTTGGATTAAAGATGCACCTAATGTACAAATGTGAATCATTGAAATTATTCAAGGCAAATCTGTTATCCGAAACGATTGCTTATTTTTATTACTTGTCAACTGCAAACAATTCTGATTTTTATATAATAGCTCCATGTGTTTATCCATTCCGAATGCAGTTCTCGAAAAATCGGCCAGATGATAACATCACTAATTGTTTCATAACTTTTCAGTCATGTCCAGAGGCTCTAGGCATTGTTGCACACATTGCAGTAAGAAGCGAAGTACATTTTCTTACATGCTCAATTCACTACAATCTTTCCGGTGATAATTGCTCTTCCGTCTTCAATTATAGATGAAATGAACCTTTAATGAATACTTTAATGAATTCCCTTTTAATGAATAACATATTTGTAGGGAAAAAGTTTAGAGCAAACATTCTGAACCCGAATTACACTATTTGAAGCTAAAGAATCATTATGAGTTTCGGGAACTCTTATTCTCTTTACTTGCTGTTTGGATACTTATTGGATGAATTTAAAACAAAGTATTCGCAATTTGACAGCATATTTAGGTAGTTTAGATCGCATTATTATTAAATAGAATAAATAATTTTGATGTTTCTTAAATTTATCCAGTTTTTAAAATAAACATTGACAAATAAGCATTGACAATTTTTTTTAAATTAAGCAAATCGATTTTGGGGGTCCCGAAATTTCGCGGACGTAAAGCGAAAATTAGGCTTTGAAAACATTGTCTTTAATTTGATAACATTGGAATAATAAGCATTATAGTACTTTTTGAAGTATGTTTAAATTTTTGAAACACCATCAGTTCATCTGTCTATATAATGCGATAAATTTAAAAGAAAGAATGAAAGATAGTGCTTTTGTGTGAAATGATTTCCCTATTCCATTAGAGGAAATTTCACATTTTATTGAGTGCTATACAGTAGTAGAAAAATAACATATCCATAAATATCGAAACACCAGCTTCTTCGATGAACAGCAGAAAATTTCACTTCTTTTTTGAGAGGTAAATTTAGGTATGTAATACATGCGATGAGTACGATGCGATTAGGTACTTAATACATGGTTGTAATATTACTAATACGCTGCAAAGAGGTTAGATCTGCCCCCCAAGATCCATTTGGAGGATTTTTTGTCTAATTTAATAATCATATGCGACAGTTTTTGAGAGAAAAATTAAAGGATTTTACGAGTTTTAATTTTGTTTACTGAATTTATCTTTCAATAAAAGATTTCAACTATTTGCAATCGTTTCCTATTTTTTCACATGTGAGTTTACGCCACATAGCTGCGATAATTTGGCTCGGTGTGAAAAATATTTAAACTAGATTACAGAATTGTGTGAAATAATATATAAACTTAAGTAAAGTAACGTGCTACATTGATAAAAAAGAAAATCTAATACTCTATAGAAGAAGCAATATCAAAATATACAAGCTTGGGTGAATGTATTTTAACGAGTCTTTACATAATAACAAACATAAGATAAATAGTTTACAGACTTCATTTTTCGTAAACAAAATCGTGTAAAAGTTATTTGAAGTGCATAAACTAATCGTATACATTTTCTTACTTTTATAATATTAAAAGAAAGTTTGCTGACAGGCAAAGAAACAAGCTGTTACGCAGTCTGAATTCATTTATAATATTAATATATGTGTTTTAGAAAATATTATTAAAAACATATATTTTGAAAGACATAAGAAATAGTGTTTTTCCGAGAAGGATTTTTAATAACTCCAGAATTTTCAACTAAAATGGACAAAAAAAAACTGAAACACGTGCGTGCAGATCGCTATTCTTGAAGTGTGCGAACTTTCTTTTAAATACTGCTTGTTATTGCATGAATTTGCACGAGAATTTATCAAGTTTAGAAAGTAAATTTTTCTAAGTGACATTTTTATTCGTAGTAGCAAAATTTTCTTCCAGAAAAAGTGAAATTCTTGTATGTTTCATTTTGAAAGTTTTGACAGGAAACTTTATGCATTCTTAATAACATTTGCAAACTTTCATCTCATATTACTTTGAAGGTTAGAAAATGTTGACTTTTTTCAGTGGCATATTAAGAAATATTTGAAGCATGGATTAGATTTTACATTTAAATAATAACGCAGTCCATACTTAGTTTTATATTTTCCTTTTTCATTGTATATACTCAATCGTTAATGATATTTTGGAAGTAAATGGCGTATATTTCGAGAACATATATGAGATCTAAAATGTTAAATTTTCTATACCGTACAAATGTACAAATCATTCTTAATAGATGTATATTAAAACTGTTTCTACATTAGCCAAGTATACTCTTGGACAAAAAAAAAGGCAAGTAAAAAAAAAGTTGCTTTTCAAATATACCCAGTACTTTGAATTATTCCATTCTTTTTATTTTATGATTGTTGTTTAATTATTTATTTATGCTTATATTCAAATAGATAACCTCATAATATTAATCAGAGAAAATTATTTTTTTAAATTTGAAAATACATATGACCTACTAATAATTTGAAAGAGACGTTTCTATTTTTGACTGGGAAATATGAAAGATTTGTATGACAAAAACAAATTCTGAGTCACATTATCACAAAATCACATAAACGCGTGATTGGTGTAATATTTTTTTCAATACACAAGGAGAATTCCCTTCCTTCTTGAAAAATAAGATCGCTTCAATTTTTTAGTTTAATTACCTGTCATTCGACGGCGTTCGGGAAAAAAAAAAAAAAAAAAAAAAAAAAAAAAAACGCTCAGATAATTCCGAAGGACGACCAATGAGCCAAAGGTTAATAGGGCTATGAAGCTAAAAAATACGCAAATAAAGTGTTATTTCGTTTAAACATGCATTAACATTTGCCCCTTCTGTCCACTTTTTAGAATATTATACACTGTTGTCCAAAACTTAAGGGGCAGTGACCGGACAATTTCGATTTTGACACGGTCTGTCGAATATCTATTGAAATTCCTGACAAATTGTCCTTGAATTTCGAGGATGTAAAGCACGTGTTTGACTTCAAGAACAGTAGAAACTGTATACTGCAATTTAAAAAAATAAATATTGAATATTTGATAAGATATGAGCATTTGTGTGAAATAATTGTTAACTGCGCATGCATTTTGTTTCATGATTTGATAGTCAATTCTATAGAGCAACTCATATAACAAAACCAGTCAAATATCATGTAAACTCAAAAAGATACAGGCAATACAGTGAGCTAATTGATAAATTGGGGATGAAATTTCTTATAATACAATGGGATTTTTTTCCCAATTTGTCAATTAACTCACTGTATTGCCTGTATCTTATTGTGTTTTCACGATATTTGAACTTTCCACGTCCCATAGGCTTCACTTCCCCCATGGCTCTAACAGACAGACAGAGAGACAAGGGATTGATATTATAATGGTTCCGTTTTCACTTTTTACGTACGGAAACCCTAAAAAATTATATTACATTCGTCTCAGTACTTAGGTAAATCGAAGATTATTTCCGTATTTATAAAAATAAATACAAGCGATTAACATGCAATTAAAAGTGTATGGATATTAAATACGTTCTGGAACTCAATGAAAAATAAATATGACAATAAAATAAACACGGCTGCTTTTTTAGGACCATTTGACGAGAATTTACAACCTAATTTGGCAATCTATCTGTGTTAATTGGCGATTCCTCCTCTGCAGACGCTATAACAGAGAAGTATCATGTTGCGGAATATTGAGGACATACTACGTACATACTTGCATACATAACGGTCAAAATAGGTACAAACAAAGAAACTTAAGGGTTTGATAAATGTTGAAACTACAGTGAAAAAAAGAGCACAATAATATATAAAAAAAATTTACAGTGAACGCCTTGTTTCAGGTAAAATAATGTGATATTAAAATTACGACATATAACAAGACAGATAGGGATCCGCATATTATGAGTTAAATAAAATGATCATATCCAGAGTGTGATAAAACTAGCAACCAATAATTTTTAAACAAAAAATAAAACCAACGTCTAATATTTTTTCTGAACTTACGACAAGCTTGTAGTTCTACAAATGTTTATTTATAAAACATACTTTGATTGCTTATTATTTAAATTACTTATGCCAGTTGGCGTATTTAGTGAAAGTGGTTTGGTACAAAGAGTCCGTTGTGATAACCCTTTACTTCTAACCACATTTACTTTAAATGACATTGTTGCGAGTATCGCGTTCATTTAACGTAGTATGCTTATTTCGTGCATAGCAACTGATGATTATTTAGTACATATTAAAAATTTTCACTCGTCCTAATGTGGTATTGAAATAATAAATAATACCAATTCATGCATCCATATCAAAAACAATATAAATTAATAGATTGTTTAAATTTTTAAATTTTTTTAAATTAATAGATTTAATTAATAGATTTTTGATATCACAAGATTTTTTATGAGATTCGTAGAAAAAGAGAAGTAAAAAACAAAAAATAAACAGAGAAAATAGTTGTTTCATAATTTTGTATCCAAGTATGAAGATTGATAATCCTATATTTATAAAATAAAGGATTTAAAGTGTAATTCTAGGTGATTCCTGTTTGTGTGTACAAAGATACTATAGTATTGAGTAATCCAATAATCGGGTTTGTTTAGCTGAGTAAGTAATAAAGACTGTTTAAAGTTAGATTGAAGAGCTATAATCATTGATAGTTATAAGTCAAGTAAATACTTAAGTAACTGTAAGATTATAAAATAAAATCCTGCAAATTATGGGGTCTCGTTGCAGGGATTTTGAATAAAAAAAGCTACTCTTTGCTGAAATTTCAAAGAAAAAAGCTGCTCGTTGACGGGATTTTGATAGAAAAATCTAAATAAGAAGATATTCTGAATTTATGCAAGTAAAAAGATAAACTGAATTATATTATTGGAACTGAAGGTAAATTAAGTTATAAGTTGTTTGAAATTGGATTATAAGAACGGCTGAAAAGAAAGCGTATTTTCCGTAATCGTTTCAATCCATATCCGAATATAAATACAGTTTGAATCGGAATAACAGTTAAAAGAAGTTTGAATTTGATAAAACGTTTGATGAAGCGTGATTTTGTTGAGTTATGTCGAGAATGCGGAATAAGTATACAACTAAAGTAAACGTTCCATTATTAATATAACTTATAATAAGTTGGGAAGATTTCAATGAGGACTTAATGAAAGACCGTCTCGAAATGATATCATCGGCTAGAATGGAAGAATTAAGTAGAACTCAAGCGGAAGCAGAAGAAAGAAGATTATCATAAGCAGAAGACAGAAAGTTACATCTTGAAACGGAAGAAAGAAAGTTAGAGATTGAAGCGGAAGAGAAGACTGCTCATGGAGCTGTTTCTTCGAGTTCCTTTCTGGTATTCCCCATTGTTATAATAATAAAATCATCAGCGTAAGCTAGTATTAAGGATTCTTTACTGTGATAGTGTTTTATGATGTAATCCGCAACCAGAAGCCAGAGGAGGGGACCCAGACAGGGACCCTGAGAACATCCTTTGTATGTTGAAACCATTCTATAAATTTAAATCAATTAACATCTGTATAGCGATTAGAAATATAGTTTTTTAATAGACATTATAAATAGGGTGGGAGAGGAGATCTGTCAATGAGGTCTGAAGTAATGTGCCAGTCAATGCTATCACAATCTTTCGATGTGGAATAATAAAATGCCACAATATGTTTTAGAGGAAATTGGAACCGTGATTTTAAAATTTAAAAAGTTTACTGCGTCTACCGTACTTCTTCCTTCTCGGAAACCGAATTGGACATTATCTAGGTATGATATGCTTTTCAATAATGTCATTAGTCTTGTGTTTATTAGTCTTTCGAGAAGTTTTCCCAACATGGTAGTAAAGTTATTGGGCAAAAGGATTTTTCAAGATGGGGATCTTCATCCTTTTTTCTAAAGAATATAACCAGACCTTTTTTCCATACATCTGGAAAATGACCAAGCTGAAAGCATTTACTATATAAATTCAGCATCAGATAAGGAAAATTTTTTATTAGGTTCTTTACTACTCTTGTGTCAATTAGATCGTAACCTGGTGCTTTATTGTTATCTTGCTTTTGTGAGCAGTATTTGAGTTCTCTTAGTGAAATCTGATACATTGATTTATCCTGTGATGTTAAAAACTGGTCATTGGTGAATGTGCGGATGTTATGCGGAATATGTGTTCCAAAGTGGTGGTCTACTAAGCGTAATTGAATTTTATGAAAAGTTTCTGATTGTGTTGAAGTTTACAGTACAGAATGGATTAAGCCCGTGTTTTTCAGGTATTTTTGTATTAGACGTTTAAATGCTGTGCCGTATATACTATTTGTTGCGGAGCAAAATGTTCGCCATGATGATAATTTGGCCTTTTAAATATCTTGTTTATAAAGTGCTCTTGCCTTGTAATATTCTGTTCTATATATAACGCTGTCTGGTTGGTGTCTACTTCTCTAATACAATTCGATAAGCCTGTTACGCTGAACTATTAGTTTGTCTGTGTTCCAGTTGATGTTTAAGTTATAAATTGTTTTTTTCTTTTTTAGTGTTAAGTTCATTATGAAAGTCATTATTTCTTGAAAATCTTTCTCTCAGTTGTTTAAATCCTGTGGAGTTGTAATTTCATCCATAGCAAGTTGCAGATTATTTGCGTAGTTCTTTAATATGCTGTTGGATTTTTTTAAAGTTTGTGTATTTCGTCTTATAACGATACTGATTTCGCAGAGTAGTTTCGGCATTGATTTTATATGTTATATATAGATGATCGCTCAGGGAATTGTGACTGTCATCCACTTGCCATGAATCGAATAGATTTCTTGAAAAAGGACTGCAGAGTGTGAGATCGAGTGTTCCCTATTTGTTGTTTTGGATGATAAGTGAATTCAGTATTTTGATCGTTGACTATAATAAATCTTTTTGTGAAATGTAGTCCAATAGTATCTCGTCTCTTATGTTATTTTTTTTATATCCCCATGCTTGGAGGTGTGCATTAAAATCACCCCCGAGTATTAGATTGTTGCAATTTGTAATCTGTTGGGAACATGATAAAAAATCTTCTTTTAGATTTCCTGAGGGGGGTGAATACTGTGAACCAAACATTTAATAGTGAGAAGATGTATTTATGTTTATAAATATACTGTTATCTGTTTTCAGAGTCTAAATATGGATGAGTAGTGGGTTGGTTATTAATATGCCAGCTGTGTTTAAATACGAGCTCAACAGATGCAGAACGTTCTGGACGTCCAATTGAGATCACGACTGAAGAAATGGTAAACAAAATCCATGATATCGTGTTAAAAGACGGCCGTGTGAAAGTGCGTGAGACAGCTAAGAAGGTAAACATTTCAAATGAACGTGTATTCAATATCTTGCATGAACATTTAGCATGAAGAAGCTATCAGCAAGATGGATGCCGAGATTGCTGACAGCGGATCAAAAGCGGACTCGTGTAACCATTTCAAAGCAATGTTTGGACAAGTTCGAGCGCAATTCAATCAAATTTGTGAGGCGTTATGTTACAGTTGCTAAAACATGGATACATTGCTATAGAACATAAATGAAAGAGCAGTCTAAACAGTGGACTTATTCTAATGAACGGGCTCCGAAAAAGGTAAAAACAGTTTTATCGGCCGGAAAGATTATGGCCACGGTTTTCTGGGACTCAAAAGGCGTAATCCTCATTGACTATCTGGAAACAAGAAAAACGATCATCGGACAGTATTATGCTGATTTATTAGACCATTTTTATGCAAAACTGAAAGAAAAGCGGCCTCATTTGTCCAAGAAAAAAGTGCGTTTCCACCACAACAATGCGCCAGCGCACTCGTCTGCAATCGCAGCTGCTAAATTGGTTGAATTATGATAAGAATTGCTCCCTCATCCACCTTACTCTCCTGAATTGGAACCCCACTGACTTTTTCTTTTTCCAAATTTTAAAAAATGGCTTGGTGTGGAAAGAGATTTTCCAAGTATGAGGGTTTATAATCCGATATTTGTAAAATAAAGGATTTAAAGTGTAATTCTAGGGGAATTCCAGTTTGTGTGTGCAAAGATATTATAGTATTTAGTAATATAATCATCGTGTTTGTTTCGTTGAGTAAGTAAGAAAGATTATTTAAAGTTAAATTGAAGAGTTATAGTCATTGATAGTTATAAGTCAAGTAAATACTTAAGTAACTGTAAGATTATAAAATAAAATCCTACACTTGTAAAACAAATTCTCGATGGGTATTTTCATAACGTCAAGTATTAGTGTATACTTTATCAACATATTCCATTTTCGTTGTGATTGCAAATTTTCCCGCAAATTAAATTATAGAAAGTAATTAAGCAATTTGATAAGTAAGTGCATTAAATATTGAGAAAAAAAAATCGATAAAACGTAGCTTTAAAAAAACTTATGTCAAACCTAGCTTTAATACGTTCCTCGTGTACTAGAATTCTAGGGTAAATTGCTTCACTAAAATCCTTTCACTGCTTATTCAGAAATTTACGGACATACGACGTACATACTTACATACATAACTGCCAAAATCGGAATTTCTTTTGCATGAAGTCGATAAAAAGCTCGTTTATACAAGTATTTATGCGCGCTGCGACAGTAGAAAAGATTTAGAATTGCATTCAGACCTTACATATCTAGTAAACCTTGAACACGCTTACATGAACCAGCAATCGTAATTCGCATTTTACTAGCAAAACGAAATGAACTAATCTTTAACAACAAAACTTACTGCAGTAATTTATGTAAACGGTCACGGCACCAAGATTTATGGTAACGGAAATCTACGTGTTTAAAAGTACATTGCGTGAAGAATAATCCAAGTCCGATATGCATTCACTGAAAGTAGAATAAAAAGTCAATAGGTTGTAGAATTAAATGCTCTGAAAGGATTCTTTACGATATTTCTTTATTAAAACTTCGAGTTATAAACGTACGATTACAAAGTACGTACATGAAGGGATGGGATGGTGCCCCAGAGCAGTTTTTTAGCGGCGTAAGCTTACATTATTAACTTCTTATCCGAGGCCGTGCGAGAGAGAGAGTGAGCCCTCCGACACATGTCGATTTTCATGCCATACACATATTGGCAACATGAAATGGGCGAAAGAGCATATGAAAATGCATGATGTCATATAAACTAAAAATTATCAGTTACGCAGTAGGCAATTAGGAGAATTTTTGAATTACAGGACAGGGGTACCAGAATAGCAGTCCTAAAAAGTGAGCCAAGAACAATGTGAATGCCAAATGTACGTTGAGAGCAAAGTTTTGGGAATCTAGCTGAAGTAGCCAAAACAACTCCCATGTACTGGAAATGTTTAGGATTTTACCGAAAGGCTAAACTCAAAAATTAAGCAGACACAGACATTTATAATGAACGTTGGACGGAATGAGAAATAAAATGCAAACCGAATACAAAGTCAATCTTTCCCTTTTCTTTTTTTTTCTTGGATATCTAGTGAGGGTGACTAATCGTTTAAATGAATTCTATCTATGTGAGAAAGTTTTATTGATAAAGGGCATATGTTAAATATATTTTCTTTTAATGGAGGAAAATTACGGCGGGAGCTGAAATAAAAGTTAGGATAAAATAACTAAGTAATTAAAAGTCAGTTTAAACTGAAAATTAAAGAAAAGGATTAATTTAAGAAAAATATATGTGATACCACATCACAGTTCGGCAAAGAAATTTAAAGTTTAGAGTTTTTTTAAAGCGCATGAAACAGCACAACTATAATATTTAGAAATACAAAATTATTGCAGTTTTCAAAATGAAATGCAATGAATTCGCGTAGGCATGCAAACACACGCAGACAAGCACAATCACACGCACAAATGCGATGTCTTCTGCATAGCAAAAATTAAGAATGAAGAAAACAAAACGTGAACTTGTGCTTTAAACAATATCAAGGACGTTATTCTTCACAAAAAATAATCACATAACTTTTAAATCGACATAATAGAAGTTTTGTAGATGCCGATATAAGAAAAAAATCAGAGTCTTGAGATGGAACGAATTTCAAAGTCAAAGAAAAGAATTTTTACTTTGAAACGAGTTTTATTGGAATACGAGAACAGAATTCAGCGAATAATAGCTGTTTCAAGTAAAAGTAACAGGTTAAAGTAGCAAAAACCTGACACCTTTAATCTCACAATCATTTTATTGAAAAAGGAAATTGAAAAGATGTACTGAAATAAGTTCTAAAGGAAAGTAAAGCGGGAATTGCGCGAGGTAAACATACTTTAGGAAATAAAAAGCTCTAACGTGAAATGCAATTTATAGGGAAGAGTAAAACGAAAAACTCAGTAAGATTTACACTAAAAGAAAATGAAGACCGGCCAGTGAGAGTCCTTTTTATTTCAATACGAGCTGTTCTGTTGTCGCCAGAAATGTGTTGTCCACTTTTGGTCGGCTTCCCAAAACCAGTTGCTGTTTTTATTCATGCTTTATGAGTTATTATTTTTCTACTTAGTGGCTATTTCATTGATATTGTGGGTATTTCTCACGGCATTTCCGCAAAACCAACATACCCGTCCCTCGCCCTCACCTTCGGTGTATCAATAAACTGACATTTTATTTTCTTATTATTACGGATGTGACGAACAGCATTTTTGCCAAATATCAAATCGAAGAAAATTTAATATTAATTGTAAATATTTTTTCCTTTTTTTAAATGTTTAATTACTATATAATCAAAGACTAAATAAAAATTATTTGTTGCTATTTTATCGTATGTTTAAAATATTAGCAGTTTGATGTATATTTTACAGATTGTTTTAACCTTTTTAAATTTATTTATGAAAACTTATTTATACACAAATATTAAGAAGTAATGCGTCGTGCAAAAGTACAACTTTGAGAAAAAATTATGTGCAAATCTTCAACGTTACTATTTCATTATGCTGATTTTTTTTGTTACATTTTATTGATTTTTTTTTGTAATTGGAGCCACTCGCAAGCGTTCTCATAATGTCTACAATGTCATTTAAAATAAAAGTGAATAACCATTAAAGTTTTTAAAAAAATGCTCTTTTGCAAATAATCACACATCAAATACATTATTTGGCTTTGGATATGATTACGGAAGATTACCAGATTACACCACGATTTTGGCGCTAAACTAAAACACCTACCTTTTTAAATTCTGATGTGACATTTTGATAACATCGCACTTTTTGAAAATGCGTATGAAAGATATACGAAACAAACTTTGCCTGACTTTTGTCTTGTGAAAAATGCTTAATTGGTTTTCATTATACAATGCAGATAATGTAAAGTTTTTACAGCTTCTCTCTTTTAATATATTTTGTGATTGTCTAGACTTAATTTTGGTTCTACCTAAGGAGCTTAATAATAGTTTTACTGCTTCATCGATTCTAGAGGGAAAAAGTAGGTTTCCCCAGCAAAATGTATAAAATCATTTCAATACTTTAATACTGTTTGGTGAATACATACTTTATATTATATAACTAATAAAAATTACAGTATATAAAAATTTAAAAACTAATTTATTCTCTATTTTAACTTATTACGCATGTTAAGTTATTGACATGATTTTATTTCCTCTTATAGAACATGGTATTGCTTTTACTGTATAGTCAATCTTAGAAGGAAAATTGTTTTTTTTCATCAAAGAGTAGAAAATCGTTTGAGTAACTCAACAATATTTACGAAATGCATATTTCATATTATATTGCTGATGTATAAAATTTCAATGCATTTTCTATGAAGATTTATGCATATATGAAATGGTTAAAAGCAGACTGGTGTAAGTCATATTTTCTCAAACATTCAAAAGCAAAATATATATTAAAAGCGTTATAATATATTCCTAGTCGATGCGATATATTCTGATGTCATGTATGAGCAATTTTTTTAATCAACGACATACTCTTCTTCGTATAGTTATATTCCTGTGTTTAGATACCCTCCATGTGCTTAACGCCAATTTTATAAATTAGTGAGTTACACCACTAAGACTTTAACATGATCATATAGCAAACAACAGTGCAAGAAAGATCGACCTATCTACTGATACATTCATCAATTTTGGAAGACCTTCGATCGACCGTGATAATAGAGCATGCCTTCGCATAACACAGGCATGTAGAAAGGTCTTGACGAAAGCAAACATATGAGAAAAATCGAATTTTCCAGTCAGTTGATTGGGGGAGTTTCTTTGTGCAAACTTTCGTGATGAGCTTCAGGATAGTTCATAAATATTCTTAGAATTTATCTATCTCCCCTCTCTTTTCTTCTTCCCCCTCCTTTTTTTTCTTTGCTACTTTTTGAACATGGTCGGTTCCCTTTCGTCGCTTTATTTGATAAATTTTATAAAGAAAACCATAAAAATAAGGATTGTTAAAGAAGTTCACATATCAACACGCTTAAGGGTAAAAGTTTCCCTGTTTTATTTTAAATTTAATAAGGCTTAGGCAATACAAAACAAGATTTTTTTATTATAAATCTAAAAAAAAACATAATTAATAAATAAATTAAGGCTCATTACACAATTTTTCAATTATTGATTAAATAACATTGGGTTGATTCCTTGTAACTTTCATCTAGGTATCAAATATTGTTTTCAAAATCATTTTTGTCCTTCAGCATGTATATTCAGATAATATCCACAGTTTATTTAAATCGTTGAATACACTTGCTTGTTAAAAGCAAGTGCTTTTTGCGAACTTGTGTACAATATAGGGTTGCTTTCATAAAAACTTACTATACAATATTGTTTTTAATAAAAATAGTGTAAAGATAATAGGAATTAATTAGTTAACATTTCTGAAAAGTACAAGTAAAGAATTTTGCGAAATTTTGCACTTAGTTTGCGTAAAGAAGCACTAAAAAAATGTTGGATAGATTAATCCCTAGGATTAAAGAATTAAAATGTAGATCATAATATATATTTTACTTTAACGACGGATGCCAATTATAAAACTTTTGCGTAGTCAAAATCTCTCCAATAAAGACAAGAACTAAAAATCTTGCGTCACGAGGTTTTGCTAACATGTTATTGTTGCCAAACATAACAATTTCATACAGTGTAAAGGTAAATCTAAGTAAATAATAGGTGAAACGAATAATCTAATGAAAATAAGGATTAATTGATTAACATTTTTTAATGGTGCATGCGAAGAAACATTGAAACAACGCAGCATAAATTCATCCCTAAAAGAAATATGTAATTAAAAGGAAGGCTATTATATAATTTTTGTGTTTACTTTAACAATAGATGTGAATTAGAAAACATTTGTGTTGCCAATATCTCTTCAATAAAGACAGGAAAGAAAAAAATATAAATAATTTATAAAATGCACCATGTAAAACCAATATGTATTAATTAGTTAAAAGCTTTAATGATACAGGCAAATTAACATTGAAACGACGCACGTGGCATAGATTAAACCGCAGAATTATATAATTAAAATAATTATAATCAGAACAGTAATTTATATTATGTTAAAATTTTAATCAGTGATGTCAGTTATAAAACTTTTGTGTTGTCAAAATCTCTTCAATAAAGACAGGAACGAAAAATTTTGCGTCACGAAATCTTACTAACACAATATTGTTGTGAAACTTAATATTTGATACGATATAAAGATAAATCTAAATAAACAATTTATAAAACGCATAATTTAAAGAGGATAGGAATTAATTAGATAAAATATCGGAATAATATAGGCAAAGGAAAATTGAAACGATGTAGTATAGATTCATCCCTATAATTATGTAGTTAAAATGAAGACAAGAATTTATATATTTTTTTTTTATACTTTAATAAGTAATGTCAATTATAAAATATTTGCGTTGTCAAAATCGCTTCAATAGAGCCGGGAACGAAAAATCTTCAGTCATGAAATCTTACTAATACAATATTGTTGCCAAACTTAATATTTGATACGATATAAAAGTAAATCTAAATAAACAATTTATAAAACATATAATATAAATTAATAGGGGTTAATGGGTTAAATTGTTTGAATGGAATAGACAAAGAAACATTGAAACGAACGACGTAATATAGATTCATCCCCAGAATTATGTAATTAAAAGGAAGACCATAATTCATATTTTGTTTATACTTTAACGAGTGATGTCAATTATAAAACTTTTCTGTAGACAAAATCTCTTCAATAAAGACAGAAACGAACAATATTGTGTCATGAAATCTCACTAACAGAATAATGTTGTCAAATTTAATCCTTTGATAGAGTATAAAGATAAATCTAAATAAACAATTTATAAGGTGTTGTACTTTTACAACTGAGTGAAAAAATTGTCCATGCCAGCATTTGAACCCAAGACCTTGGTTTCAGCTATTAATGCTTAATTGAGCTATCATGAACAAAATCGGGCTGACACAATTCACTCAGACAATATTTTGATAATTACATCTGGTCTGTTATTTGAAAAGGCTCAAAAAATAAATTGAAAATTTCCAGGTAGAAGATAGATGCGTTATTAAACTTCGTTAATTCAATACAATTGTCACCACAATTTTCTTAAATTAATGAAGTATTGCCAAAGTATATTAGTGAAAGAATCTCCAGACTGGATGTCATCCGGATAACTTAATTGGTAAAGGACTTGGAGCGGACCCCGGCCTGCACACATTTTTCACTCAAGTTGGTTGTACGCTGTTACGCAAAGTGAAAAGAAAATTCGCATCCTTTGTAGTACTATTTAAAGATTCAAGGCGTAGTTTCAGGTTACTGAAAATTTAACGGGAAATTTAATGAAGTATAATTATGTATCCATAATTGTGTTTAATTAATGAGGTGTAATTACGTATCCAACGTTTACCTGGAGTTCTTAATTATTTGTTAGAATATTTAAACGATTTATACAGTGTTTTTGTAACATTCACAGTTCCCATTGAAAATTAGTGTTAAACTTTGCATTAAGTCTCAACCTTAAATTTACTCTAAAATTTTTGAATGGTACAGACAAGTAAACATTGAAACGACGCGACGTAGTATAGATTCATCCCTAGAATATAATTAAAATGAAGACATTAATTTACATTTTGTTTATATTTTAACGAGTGATGTCATTTATAACAGTTTTGTGTTGTCAAAATCTCTTCAATAAAGGCAAGAACGAAATATTTTGCGTCACGAAATCTTACTATTACAATATTGTTGCCAAACTTATTATTTGATACGATATAAAGGGAAATCAAAATAAACAATTTATAAAATGCATAATCTAAAGAGAATAGGGATTAATTGGTTAAAAATTTTGAATGTTAAAATGAAGACAATAATTTATATTTTGTTTATACTTTAACGAGACAGAAATAAAAAATATTGCGTCATAAAATCTTATAATGAAATCTTATACAGAATATTGTTGCCAAACTTAATCCTTTGATAAAGTATAAAGATAAATTTAAATAAAGAATTTATGAGAAGTTGTAATTTTCCAACTATGTGAAAAAAGTGTCCAGGCTAGCATTTGAACCCAGGACATTGGCTTAAGCTGTCAATGCTTTACCAATTGAGCAGTCTTGGACAAATCCGACGGACACAATTCTCTTAGAGTACATTTTGATAATGACATCTGGTCTGTAATTTAAAACAGTTTAACAGAATAATTCGCAGATTTCGAGGAAAACGTTGTATGCGTAATTAAGCTTCATTAATTCAACACAATTGTCAACACAATTTTGTTAAATTAATGAAGTTTAATTACGTATCCATAATTGTGTTGAATAAATGAAGTGTAATTGCGTAACAAAAGTTTACCTGGAGTTCTTAATTATTTTTTAGAGTATTTAAATGATTTATTCAGTGTTGTTGTAACACGTATACTTTCCATTGAAACTTATTTGTAACATTTGCATTAAATCTCAACCTTACAATTACAATTTTCACTTCTCAGACGACCGCCAAAACTAGCCCGATTTTTAATATTGAATATCTCAAAAACTTCATAAAAACTTCATGTATACATTTATATAGGTTAATATGACGGCAAATAATCGTATTCTGCTTGAAAAATTAAGTGTTCGAAATAAAAATTTTAAAAACTTCATGTATACATTTATATAGGTTAATGTGACGACAAATAATTGTATTCTGCTTGAAAAATTAAGTGATCCAATTAAAAAATTCAAAGTTTGTTACTATTTCAATAGGGAGACAGCCTTCTAAACTTTTTCTGTTTATATAAATTGAAAGAAGGCATAATTCCTAATCGAATATCTGTTTTAGTTTTCATATTAAAAAATTTAGCGACGAAACAAAAGAGGGTATTCTTTTTTTTTTGTTTGCCAGACTATATATACAGATACACCTAGGAATAACAAGCAATCATTATGTATCATTTAAAGGTATATCTGGAAAAGTGGGCAAAGCTCTACGGGGTGATAGAACGCAGCTATACGAGTATATTTCGCCACAGAATGCATAGCCGCACGAGCCGCTAAGTTGCGTTGTAAATGGTATGACACATTCCTATGAGTGGTGTTACCGGAGCTGATGCGTCTGATTCCAACCCTCATCAGATCGAGAATGTGGTTTCAACACGACGACGGTGCGCCTGCACACTTTGCCTTGCATGTGCGGAACACTTTAGATGCAACGTTCCCTGGCCGATGGATTAGGCGAGGTTGTCCCATAGTTTGTTCACCAAGACCGCCGGATCTTTCGTGTTTGGATTTTTTCGTGTGGGACCATGTGAAAAGTGTAATCTACGAGTGTCCCATTGAAACCGATATGGATCTAGTCGACAGGATTGTCGTTTTTCCGGGGGTATTCGGGAAATACCTGGTGTTTTCGCAAATGTGCGTCTGCCCCTATCCCGCAGGTGTAAAGCGTGCATTACAGCTGGCGGAAGATGTTTTGAGCAATTTCTTTAAGCATGTACCTTAATTACATTGCTGTTAATAAAAGTTTTTCTGAAGTAACTCATCTTATTCTTGTGTTAATTCCTTAATTGCGACAGTGGATAACTATCTTTTAACTTCTCACCGCTTGCTTTCCGATATGACGAAATTTGCTAGTATAGCTACGTTCTGTCACACTGTAAAGTTTTGCACACTTTTTCAGATAGAGCTTTCTGATATACCTTACCTTTTTTTAAAGTCTAAATATTGTTTTTATGTATTGTAAGTATTGTTTAACGTTAATGCATAAATCTCAACTTAACCCTGACTTGAAAGTAAAATATCAGAGACAAATTTAACAATTAGAAACAGAGACGTACAAACTAAGAAAAATCTTAGCTGTACATAAATGTACAGCAGCACACACGCATGCATATTTACTATAAAAACTTCCTTACCAAAAATCAGTTGCAGCAAAAGAAACTGCGTTTTTACAAATGGTTCTATAAATCGCGAAAATTTATTGGTTTCTGAAGTTTCAAAATATAAATTGCGCTTTCCGAAATCATGGGTATCTCGCATCAGCGTGTTGCGTATTTTCGTTCATGGTTAGAATAAGAAACATTTGTAATTTTTTTAGTGTGTATTAACGGTGAATATACTGGTAATCATTTATATTAAGACTTTTAGAGACATTTATATTAAGAAAATTTAGAGGAAACTTAACACCGAATTATTTATTAATTAACATAGAAACTAGTTTGTAAACTTAACGAAGAGGCTGTTTATAATATAAAATATCTATAAATATAACCAAGATACTATAAGCTTTAACGCACAAAAATAAACCTGTTGCGGAGTTTGAATGTTTCGTACTATATCAGCGCACTATAAAAGAAGCGAGCAGGTTTTTAAATGTACCAATGGACCCGTGCGTGGATTTATCACTGCAGTCTAATATTTTTTAGCAATATTTAATATTTTTAGATGCTGGTATGAATTTCTCAAGAAAAATTAAGGATTAAAATATCTGCAAACACCATTAGTCCAGCCAGAATACTCTTTCATTTATTTCATCAAAGTTACAGTAAAAACTCATCGAAGATAGCAAAAGGCACGCGTGAGGAAAATTAAAATTAATAATCGTATTTTAACTGCATAAGAAGATGACGCCATCCGCTTCGGGAAAAACATGAGGCAGAGCAAAGAAATTGAATACATATAAAATACAATTTAATTCAATATAACAAAGCATACATTTTATACTACACGTGAAATATCACTGCTTCAATGGACCCATGATATATTTTTCTTCTAAACATTTGAATTTGAATTTGAATTTTGAATCATAAATATAAAATAAACGCGTACGTATACTCTTTTTGTACTATTTATTCTTTTCTATAATCATTGTTGAGCACGATGTAATGCGGTATTTTATTTTGGTGGCAACACTGATTTGAGAAAAAACTTTATTTCGTTTATAAAAACAATGCTGATTTACTTTTTAATTATCTGCAATTTTTAACCAATGAACCTATTTTAATGAAGTGTGAGTGTACTATGTCAGATGCCAGTTCAAAAACATTTCGAATGATAACTCATTCACTGTGTTAATTCTTTATGCGTTTTGTAAATGCATAGAAAAATAAATGTTGGTAACAGAATTAATATATATGATTATGGAAGATTTTTTAAACCCCTCAATGAATCGATAATTTCTATACAATAGCTCTAAACTAGAATGAATTGGAATACACTTCCTGTTTTATTGTGTACGAATTTTTTAGCGTATGCTAACCAGTGTAATTTATTCCACGAATCAATAAAAACATGTAAACTAGGCTTTTAGACGAGAAACAGTATTTCCATGTTTACAAAGAAATTTTTAAATGTGTATGTAGCACTTCGAAAAAAAAATTAAATTAGTAAATAAAAATATATATATATATATTTCTTATCCATCTACATATAGTATAATTATGTCTATAGAAAATTGGGAACTGTTAGATTTTTTTAATTAATGATGAAAATACCGTAAAAAATGTAAAATATGTTGAAATAATACAAACACAAAAACTATAATCAAGAAACATCTTCTGCTTCCTATTAATATATACGAGTCGGAACTCATCGAATTCGACGAATGAAAATATTTAAAAGATCTGTTAGATTGCATTTATAATGAACTTATAATAATAATTACAATAAAACACCAATTTTTCATTGGCTGGCCTAACATTTAAAAATGAAAATGATTTGAGTAAAGTTACTAAACTGCTTTTTTCATTCACTTCAACTTTTGAAATTATTGAAAAACTAAACTTTATTCGTATCAGTAATCAGTAACATGCAATCAAGATAAGTAATTATGAAGTTAATTAATTTAGGATTTGATTTTTTGTATTACGGGATGATAAATCAACAAAAATTGTGCCCCTTTAATTTTTATTTTCAACGAAATCTAAACATAACGTCATTTTCCCCGTCGCAGAATTTACATGCGTACTTTTCATGTTCATATTCACTGTTTTAAAAATATTTTAACGTACAATAGATTATCCATAAATATATTTTCAAACGTTCCAAACTGCATGTGAACATTCCCAACCTACAAGTTTGGTAATCACAGATTTTGATGATTTTTATATATGTTGTAGTTTAGAAGCCTTTTAGTCTTAGATTCAATGGATTTTCAAAACTTTATATGAAAACATTATTGCTATTGTGTGATATACATTTTCTTTTTTGTGTTGATAGTGGGAATATAAAAATATGTATGTTAAATTATTTTTCAAAACTCTTAGAGTCCTCAATAAAAAAAAAAAAAGGTTTTCACTTAAATTCTGGAATTCAAGAAGTGCGGGTTGTATCCCCTAGTATATATAAAAACATAAAATGGAGAATTTTTTTGAATTTCCGTCTTACTACTGGTTTTACACACAAACATGTTTTTCCTTATTTAAACAATAAAGCATTTTATTTTAAATAGGCTCCCATTTCTCTTATTTTTTAGCAATTGCTGTCCAAAACGACGTATTCAGTCTTAAACTAAGAAAAAAAACTCTAACACATCCGGGATATAAGCTCTCGCTCCTTTTGGGGTTTAATTTCCTGTTTTATTGAGTACCGGAAGACTGAAATCCACAGACAAATTTAGTGGGAAGTATTTTAAAGTGAAATGAGTAAATAAATGCAATACATTATATCGAATAACGAACTAAAAATTTAGTAGTAAACAATGTTACGTTTACAGTTGATGTGAATTTTGGGATACCTTGATTCAGGAAATAACTAATTGTCCTGGTATTTGTTTAGAAAACATTATCTTATTTGGTTAAATTTCACTTAAAAAGTAATTTAAATGAGCATTAAAAAATATTTTGAACAGAAGTTTAAGTGCAAGAATAGTTTCTGTGTTGAACTCTGAGTTTAGTTTAGTATTTAATAAAATGGATATAAAAAAATAATATATTTATATATTTTTTAATTAAATACGTGAAACACTGCAAAATATAAACCCACATTTCAAATTATTTGTTTCGTATTTATTAAATTATGTACTCTCAATTCGAAATTGGAAAAGCAATTATGATTGTTTTAGAATTGAAAACTTTTTACTGTCAACCGAATATTCAAAAGCGGTTTCGATAATTTTTAATATAAATAATTTATATCTCATTTCAGTGCATTTATCTTCAAAGTCTTTAAACAGTAATAAAATAGAAATGTTTCTTAATCTATGAAAATATAATAAAACCGCGCTCGAAAATATACAATAATCTCTTCTGAGTTACACACGATTTTGAAGTGCATTATTTATCTTTAGAAACGGAAAAATCACGATATTTTTTTAATTTAAAGAAACGAAAACGTTTTTGGAACTGTTTCCGAGTAGTTTTTATGGTGTAACAATCCGTTTTTAAAACCGGAATATCGTTTTTTAAGATGCTACCATTTCTCAACTACACCTTTCCAAATGAGTAACTGAATTGATACATGCAAGAGTAGCAAAACAATATATATTTTAATTTTAATGGTAATGTTAATGCTCTTAATTTTCAATGATTGTCTGTAAAACATGTTTTTTGAATATGTAAATGTCAATTTGAGAATAGATAGCGTCTTAAAAACATATATTACAGTATTTAAATTTCCAATTAAATTTTCAGCAGGACTGAAACTACGCCATAAATCTTTAAATGACACTACAAAGTATGTGAATTTTTTTTCACTTTGCTAAACAGCGCACAGCCAAGAGACTGAAAAATATGTCCAGACCGGGGATCGAACCCAGATATCTTGGTATAGCGCACCAAGTGCTTTACCAATCAAGCCATTCGGACGACATCCAGACAGAGTGAAATGTGTGTCCAGATCGGGATCGAACCCAGATATCTTGTGATACAGAGTGAAAAATGTGTCCAGACCGGGTTTCGAACCCAGATACATTGGTATACAGAGTGAAAAATGTGTCCAGACCAGATATATTATCCGATGCTGGGAACTTAGTCGTCTCATGCACACCACTGAATAGTGTGCTCATGTTGAGGTTGACATTCCATCTTGCGCTGCAAAGTTGCAGCCTTGCCAACGTATATTAGTGAAACATGCCAGACTGGATGTCGTCCGGATGGCTTAATTTGTAAAGCACTCAGTGCGCTATACTGTCGCGGGGTATCTGGGTTCGATCCCCGGTCTGGACACATTTTTCACTCTGTTGGTTGTACGCTGTTTAGCAAAGTAAAAAGAAATTAACATCCTTTGTAGTTCCACCTATATCAGTGCGCTATACTGGCGCGGGGTATCTGGGTTCGATCCCCGGTCTGGACACATTTTTCACTCTGTTGGTTATACGCTGTTTAGCAAAGTGATAAGAAATTCACATCCTTTGTAGTTCAACCTATATTACAGGTTGAGGAAACTGATTAATACACTATAAAAGTACTTGGAAACTTTTCCGAAAATCAGTGGCAGCAAAATAAGCATTATTATTGTAAATGTTTCTTTAAATCTGAAAATATATTAGTTTCTGATATTTCTAATCTTAATGACTATATTTTTCGGCATCGTGAGTAACCCGTTACAGGTTATTGTATATTTTCGTTTGTGGTATTCTATATTTTCCTAGATGAAGGAACATTTATCTTATTTTACAGTGTATGTAACATATTCTTTTCCTTAGCTGCGGTTAAATTTTACTCAGTGCTTATACTTTTGAATACATTAATGAAAATTAAGTTTTTGTATTTTTACAATCACTGAGAAAAATGACACTTTCAAATCTGAGTAAATCGATGTTTTCATTTCGTTATGAAACTTTTTGTTTCAAATATGATAACCCAATGCTTTCAATTCTGAAATACCAGAAATAATCAGAATATTGAAGCATGGACATTCTCAAAACTGAGCTCATAGAGGTAAAAAAAATACACATTTTTCAAACATGGACATACTCAAAAATGATTAGAATCAGTTCAAACTCCTTTTTGAAACATGGAAATACTCATAAATGAGCACACACAATAAAAAATGACAAATGATCCTTAATCTACGAAAATATAATATAATGACGAATAAATTTATAATATAAACTCATACTTGTTAACCATGGTTCTGAAAAGTGTTTTTTTATCTTTAGAAACCTCAGACATCAATGGCATTTCCATATTTAAAGAATCATTTATAAAAACAAAATTTCTCTTGCTGCCCGTAATTTTCCTAACTTTCAAAGTATGTTAATCAGTTTTCTAAGCCCAGAATATAGCTTTTTCCGATGCTATCAATTCTCAAGTAAACATTTTCATTTTCAACAAATATGTTTAACAGACAAACATGCAAAAGTAACAGCGTTAACATTAACATTAAAATTAAGATTATTTCTTTACTCTTTCATGTATAATTAACTTAGGCAGCTGAAAACGTTTACTTGAGAATTAATGACATTCGAAAAACAGGTATTCCAGGCTGAGGAAACTGATTAATACACTATAAGAACTATTCGGAAACGTTTCTGAAAAATACGGGCAGTAAAAAATACTTTGCTTTTATAAATAATTCCTTACACTTTAGAAATGTATTGATTTCTGGGGATTCAAAAGACAATGGAACACGCTTTTCGGAAATTCGGATAACTCAGAAGATTATATTATATTTTCGTTCGTGGTTATAGTATATTTTCATAAAATAAGAAACATTGGTCATTTTTTACAGTGCATAAAAGTTAGTTCAACCTTATTTTTGAAATAGGGACCTACTCAAATGTAATCACATGATGTTTTATTCTTGAGTGTGTGCATATTTTCAGAAATGAGTATATACATGTTTTAAACTTGAGTAATTTTGATTCGGAGCCGTTTTGACTATGGGACATACTTAGATTTGAGTATGTTTTGCTCAGTTTTGAAAATGTCGTTTTTAGAGTGATGTAATAGCTATTTAAAAAATACGCTAAAAAATAAGAAAAGGAAATGCAATCAGACTAATGTAATAATAAGAAGAAAAAGAAAATTACGTGAAAGATCCATTCCTGAAAAGTCTTTATAAGTACGGTTGGAGATTGTATTTCTGCGAAAACAATCTCCAAATATTGAGGAATAATGCCAAACATAAAATAAAGAATCAAAAATCAAACAGGTTCTTGCTATAGTAATTTATCCACGATGTAATTTCTAAAAACTATTAATAATAACATTAATTAAACAAACATTGTGAGAAGAAATTACCATTCCACCTAGTCGCAAACAGACGTACACAGTTATCTGTTAAAAAAAGTTTCGGAAAAAATCAATTAAAATTTTTGAGATAAGTGAAAAACATCAAATTAATTGAAATGTGTATATAAATGTAATTTTCGAATTCACTTGTTTTCTCAAAATTAATTTCTAGCAATTTTATAACTTGCAAGAAAGTCAAAACTATACTTTTTTTAATGCATCTAATGTTATGTTATTAATACTTATTAAAACAAAAACTTGAATTGAATTTTTAGAAAGTAAAATGCTTTAGTCTTTTTAAAAGTTCAGTGAATTTCTTTTAATGAAATTTTAATTTCCAGCAATTTTCTAAGTTGCGTGAAAGTTAAAAACTATACTTTATATAAAATGCATCTAATTTTTCGTTATTAATTCTTATTTAAACAAAAACTTGAACGAAATATATACAAAGTAACATGCTTTAGGCTTTTTAAAAGTTATGTGCAATTTGTTTTAATGAAATTTTAATATATTTTATTTTTTAACATTTTTTTCCCAAAGCAATGCTTTTAGATTTATCCTAAAATAAGCTTTCAACACATACGTCTTATAAGTTTACGTATTTGTTGGGATGTATTTTACAGTTTTATTGTATACCGGATGTGAAAAGTCCGGATAAAATGAAGTTCTCTGAAAAATTTAGGGGGACCTATTTTAAAAGGAAATGAATAAAAAAAAGTTTTGCATTAAGTCGAATAAGGATTTTTTTTAAAAAATAAGCAAAGATCCTTATCCTTGATATATATTTTAGGATAAATTTATTAAGGAAATAACTCATTGTCCCATAGCCTATATACAAATACGAAACTTAATGAGTTTAATTTTACATAAAAAATAATATAAATGAACATTAAAAGTACATTACACAGAAAGTTTATTTTCTATATTGAAAAAGAGTTTAACATTTAATAAAATAAATACAGAAGAATACTAAAAATGTATTCTCACGTTTAAACTTTTTTTAAAACAATTGAGTACATGAAATGCTGACAAAATTTAACTCAAAAGCATCCTACGTATCATTAGCTTCGTATTAATTAAATTATGTATTTTAAATTCGAAATAGGAAAATAGGATATAATTGTTTCAGATTACTCAGAAGTATTCTTATTTTTAACAGAATATTCAAAAGAGATTTCAACTTCTTTATTATAAATATAATTTTAACGATATTTTAGTAACCTTTTCTTTAACGAACGTAATTGTAATATTTGTTTCCGTAATTGTTTTCAAATTTTACTCAGTGTTTACTACTCTCAGTAATAAATCAATACAAATTGATCAGATTTTTGTATCTTTATAATTTATTTTTAAAAAAAACATGTAAACAAAAAGAAACTACAATCAAACTAACGTAATCACGTGACAAATACGTGAAAGATTAATTCGTGAAAAATATTTAACAATAGCGCGGATTCAGCTATAAAAATGAGCTAAAATGTGTTCAAGAATGATATAAAATCCAAGATATCATTATATTTCAATATCCAAATATTAAAAAAAAAAAAAAAAAAAAAAAAAAAAAAAACTATAATTAAAAATTGAAACTATTCTTGCGATAAAATTTACCTGCGAAGTAAGTTCTACATATAATTACTAATCACATTGATTCAAATGATATTTTTAGTATAAAAGACCACTCAACAAACATATAAGGAGATATTTATTAATAAATATATTCGAAAAATCCAAACAAGACTCTATTGATTGCAAAACCCCAAAAAATTGTAATAATTTCTGATCCTGTTTTTTTTTTTTTTTTTTTTTTTTTTTTTTTTAAATTCTAGCAATTTTTGCACTTGCATGGAAGTCAATAAGTGTGTTTTTTTTTTTATATAAAATGCATTTTCTGTTATGTTATTAAAATTTATTAAAGTAAGAGCTGAAATATTTTTTTAAGGAATAAAATGCATTTACGTATTCAAAAATTAAGCAATTTATTTTTAAAAAAGTTCCCATTTCTCTTATTTTTAAACAATTATTTCTCAAAATTCATGTATGAGTCGAAAATTTAAAGAAATTTCTAATACATCCAAAAAATAGACTCTCTTCCTTGTTGGGATTTAATTTCCTGTTTTATTATGTACCAGAAAAAAAGAAATCCTGAGACAAATTTAAGAGGAATTTTTTTATGTAAAATGAATTAATGAGAGCGTTACATTACATCGAAAAAGCTAAGAATTTAATAGTAAGGCAAGATTCTTTTGAGATTGATGTAACATCTCGGATAAACTCAGTAACAAAACTATTAATTGGCCTGCTACGTATTTCCCAATACGAACTTTTGATTAAATTTCCTTTAAAAACCAATTTGGATGATGAATACAAAATGAATACCTATTCTGTTGTGTTATTAATATTTATTAAAAGAAGAGCTGAAATGAGCTTTTCGTTAATATAATGTGTTTACGTACTTCAAAAATAAATACTTAAAAAAAAAAAAAAGTTCACATTTCTCTTTCTTAAACAATTATTTTTCAAAGTCCATGTTTGAGTCTTAACTTGACAGAAATTTCCAATACATCTGGGAAATAGACTCTTTCTCCTCTGTTGGGATTTAATTTCCTGTTTTATTGTGTACCGGAAAAAAGAAATCTTCAGACAAATTTAAGAGGAAGTATTTTAAAGTAAAATGAATGAATGAAAGGTTATATTATATCAAAATAGCTAAAGAATATGATAGAAAGGAAATATACTTTTGTGCATGATGTAACATCTCGGATAAACTCATTAATAAAACTATTAATTATCCTGCTATTTATTTACAACATGCCCTTATGATTAATTTTCCTTTAAAAACATTTTGGATAATGAATATAAAATGCATCTTCTGTTAGGTTATTAAATTTTATTAAAAGAAGAGCTGAAAAGATTTTTTATAGAATAAACTGCGTTTACGTATTTAAAAAATAAATAATTTCTTTTAAATAAAGTTCACATTTCTCTTTCTTAAACAATTATTTCTCAAAGTTCACGTGTGAGTCTTAAATTGACTGAAATTTCCAATACATCCGGGAAATAGACTCTCTCCTTTGGGATTTAATTTCCTGTTTTATTGTGTACCGGAAAAAGTTAATCTTCAGACAAATTTAAGGGGAAGTATTTTAAAGTAAAATGAATTAATGAAGGTGCTACATTCTATAGAAAAAGCTAAAAATAGGATAGTAAGGATACTTTTAAGAATGATGTAACATCTCGCATATACTCATTATCAAAACAATTAATTAGCCTGCTACTTATTTACAACATGCACTTATGAATAATTTTCCTTTAAAAACTATTTTGGATGATCATATTTTAAGTAGAAGGTAAACACAAAGATCATTTCCTGTATTAAACATAGAGTTCAGTATTTAATAAACTGAATTTTAAAAAAGTTTTAAAAATTTCTCAAGTTGAACTTTATAGGTTTTTGTTTAAATTTCAATTTACGTATGAATTCAATATTACGTACGCTCTGAAATTTGAACTTAAACCTTTTTTGGACACATTTCCCCCCGCCACCCCAGATTATAAAGCGTTGTGCTTTCAATTATATATATATATATATATATATATATATATATATATATATATATATATATATATTATTTATATATATATATATATTATTTATATATATATATATATATTATTTATATATATATATATATATATACATACATATATATATATATATATATATATATATATTGTGTTTCCAATTTTCCATTGTGTATGGTTCATATTTAATATGTTAATCCATTTGTGTTTACTTAATTGCAACTCCAATTTATAATTTTTTTTTTTTTCCCCTTTCTCTCTATTTCTTTTTTCAATATTATTTTGGTATGAGTAAAATATGGCCAATTACCATTGAAGCATCAGCTATGGTAATATTATGTTTGCACATGTTAATTATTAGATATGTGGTATTCTGTATACACAGTATCATTGATTATCTCTTTGGAGATTTAAGTAGTATAGAACTTGATATGTTTTTTGAAATTCATAGATATTATAATTATATATATATATATATATATATATAAAATTATTTGAAATTTAAAATAATCGTAATATATATATATATATATATATATATATTACGACTATTTTAAATTTCAAATAATTTTTTCTTTCAGAGAAAATTTAAAAGAAATGTGGTCCTTTTTTTCTTTTATAATTTTTTTTAAATCCAATTTTAGTACTTTCTTCTTAAACGACTATATGGATTCAATATCAAGTATACAATACGCAGCCAATTTTAAACTGAAATCGTTTTTCACAATATTGTTTTCATATTCATAAAATATCGTGCGTTTAGTTCTAAATAGGAAAACAAATTACGATTCTTTTAGATTAAAATACATTATTTTGTTAATAGAATATTTAAAAGAATTTTTCCTTTTTTTTCTAAATATTTTGATCTGATTTTATAACTTTTTTTTTATTTTATCTACATTTTAAATTTAGCAATAATTTTATGGTATATAAACTGTTAAAAATTTGCAGAAAACTGTCCAGTCATTCGGCCGTTTTAATTTAGAATGACTACATAACTTTACTCTGACCATACCCTGGTCAATAAGAGGGTCAGAAACGCTTAATAATATTGTCAAGTAACCGTTATCAAATGATCGAATGGCTGGACAGTAGGGTGGAACGAAAATAATGGTTAATTATTTTTTTAAGTAGAAATTTGCTATAGTCGGCAAAATTTGTCTTTTGGAATTAGAATGAAGAATATGAAATTTTGTTGCTGTGCTAAAATATTTTCAGGTGCGGCAAAGGGCTTCAAAATTCACATTTCTATGAAGAAACGATAAATTTCCATTAAAAAAAATTCTTTTCTGGATCATGAAATTGATATACATATATTTTGTAAACAGGATATTCAAAATATGATACTTTTGCTGTAAACCTACACATTCTATGTAATACTAATTTTTAGATGTCATTACAAAAAACAGGATTTTGTGGAATTTAGCGATTTTCATCATATTATTTTTTATTAATTTTACAGTAACATATTATTAGAGTAGTACATTGAAATGAAAGAAATACAATTTTTAATTATCTTACTTAGTTAAACAAATCACACTTATTTTTAAAAATATTAAAGAGATTAACGGACTGATTAATTGACACCTATGGGATCCAAACAAAATGTCTGAAAAAGTGAGGTGACTGCAGGAGAGGGGTTGTTAGTTATAATGAGAGGTTAATTTGAGGTGGGAAATTTTAATTTGGCCGCAATAGAGGGGTGACCGTATATAAGGATGTCCGTTAAGAGAGGTTTGACTAAATAATATTTTAAAGGCAAAACGTTGTTTTTAAGAAACTTTATTTTTTTTTTTCAAAAGTCCATAGTAATCACACATAGTTCATAATATTCACACTGACACATTGGATTTTTTTTTCTTCAAATTTTAGTATTATCTTTTGAAAATGTATTTTGGTTTTTATCAATGCATCTCTTGCAGAAGTGCTACAAACAGACAAGGATGACTCGATAACTAATTTAACAATCCTTTCAATTGTTTGTGTGTGACATGGGGGGAAAATTGAAGTCAATACGTTGACTCTCATAATCAGATTATTTTGCTTGCTATATTTATTGCTTTAGTTTGTCTTCAGAAATATACATCATCATAGGAGGTTCTGTTACTTTAACATCATGACATTGAATCAATATAATCCGTGACACCAAAGTTTATATAGGAATTAACAATTTTCTGATGCCAACTTCTTTTCCAGCCCCTGCTTTTACAATACGGCGTAATGCAAAATCTCTTACATGACTTCTATCACCTGATAGCATTCAAAGGATGACATTTTCATGTGCAGCAAAGTATGCATTTCTTTGACTGATTAGATCAATTACATTTTTAAGAGTCCTATTGATGTAATGTAAATAGCTGTCAAGTTTTCACAAGTGCTTCGATCCATAGATACCAGATGGTTTCAACTTCATGTTAAACCAAACAGTTGCATACACTTACAAGAAGTACTCAGGCAGAATTTGGAGATTTTGTGATGGATATTCTGTTCCTTCATACAAGCGAAGTATTCTGTTTGTAAACCATCGTGAATGACACAGTTTTTCTCGTTTCTTCATAGACAAATCTGAAGAGCAACTTCCAACGGCAATTGTGTTACACATTTCTATTAAATATTTTTGGTCCATACTTAAATTATCCTTATTTTTTAGCAATGGAACGTTATTTTCAATAGGCGGAATCTCAATCACTGGAAGTTCATAACACTTGTCTAGTTGATTCTTTATTTTTCTTCCAAATTCATTTGGATCTTTAGTTTTTCCATCTAGGGAACAAAATAGTTACTACGTGCAGTTCAATTGCATGAAATTGACAAATGAAGCACTGCAGTGGCTTTCATAATTCTTTTTCCAACAAAGCAATCGCACTGTTATTTAATCCAGTGTTTGGGGCAGTTCCATCATATCCAATTGCAATAATGTTTAAGTATTGGTTGTTGCCATTGAAAAATGTCATTATGCTATATTGTATACCTTCTCCAGTGCCGGAAATCGGTTTTACATGTCCTAAAAATTTTGATCCAGACTTTGATACAGACAATAAGCGGTCTTTGATAACACTGGTTTACAAATTTAAACATTTTTTATATACTTTTGATGAAACACCTGTTTTCTTATTATACTACCTCTAACTAATGAAAGGCGCTATTTGAAAAAAATCTATTACGTCACATTTTTTAAATTTTTCAATATTCTCATTTTTAATTGTATAATATATCCATCACGTCAAATTCAACTTACCGACATTGTCAACGTGCATTCTATATTTTATTTTCTTGTGTTTTTGTGAACTAAAGTGGTTTTGTTTTTAATAAAATGTCTTATAGAGTGTGCAAATTAAATTCTGGTCTTTTTGTTACGTTTGTGGACAATTTATATTCGCAAAAAAAGGAAGACCGATATCGGAATGTTCTAAAACAGAATATGTGCATTATTTTGGATTATCAAGATAAAAAGTGGGTCTCACATGTTTTTTGTGAAAGCTGTAGGCTTACTCTTATATGCTGGGCTTCGGGTAAAAGTATCTTCAATTTGGATCAACAATGCTGTGGAGGGGACATTCAAATCACGAAAAGGACTGTTATTTTTGTTTGACAAAAAATGCAGGCTTTAATTCAAAAATAAACATACAATTCAATATTCTGACATTCCATCAGTCTCAAAACCGATATCACATTCGGAAACTCTGTCACATCTTGTATGTGCAGGTATGTCAAGTACGAGTTGCCAAGATAGCGACGATCTGTTTATGACGGATGAAAATGATGACGAATTCGTAATCGAAGATGATAAAACGCCACATTTAATAAACCAAAATGAGTTGAACGACCTTTTGTGAGACTTGCAACTATCTAGAACAGTGGAACTTATTGACACCAAATATCAAATTAACTTATTACCAAAATCAAAGTCAAATTTTCAGCAGTTATTTCACCAAAAAAAAAAAAAAAAAAAACGGTCATCCATAGATTCTTAGGAAATCATTAAGATGAAAATTATGAAAAAAATATTGCTGTTTTATTAAAAAAAACTATCATGCAATAGGTCTGAACATGTCTCTGAAGGTACATTTTCTCCATTTACACCCGGATTTTTTTCCTGAAAAATTGGACGTTGTGAGTTACGAGCAGGGCGAGCGTTTTCACTAAGACCTTAAACTTTTTGAAGACAGACACAAAGGTTTTTGGGATGAAAGTATGTTAGGCGACTACTGCTTGTCTATTTTAAGAGAAACAGATCAAGAAAATTATAAAAAGAAGAGTAAAATCAATCGTTTCTAATTTTTCCTTTTTATATTTCATGTTATTATTTTTTTTTAAGTATTTAATAAATATTTTTTTAACTAGACGTGACAGATTTTTTTCAATAATTTTCCCGTACTCAGTGCACTAGAATCTATGAAAAAATACACATTTCGGTGAAAGTATATAAACCGTGTAAACCAGTGTAATAGTTCTTTTGTAATAATTAGTTCATTTATTCTCTTGCACAATAGTCTTGTCTTTTCTTACATCAAAAAACAATTACTTTCTGTAACTCGCTTTACAGTTTCTTCTACATATATTTTTCGGTTCTTTCTTCGTTCTCGTCTAATTTTCACACACACACACATTCTGTCCCAATTTCTATATTTCTTTCTTCATCACTTTCTTCAGACACCAACATCCTGAAGAACGGCGCTTGCAACCGTTGCAGCAATTTTGTCTGATACTCAAGTTCGATCGCAAGTAGAAGCCCACTATGTGCATTTGACTATGATTTTTATTATTTGAGGTATCAGAGACATTTGACGTACAGACAATAACAAAATTGGAATCTAATAATGTGTCCTCTTCAGAACTTCATTCTGTTTCTACCTCATTGTATACTATTTATGATTTATTAATTTTTAAATTAAATTGTATTACGTAGAGTAGTGTAGCATGTTTTCTAATTTTAAAAAATGTGTAATTTTTTTCTTACATTTTTACTACAAGTATATTCAGTACTTAGTTGTAAATATTTTAATGAAAACCCTTCTTGCGGCATCTCTAAACATAATCAAATTACGCTGATATTTAATTTCCGTCTTTATTTTGATCCAAGAAAAAATATGTAAACTATATAGCTATATAGCTAAACTATATATGTAAACTATATATATGAAAAAAAATTAAACATAATTGCGAAATTTGTCAAAAATTTAATAAAAACCTAAAGTTCTTCCTTCTTGCGGCAACTCTAAACATAATCAAATTACGCTGATATATTTAATTTTCGTCTTTATTTTGATCAAAAGCATCTTTTGAAAACTATAGGATATTGAAATTAAAAAACAAATTAACATTTTTGCGAAAATTGTCAAAATTTTAATAAAAACGTAGTTTACCCTTCTTGCGGCACCTCTAAATATAATGTAATTACGGTAATATTTAATTTCTGTCTTTACTTTGATCAAAGCCAACTTTTGCAAACTATAGTATATTGAAATGAAAAAAAAATTCGTTCCACCCTACTGGACAGTTTGCTGAAAATTTTTAACAGTGTACATGAAGAGCTCCAGAATACAGTTAATTGTGATTAAAATTTCCATGTTATAATTTAGTGTGTCAAAAAATCATAGAAAAAATACAAAACAATTGATCCTATCAGGGAGGATACAAATCAATATTTATCTACTATCCTCTTTTTGCCATGGACACTATAATAATTTGCAATGAAGCTCAGATGTTTAAAATAATTCTATATTACATTTTTTTCTTATCTTTTTCTACCAAAAATATCATGAGATTAATTATGCATATAACACAAGAAAAACTTTATTGGTAATAAATTAAAGACGAAATAAAAGTCTCTTTTATGTCATTAATTTTCCACTTTTTGTCCTCTTCATTTTATTTCGTATTTTCTTAAATACTTTTTAAAGGAAAAGTAATCACTTATAAAGGAACCTTTTTATAAGGACATACAATAAGAGGTGTGTTCAATTAAAAAAATAAGGATATCATTACATGACTCTTTGATGACGCCCAAAAAACTGAAAATTTCATAGAAAAAAAAATTCTATAATTAATTTAATCTGAAAACATCAAAGAGGCGGATTTTGCATTGTAGAGGAATGATTGTATGTGATCAATCTAAAGTTTTTCAGAAAATTTGTGTTATTTAGAAAAAAAATTTTCTAAATTACTGTTTTTACTTTAATATAAAAAGTTATATGTGTAAACTTTAAGGCGGTTACTGAAAAAAGAAAAATTCTCTACTCAAGAGCGCAAAAGTCTATGATACATTTCTGGATACATTTTCAAACGTCCAAGTACGAAATTAGAACGCGTGAATTTTGAAGTGATTAGAAATCTTATAGCGTTTTTGATTTTACAATAAATGTATTACATCTTTTCTCAAAAGCAATTCCTATCCCATGAAGATCATTCTTTTTCTAACTCGGCCGGAAATTATATTCAGAACTTAATTGGGACAAATTTTTTCTTAAAGAAAATTTTTCCGAAAATAGTCTTACGTAGTTTTGTTTCTATATAGTTTCTTCCGTAGTCTAAAGATGAAAAATCATTTCGTAAATTTCTTGAAAAGTGGTCTCTTTTGATTCGAATTCAGCTTTAAATGGCAACGAATTGTTTTCCTTCCGTAAATATACAAATACAAACAATTTTTTAAAAAAACGTAAATCATTGTGAAGAATAAAAATGCTTATTACAGAATTACAGAATATAAATATTTAAATATTAACCTACTGTATTCGTGTGAGTAATTTGAGCCTTTTAAGATCAATTTGGAAAACTGAATACAATATTCATTTAATTTTTCATCAATTCTGAATTCTTTAATTTTTCATCAATTTCATCATCAATAAAATGCAAATCATTTTTCTGGAAAATTAAAACTAATTTCATAGGATGTTTTCTTACCTTATTGCACTGATAGTTGCGTGTTTCATACCAGATGGGGAATTTTAGTGAGAGTGTTTGAACATAAAAGACTCTCTGAGGGAACCAGTTTTGGGATCTACATTCACTTTAAATTTCATTGTAGTCAATATCGCTTATTTTGACGCATAGTAGACGACCGTGTTTCTTTTTTCAGTTTTTGACGTGTATCTGAACAACAAATTATGTACGATACGTCACGCCTATTTAAATAAACATAAAGTTGCGCCTTAACAACATGTGTAAGTTTCTTGATGAATGGCCCATTTTTATGAAAATATAAACGAAACAAAAAAAAAATAAAACAGACAGAAATACAAACATGTCATTTTTTTCCTAATGAAAATGAAACTGGACCCCTACTAGAAAGAAGACATGAAAAAATAATTATGAAAAATATTATGGCAAAAAAAATAGTTATGAAAATCCGAACACCCGTCCAGAAGTTAGTTATTGACATTCATAAAACAAATAAAAACGAACTGCATAGTCTTCTTTGTTGGAAGCCGGTGATGAATGAAACTTTAAAGTGTAAGAATTTTTTTTAAATGGATATTTTATAATTATCTGTTCAATGGTAATTTGTTAGTCGCTGTAATGAAGCATGAAACACAATAATATTTCATTTGCGGTTTTGTTGCTGGGACTTAATCGAAAAAATCACCATGATAATTGAACTATAAATATACAGTTTTTTTTAAATACAAAGTACTTCCTTGTTGTAGCACCACAGCATTTACGATTACGCTACGTTTGTCTCCAAGCTTCTATATAGGTCATACATACGCTATATATACGCCATATGTATAGGACATACACCATATATATGTGCCAAACGTTCAATGTTCGCAATGTATAAGTGATATTTACTTCATATATGCATCATATACATATAATATTTAAATGTTACAAGTAATATGTACATCTTAAACAATGAAATATATATACACTGCTAAAAACAATTAGGAAAACAAGCAAAAAAATGAAGAAAACCGTGCGAAACAACCATGCATGGGCATTAAATGGAGCGTACAAGTGTATAATTGCGCAATTAAGAAAAAAAGATGCAAAAGAATTGTAAGGTAGCTTTAATTATTTTAAATGACGGAAAGTGCATGTAAAGATGGTTTAAAGCAACAATATGGTTAAATGTAAATGACAAAAGTGTATTGTTTATAAATGATACAAGATGTTTAATTTGGAGTGTCGTCCCCTCGAACAGCTAAGAAGTTACACACCTGTTTTCCATGGATGTGATTAGGTTATCGACAAGACCTTGGAAAATATTGCTCCACTCTTCGAGAATTGCCACTCTCCAAGTCCCGAACAGTAAACGAAGTCCTTAGTCTCGCTGCAATGCATCGTCCGAGTGTGTCCCAAACATACTCGAACGGATTCAGGTCAGGAGAGCATGCTGGTCATTTCATACGCTGTATTGCTTCACCTTCAAGCATGTTCTCCACCGGACGAGCTGTATACGATTTGGCATTACCATGCATAAAAACAAAAGAATCACCATGGCTGCAGCATAAGTTACGACATGAAGTCTCAATATCTCGTCTGCATTACTTTTAGCCGTCAAAGTGCCATTTCTAATGATACGCAGATCCGTACGTCCACCTATGCTATTTCCAACCGATACCATCAACCCACTTCGTCCGTAATGTGATCTTTCACGTACGAATGTTGGGTTATTTCAAGTTCTCCTTTCCCTCCATACCAAAACACGTCGGTGTCACACTTCAGTCTGAATCGGGACTCGTCTGTAAACAGCACTTGATTCCAATCACGTTGCCTGCAATCACGATGTTCAGCAGCCCACCTTCTTCGTGCCGCACTATGGCTTCTGGTCAATGGAATACAGACCATTGGCCTGCATACATAGAGACCACACTGATGAAGCCTATTCCGGACTGATTGGCTGGACACCCTTCATCCTGTTACCAAAAACAACTCTCTTTGCAGCTGAATAACATTGCCTGTTCAGTTTCGACGAGGTGTTAATAGGATATATCGGTCATCAGTTGCTGTGGCAGCATGTGGCCGGCCTTGTACTGGTCGACGTCTAACATATCCTGCTTCTTGAAATCGATTCCACAGCTTTGCAATGACCTTTCTTGCGACTCCAACAGCATCCGCTACACTTCGTTGTGTTTGCTTAGATTCAAGTCTCCGCTAATACGCCAAGTCATGGATTCCGGTAAATCACGTTATTGGGACATTTCCAAGTCACATTTTCACAAAACCTAAGCTGAGCAATTAAATTTCACAAACTGAGACGATGAAGCAGACGTTTCTGCACTTATCTCCTTTTTCTGGTTTTTGACGGAATGAACTTTAATTTGTATATGAAGTTTTATTGTTCTGCTTTCTGCCACGCTTTAAATTATGGATCTTTTAATTTAAGTTACTTATCGGTGTATGTATTTGCTTAATTTCTTTAAAACCATGTGCTCTTCTAATTGTTTTGAGCAGTGTATAATATACACAACGTAAACACTGTATATGTTGTACATGAGGATAAATTTCTCATTTACATCATAAAATGTCATATACGTCATATATAAGTACAATGTCATGTGTATCACATATCTTTGCGATATATCCCAGTCGCTTGTAAATTAATCCATGGGGACGGCTATAACGGGGAAGTACCAAATGCAATTTATAGGTAGCAAATTAAGGACATTTCTCCTCATCCATATTTAGATTTTTTTTCAATTTCTTGCATCATCATAAATGCACAATTTTATATATTTTTTTGTTATAAAGTAACTTTTTATAAAGACATAGAAACAGAAGTGTGGCCTATTAAAAAAAAACTTATTGCATGACTATTCGATAATATAAAAATTAGAATATTTTAAAGCAAAAAAGGCTTTCATTAATTTAATCAAAAAACATGAAGTAAGAGGTTTTTATCAAGGAGTACCAAAATTTCGTGATTATCCATCTAAAGGTTTTGTGAATTAAAAAAAATTGAGAACAATATATATATATATATATATATATATATATATATATATATATATATATATATATATATATATATATATATATATATATATATATATTAATATTTAAATTTGTAAACATTAAAATGATTAACAGTTTTTTATTGTCTTTAATTAAAAATAAATCTCAAAACCCGGAAATTAATTTGAACGTTGGAAATATAATAAGATAAATAATGACCTTCTTATCCTCATATAAGACATAAACAAATGAAAGATATTTTTTCTATGTGGTCTCAAACATTTTTTTACAGTATAAAATTTTTCGCCTCCAAGAAATATTCTGTTTCCACGCGTTTTTACTCAATGCGAGAATTAATTGATCGATGTTTTTTTCACCTGAAAGAATTGAAATTATTGTAATCATTTTTTAAACATGTTTTTCTTATAGTGAATGAACGAAGACGAATCTTTCGTTTCGAATTTTCTTTTATTGTTAAAGTTATTTTGGAAACTTTGTAAACATAAAATGATTAACAGCTTTGTATTGTCTTTAATTAGAAATAACTCTCAAAACCAGGAAATTAATTTGAACGTTGAAAATATAATAAGATAAAGAATGATATTCTTATTTTCATATAAGACATAAACAAATGAAGGAGAATTCTGTTTTAAAACTTAAAATATACAGTATTAAAAAGTGGAAAATTTTAATGTTTTTCGATGAAGCATTTAGATTTGTGCAAATAGAAAGAAAGTCTCTATGCAATCCATAAATGTCACTAAAAAGAACATCCATGATTCAGTGACAAGAAATGTCAAACTTCATCATTTTTCTTTAAAGTAATTTTTAAAATTAGAAACAAATCTGATGTTTAAATTTTTATCCTGAAATTTAGAAGGATTTTCACCAAACAAAAGACATTTATATGTTAAAAATACTTAATATGAAACTTAAATTTCACATTTTGTCATTTAATGATAAATCGCATTAATTTCGATATCATATAGATGAAGAACACATTTTGAAGTACACCCAAACAAATAGATATATATATTAAATTAACATTTTACATACATGCATTATATAACAATATCTATAACAACTTACAAAATCAATGTATAATGTTACAGTAAATTCGTCGTTTATATATATATATATATATTCCCAAATATATTTAAAACAAAAGTCTTGCTTTTCCATCTGATATTAAAATGAATCTTTAATTGAAAATGAATATTTCTTGAGAAAATTGCAATTTTATGTAAGTTTAGAATATTTGTTATTATTATTCAAAACTTAATTTACTTGGTATCAAAGATTATGAATGTTATCAAAATGTAAATTATTTTTTTCATAATTGAACATCTACCAAACAGATAAAGAAAACTGTTGCCCACATTACCTCCAGAAAATATTTGAACAGTCAATTAAAAAAATAATGAGGGGGAAATAACAGTGATCAGTATAATTAAAAATGACTTGTTTATTGCATACTACCTGACCCAACTTCGTTGCCCGGGCCCGTGAGAATAAACTTATATATACCAGAAATCATCTTTTCACAAGATCCTAATGTTGGAGGCTTCACTGCTTTTGGAAGCGTACATACTCCAGTTTGCAAGATTTTTTACTTTTTAATAAAAATCTATTCAAACGAACTAAGGAGTCCTCGTTATTGTGATTGTCGAATTAATTTATGACGTTTTGCTATAATATTAAGCTTTTAATTCTGACAAAAAGTTCCAGAGAAAACCAAAATAATTTTAAACTCAGAAAGATACATCTCTCTGTTGAAATTTTTAGGTTTCCCAGCGCATGCACAGAAACGAAAATATTCTAAGGAAGAACATCAAACTATCTTCAAAGCCACTGAAGCAGAGAGAATGGTGCGTTTCCGAAAATAATTTTTTGAAAGGTTAATATTAATATTTTTTTTAATCAAAAACGTCGATTTAAAAGTTTATGTCCTTCAATTAATTTCGTATAAATATATTTTTTCTCGTTTTTCGATATGCAGATCGGATGAAAAATTTTATATATTGTCGAAAAATAAATAAAACAGCTCTCGAATTTTTATTTTGAAAGGGTAAATATTCATATTTTTTTAAACGGATAGCACCATTAGGAAGATAAGAATGCGTATACATAGACTGGTATTTCTTTCTCGAATTTTGAATACTTAACTCTATTCAAAAAGGGGAAAAACGAGAAAAAATGTTATGAAAATAATTTTATGAAAGGGTTAATACTGACATTTTTTAAAACGAATTACACCGTTAGGAAGATTAAAGTACGAAATTTAAGCATTTATTTGTTTTTATCGTATTTCAAAAGGCAAGTCAATGCTCGCTGCGGAATATGTGAAAAAAATTGTGTTTTACAACTCTCTTTTCTTCATTTGCGGAATGGAATTTTCGCCGCATCGCTGCGACTTTTCATGCCATTTTGCGATGTTTATTATGTTTTTTTAATAATTAAAAAAAACTAATTAAAAACCCTAAATAATGGCTTTCAGGTGCATAACTACATACATGCCAAATCTTGTCGTTTTACGCACAGAGGTTTCTTCAAAACACAGCATACAGACAGGCACACACACACGCAGACAAACTTGTCTCCTTATTATTATAGATAAAATCAACATTAACTGTAAAACAGAAAGAGCTTGCCAAATATACATTTGTTTTTGCTTTGTAATTGTTTCTTTCTTTCTTTCTTTCTTTCTTTTTTCTTTTTTTTTATATAAATATTATCCAAAGAAGCCGCTTTCTTATTTAGCATAAGAAGAAGTTAGTAAAAAGAATTTAATCTTCGAGGAGATCTCTTTTGACAATTTTCCAGGAGTTTTTTGAATTCTAAAAGTTTCCTCGCGGAAGAAACATTCTATTTACACGCATCTTTTCTAAATTCTAGCATCATTTAAATGTAGTGTACTTTTGCAAATGCAAAACAATCCATGATCGTAAAAAGACAGAGATGCGCCTACAAATGACGTATTAGTGTCGTAGCAGATCTAAAATATTAACATTTCTAGTCCGGGTATTCACATTCAAATTCCTTATTCTAATAAAAAATAGAATATAATTTAAAAGAATTATCTTTTTAGTGACATTTATGGATTGCGTAGAGACATTCTTTCAATTTACACAAATCTAAATGCTTCAGAGAAAAACATTAAAATTTTCCATTTTTTAATACTGTATATTTCAAGTTTTAAAACATTTATTCTTTTATCACATATTTTATAATATAAATCTCAAGCGTTTTCTACAATTATGTTCATCACTAGCTAACATTCATTAACGCCAATTCAATTCCAGAGTTTAAAAATGTTTTGTCATCAATTAGTTTTTAAAGAACATTTTTCTTTTGGATGCAAATAACTATGGATTTAACACTTTAACACTTACAGCGGTGTGAGGCAATCATCTAACGTAATTTAAAATTTATAAAAACTCATTAATATGATTTAAAAAACGTGTTTATATTACATATAAAAAGTTTTTTTTATTATGTGACATTACTAAATATGATATTTTAGCAGATTAATTAAATTACATTATTAAAAATAATTTTCTGCTGTTTCTTATCTTATTCATATGATCGCTAAACGATTAAGTAGTCAGAGTATTGAAATATAAATTGTTATTACATTCAATAACAAAATCACTAATGAATTATGAATAATTAAAACGGACAAATATTAAAAAAGTGTCATTTAAAATAATTTATAGACATTTATAATACATAAATTACAATGAAATTTATATTTTCCTTTTTACAGGATTACATTTGCTAGGTTAAAAAAATATTCATAACTTAAATTTGTTTATTTAAACTTGCAATCGGCTATACAACAGTTAATAGCAATATAACTGTGAATAATGATTATTAAAGTACAAAAAAAAAATACTTTTTTAAACAACAAAATTGTAGCATGTCGCATTTTGAAGATTCTATATTTAAAAAAGTCATAATAACAGTAAAAAACATGTAATTTTATTCATCAATACATTTACAGTTAGAAAGTGTCATTAATGTATGGAAATATAGCTACTATAATTAGAAAAACAAAAAACAGCTGTTTAGTGTAAGATGTGATTTAGTATGGATTGTCTGTTTAATGTCCGGCAGATTTAATGTTCGATTTAATGTTACGAAATATGAACTTAAAATTTTATTCACCTCTTATTAATTAGGTAATTTTTAACGGTGCACTTATCAATTTTTTAGACAAAAGCATCATAAAGATGACAATACGTAACGTATTCACCATTTTTTTAGTGTCTGATATGAATTCTATGAATTTAGGTAAGAATCGTTGTTAAAAGTATACTGAGCACAGGTTTTCTTAATACTATTACAAGTTTACTTTGATCAGTATTACTGTTACAAGTTTTATTTCACCATAAAGAACTCACCTTCATTGTTAACCGTTTATGATGATTTTCTGTTATAATTTATTAATTATACCATTATCAATTTATTAATAAATCATTTTTTAATCTCTTAAACACGAGAAAACTATATATAAAGTATTCTCATTTTGTTTAGCATTTGGTTACATTTCCCGAAATTTATTTTGGGTGCTTTAATTTCCCGCCTCCTTTTTAATTATGCAATGACATAACCAAATTAATGTAAAAAATTAATTGAGCACATTTGCAATTAAAAAAAAAAATATTATACGAAAATAAGTAACACGTTATTTTAATTTCCACATAAGTATTTTTGAAAACATAAAAGAATATCAAAAAATTAGATTTCTACTCTAAGAAGTTCTCATGTTTGGATTAATCCTTTCAAGCTTTCAAAATAATAATAATAATAATAATAATAATAATATCAATAATAATAATAATAATAATAATAATAATAATAATAATAATAATAATACTAATAATAATGATTGCACTAATAATAATAATAATAATAAATAAAAAGTGAATATCATAAACAATATTTCTAAGATTTTACAACTAGTAAAATAAAATCCCAAGAAAAAATTATTTCGTTTTAAAATTTGAGCAGGTTAGAAAAAAATTGCTCTGTATGATAGGTTTACTTTGTATATCTCTATTGATGATTACATAGTATCATGTATATACATATGTATTGGAAGAAAAAGTAATTTATAAGCACATTTCCAATTCAGACGCGCATATGAAATACAATGAATTGTCAGAGGCAATATCTTAATAAAAAAACAATGACAGGAATACAAATTTTACGAAAAGGAATTTTATTCTGACGTTTACAAGAATATTCAGATTTGTTTACGCCTTTTCGGAGTTTTAGTGTCAAAACAGGATTTTTTTCTCCAACTGAATTTTTATGACAGTATAAAATGAGTAATTTTTTTATATTTTAAGAACAGTTTCAATGATATTAGCATGTGATATACTATTAACAATTATTATTTTATAATATTCTTATTTTTTAAATATATATTCCCATATTTCAGTTGAAGAAAATATATATATATATATATATATAATTTCTTGTAAAACAAAGAATTCCTAATAATAAACAAAAGAAATATCTAAAATGTTTTCCTGTTAATAATAATAATAATAATAATAATAAAATAAATAAATAAAACATTATTTTGAAAAGAAATGTCAGAAAAAGCCATTACTTAATTAATTAGTTTTTTGTTTTCACTCGTAATAAAACATGCGCCTAATTTAAAAACAGAATAGAAAAGGGGAGATAACACTATTTTTTTTTATATATACGAATAAAAATAAATGCGAACTATAATCTTTACTTTAAATGAAATGTTCTACAGATTAATTTTTTTATGTTTTTATGCTTTTAAAGCCAGTCATTAAGTTTTGTACATTTTCATGGAAGGTAAATATGTAATTTAAAAAAGTTTAAGATAAGAACTAATGGTTACAAATAACATAAATTTTTTTATTTAATTGTAATTCAATTTGAGGAAATTGTTAAAACAAACATAAATAAATAAATAAAAGGAATAATATGTGCTTCGTATTAAAAATACTATATAGTAAAAACATCAGAAATCTAAACAAATCTAAAGAAAATAAATGCGTAAAGAAAGTTATCACGCCTAATGTTTTCAGAGACACAAATTTCTCTCTTTTGTCTTTAACAAATAACATAAAAATTGTCTTTGTAAGTATTTTTATATCTACACCACTCCTTAAAATTAAAGGATCCCTCAATATTTCCAAGAAATATATAAAGTAGGTGAGCCAAAGGTGGCCATAGTTAAAATTTGAGAATTTTTATAATTTTCTTGTTTGTTGTGTGTGGCTTTTGTTTGTAAATTTTTGTTTGTAAAATTTTACACTTATCTCTAACACATATCAAGTATACTTTTATTTTGTTTGATTGCCTAATAAGGACTGCTCAGACAAAGAAACCAAGTCTGTGGAGCATATAATTAAAATAATTAAATAATTTGTTCGTGAAAATGATTTAAAAAAAAAAAAAAACTTTCACTTACAAGGAAGGTATCCAAAAGCGCATACTCAGAAAAATTAAAATAAATTACAGAATGTTCTTCTCATGAGGATATATACGTCTATAAAAAAAATTTCTGCGGAACCTCGATGTAACATCCGTAAAAAAAATATGAAAATTTCGTTTATTTGGCGATTTATCACCGGTTGGCGACGGAATGAAATTAAAAAAAAAAATACGCTTTTAGGACAAATACTCTTTAAGGAAAAACTTTTTCATGCTGAACTTGTTTATGCAAATTTAACTTACATAATAAATAAATTTTTATAACTACAATATTGTGTACAGATTTATATGTATATATATATTGAAAATTAATATTTCAATAATGCACATAACTTAAATGTCAACTTCGCTATAACATTAAATAGATATTTGCAGCTTCCAAAACATAGATCATATTTTTTCAGTGGTAAAATTAAATAACTGTAAAATCAAGCAGCTTGTATATATTATACAAAAAATAATGAACTGTTTCATCTTTTAAGTTTAAATTCATTAAGTATTACGCATTCGAATAATCATTTTACAAGCAATTTCAAAATACATTAAAATCGTTTGCTTTTGGCGAGGAAAAAATGTTGCTAGCCAAATCGCATCTTTTTTCGCCAGATACTCGGAAGTATTTTATTTTTTTGCAGCTTTTCTACTGGGATTCTGCAGCTAAATTTCACTGTTCCTCTATTACATACATGAGTAGCTTCATTAGCATTTTTTTTCAAAATTTTCTGAGTAAGCGCTTTAAGGAGACATTCCTTGTTAGTGAAACAAATCAGCAGTGTGCAACTCTCTTATTGGTAAGATTTTTCAAATAAAATAATTTAATTACACCTCTCACATAGAGTCCCTTAATTATATAAAGGAACATTTAAAGAGGTTCATAAATTTAAACTTCATGTATAGAAACAGTATGGGCAACACAAAATATTTTCCAAATTATTCTAATTACAGTTTTATATATGAATATATATATATATATTATGTCAGCTACAACATAAACTGATTATAATGCCACTTGAATATGTAAAATATCGTCGAAATTGTTTCATTTTAATAATAAATATAATTTTAATGAATTTTAAATGTATTTTAAAATCCATCATTATTTTGTATTATTCTTTGATTTTCAAAGTGATTACTTTCTTTAAAATACTTTCACGTGATTGTTTTAAAAAATACATAAAAAAGATTTTCTTAAAACTCAAGATTTATTTTTTATGTTAACTTTATCTGTAATGCTCTTTTTTCGAATTTACAAAAAACAACGTCAATTTGAAACGAAAACTAAGATAAAGTCATTATTTAATTAATTAGTTTGTTGTTGGAACTCGTAAAACATTACCTCAAGGTAAAAAACTGAATGCGAAATACTCTTCAAAAGATCTTGTAGGATTTTTTATATGCGAATAAAAACTAACGTTTTCTAAGTTTAATGTCTTGCTTAAATAAAATATCCGATAGATTAAAGCATCAATTGACCTTTATACCCACCTATTAAATTTTATACTTTTTCATAGCCAAGTAATTATGTAATTCAAAAAAGTTTACATAGACTTAATTATACCGGATAAAGACTAATGGTTACAAATGGCTGCAGTTTTTGTACAATTTAAGTTGTAATTGAATTGAAAAATTATTAAGAACAGACAAAAATGCATTTTTTTAGGATTGTTTTAGAAGACATTAGAATTTAAAAAGAATTTGAAGAAAATGCAAAGCATTAATTTCGATCTGAAATTCTTGAATATTTTTTTTCTTCTGTTTGAATGTGATTATGAAAAATTAATGTTTGATAATACTTCTATAGTTACATAATTAAAGAATTGATTAATTATTACAGAAATAAATTAACTAAATGCAATTATTTATTGTTATATAGACAAATTTTATATTTTCACCTTATCCAAACAACAACTTAATATTTGCATTTGAGTTTTAAGAAGCCATGACATTTTTTTTTAATTATTTCTTCTATAAATTTTGCAGTTGTATTTCAAAATGTAATAATTTATAAGTTTTAACAGACAGAATTAAATGTTCAAGATCACCCCTAGACTAAAAAAATGTGAAGGAATGTCCCGAGGTCTTGAAAGAACGAAAAAAAAAAAGGAAGTGATAAGGACGTTTCCAATACCGCTCCTTTACACGATTTACAACAAAGAGATAGAAAGGATGCGGCATAGAAGATATATCGAGAATAAATTTTTTGTGTTTCTTTCTGTCCTGACTCCAGGACATATTAACCAGCCTTTTCATATATTTTATTACACTGTTAAAATAAAAAGGATATCAAAAATCAATAGCTGGAAAAATGCAGTGACCATTGCAATGTTAATTTTTTTTTTCGGAAAACAGGGAAGAGATCAGTTCCATTATTGTAAGTCGTTCACGTCCTTTGGTATTACTACTTTAGAGACTTTGGCTTCAGTACTATGATTTTGTCGAATGAAAAGACCCATCATAAGAAAAAAGCCCTCACAAAAGTTAGACGGAATATTTTATATTAACTTTATGGTATTAAGTTCATTTAAGCTTTGAGATAAATAGCGGAATTTATATAAATAATTGGCATAATTTTGTGTGTTTTTAAGATTATTATTAACTTTACGTGTATTACGATTAACGGGTAATACGGGAATATTATAATCCCCCCCCCCCTGCATTTCGTATTAAACGAGCTCGACTGTATATACAGAGAGAGAGAGAGAGAGAAATATTAAGGTTTTATTGTCATTCCTACTCACCTATCATGTTTTATTTCTCTCCCTGGTGATTTTTTTAAGTAACTCCAAAAAGTTTACTTTAACTTGATTTTTCATGATAAAGAATAATAATTACAAGTTACATTATTTGTTTATAATTAAAAGAGTAATTCAATTCAGAACTCTCATTAACTCTTAAAAATATATGTAGGATAAATTGTAGTAATTATTATGACATTTTATAGTAACAGAGTTTTAAAAGAATCTAATTAAGATAAAATTATCGTGGGATTTAATGACCTAAAATCAATCTTTAAATACACATAAGCATCCTTTACTTTTTTAAAAATTTTTATACCTGTAGGTTTTCTATCTTGTGAATATGAGCAAAATAGATTTTATTTGTTTTATAAAAAAAAATTGCTATTGTTTTCAATTTTTATGAAAATTCCACAAAGCCTCTTCAAATTTACGTGTGACAGTGATCTGTTTAAATTTATTTCTTTTAAGTTTAATTTTTTCATAAAATCAGAAAACGTAGGAAATAGAAAAAAGAAGGGAATAGAAAATTTAAAAAATGACTGCATATGTACTGTTCTTTATTTTTTGAAAAATATTTTGAATATAATGTAAATTCTAAACTATTTAAAGTAGTTATTAATCTATTTAAACAATATTCAATCCTACCTTATATATGTAAATATAAACTTAATATATATCAATTTCATTTAAATGCTATTTTATCATGTTTAATTTTGTAGTGCCAATAATTACTTGTATCAAATTCGTAGCAAATACGTTTGAAATAGAAGTAAATTTAATAAATGATACAGAATGTCTATAAATGAACGTTTTGATATTACTCAATCTTGAAAATTTAAAATCATATACAAAATATTGTAGAAAAATGTCTACGTACAATTTCAAAAAAATTAATATACCAATTTAGAAAAACCACTAAAATTAATAATTAGTTTTTTTTAATTATACTATTAAGCAACAGTATAAACTGCAACATATGTATAAAATACTTCTGCCTTATTCGATTTAACAACGTTTCAAAAATCTTATATAATATACGAAATTCCTATAAATTTTAGAAATTTAATAAAACTAAATAAATTAGAAGCATTACGTACGAAGATTTAGGAAATTAATAATTAAAAATAATAATAGTGGAGAAATACATCTTTATAAAGTTTCACTTCTTAGATCAAATACTGTATTATGTAAAAGGAAATTTTAACAGTATAATGCTATTCTTCAACTAAAACTTTCCTTGTCTTTTTTTAAATCTTTATTCAAAATTTTCCGTAAAAATCACAAATTTATTACATCGTTTCATAATATCATAATCATATAAATATCATATTTAAATTTTAAAAAATACACTCATGTCATATACTGTGAGAGTTTGTAATCAGAAAACTGTAAAAAACAGAAGAAAATAAACGTATATAAATAAACACAATCACAACAAATTGTTGTTTATAATGAATGGAGTCAGGAATCAACATACATCTCAATCAGCATTTTAAACCTAAGAAATTGTACAATTTGTTTTCGAGAAGTTTAAAATTAAATAATTTCTCTTCACAGTGTACCGAATATGAAGATTAAGCTATATTTCATGGATGCGTTTATCCAAAAAGACCAAACGAGTGAAATCATGAATATTATTTGCTAAGGACTGTTATTTAATTGTTACAATTAAATTTCTTACCGTTACACGAAAAAGGCATATGACAAACAATCACTTTTGAAATCAAGAGTTAATCTTAATAATATCCATTCCTTTTAATCCTAACAAAGGCGGACGAGAATATAATTATTTGCTTCTTAGCTCATAAAGGTGCCCTAGACATGTTCAGAAATCAGTGTTCTGATTGGCTGTTGAATAGTACCGAAACTTGGTTTAAGTAAGAGTAATTTCGAAGGTTACACCATGAAATGGAGTTTTCGAAAATTCAGAAGCACCATATTTTGGTAATTCTCATTATTTTGCACAATAGGTTTGTTCAATATTGAACGGAATTTTTTAACATCGTATTATTTTGTATTAAACGCTACGATGCGCGTTTTTTCACGATTTCTCCAAGTTTGATTGGAATTTTTATTATTTGGTGCTATGGAAGAACGACTAGCGTAACGAGAAGAGCCATATTTAATGCATGGTCGTAGAAACCCATTCCTTTCTAGGTTCATGATTTAAAGTAACTCCGCAAGCGGTAGTTTTTTTTTAGGGAAATGTTGAATTTAAAGGGTGGTCGTGGCCTGGGGGGGACATTCCCCTTGAGCATCGAAATTTTCCCGGAAGATTTGTGGTGGGTTTTATGCTTATTAATGTTCCAGAAATCAAACTCCCCGGAACACCACAGTGTACCTCGATACTTCCCGGCGTTGTAGAAATCCCTCCCGTAGAAAAATGTCAGCAATTTTACACTGATTTTTGGTATATTTAAGATTATCACTCCAGACTCGGCCAACGCTATGCGGGTCAGCGAGTATTTTATATATTTTCACACCATACAATATCTTACCAAAATTTGCATGAAGGTGAAAACGCAGCAGAAATTGAGATTGTAAAGAAAATAATAATAATAATAATAATAATAATAATAATAATAATAATAATAATAATAATAATAATAATAATAATAATAATAATAATAATAATAATAATAATATGAATTTAAACTTGTGAAAATGTGATAATTTGCACATTTAACTTGTTTTATAATAAAATCTCTTCTTTTACGTGTTTAAGCGTGAAACTTAAAAAAAAAAGTTATTGATTTTCTTTGCCGCTCTAGCTTCTTTAGATAATCTCTTTCCAATAACTAGACTTTCGCAGAATTTTAAATCTGGTTTATTGTCATATAGAATCTGCTGTCGACAGAATAGTTTTAAATTTATGTCATGATTTAGAAAATCGGCTTCTGTAATCTTATAGTCAATTTCAGCTTAAATATAACTTTTGATTTTTTATGTAATTTTTTTTTCTTATTCAATTGTATTTAAAATTTAGAAGTAAGTTGTTTTTATATAGTCAACAATTATTAATGGCCTACAATTTTAATTTTCACCTTGAAAATGAGATGCATGGAAATTTCTATTGATAAAATCTCCAGTTACATTCATTTAAACCCGAGATAAAAGCAAAAATTTGCTAATAGTTTTAATTTGAGTACGCAATAAACCAGCTGATGAAGACAGACGTTTATTAATTGCCCTCAAATATGCAATTGCAATAGTAGTTTTTTTACTTGCCATGAAATATAAAAAGGTGATCCTTCTCTATTCTCATTCTTCGTACGTATTGAAAAAATGTCAAGTTTTACATTGTCAAAACTAGAATATTATTGAATGTGCGATATAATATTTTCAGGAAATTGACATTTTCCATCGGAAAGCACAGCGTTCATGTTCTCAAAAGGCTTTTGAAATGATACTAGTGTAAAATTAATATTGCAGATTCTGGTAAACGTTTACTTAAATGCTTCTTAGAATGGCATGTTGAGATCAGTAGAATATGATGTCTGACTGTTCACAGCACTTGCCACTAGAAACACTCCAGACGTTCTGAGTACATTGAGGGGCTGCTTTTGTGGTGCATTACACTGTCACTGATAGTGTATGAAAATAGCAGAAATCATTTCATTTAATGTTACATATCCTTTTTGCGCATGATATCCAAAAATGTATTTTGTATATATTTATATCATAAAGACGCAACATATCGAAAGCAACCTTTAGTTGAAAAATAATCATTAGAAAAAAATTATTAGAAAAATTTATTAGAAAAGAATTTATTCTTGTAAAGCAGGGAAAATGAGCATTTTCAGATATTTATTCTTGAAATTACACTGTCACTGATAGTTTGATAGTTTATGAAAATAGAAGTATTATTTCATGTAATGTTACATATCCTTTTTGCGCATGATATCTAAAAATGCATCTTGTATATATTTATCTCATAAAGACTCAACATATTAAAAGCAACCTTTAGTTGAATGGTTATCATTATGAAAAACAATACAATATCCTCATATCAAAACACAGCTTATAAAGGAAGCTCACAAAAATGAAACCAATAGAATCAGCCCTCACATATTTATTCTTCTAAATCAGGGAAAAAGTGCATGCTTTTCAGATATTTATTCTTCAAATCAAAGAAATATGTTGATTATAAAACATGTGCTGAGAAGTAGAGTCCTGCACGGGTTGGGTTATACCCAGCCCGTACCCGCAAATTTCATTTGAAGTCAACCCGCAGCCCGACAACAAAAATTTCCTCGACCCGCAGCCTTACCCGAACCCGCAAAAATAATTTTCGGCGACCCACATCCCCACTCACACTCGACTTATTTCAACCCAAACCCGCAATGAAAGGACAATATTTCATGTTTTAATGCTATTATCAAAAGTAATGCACAATTATATCTGTAATAACAATTTTATATATTATATAAAAAAATGGACAAATCTATATTCTTAGATAATCAAATATAGTGAAACCTCTGAATAGCAGACACCTCAAACATTTTATTGTGTTTCACAAATTTTCCACGTCACACACGAAGACACGTTGCATGCGGCAGATGGTGGATAGCACTGAATAATAAAATGTTTTACTTTCTGTTGCTTCTCTGTCCTTTATTGGTTGTTTTCACTTTTCTTCTTAGTCTCTCTAGCGCCGGCAATTTTCGTGTTACAGGTACCGTTTCAACGCTTTTTATGGTTTTTCACTATGAAGATCACATTCCAATAAAAAAAATAGGTGTTGCCATTTGAAATTTTCAAACTTTTGTCACTGTAACCGTAACTGTTAGAGTTTAACTGTTGTTTTTCATACGATTCTTGAGCGCATACCTCAAAATACCAAAATTTCAGTCAGTTTCTGTGAACGGTGTGACAGTTAAGGACTCATATATCGGGATAGTTTTTTTATAATCACCCTGTATATGTAATACATTTTATATATAGCAGTAAAATATGATTGTGATAGCCTTACGAATAGGTAAAACAAAAACTCTCGAATTTGAAATGTATAAAAAAACTGAAATTTGTAAACATAATTTAACACTTCTATTCTAGAAATCTGAAAATATGCCAAAAACAGTTCTGTAGCTCTCTTGATTTTAAAACAAGCTAATTGTGATACGAAATAAATAAAAAATAAAAGAAAGTATTTTATGTCTAACCAAGAAACGATCATTATCTTTTTTAGCATTTTATGTCTCCGTTTCCTTTAAAGTTGTCTAAAAAACTTTTTGAAAATTAGAGGCTTGTTAGAGCGATTTTTTTGTGATAAGACTCAGATTTGAAATTGTTAAAAAGAAGTTCCTTTTAAAATAAGCGCATTAGATTGTTTTGGAAGAAAAATATAAAATATTTTTGCCATATTGTTAAATTCTATTCAGTATTTGAAATAATTGTTTTTTTAAATATATATATTTATTTATTATGTCTATTCTTTAAATCTCTGCATTTGAAGATGTTTGTTTGTTTGAAAACTTTATTTTATTTTGTAATTAATTACTTTACTTAATTTTTTCTATACTGTTAAATCTATCTATTTATATTTACTTTTAAATAACATGGAAATGGATTAGCTAATTTTTTATAACGTATTTTTTTGTTGATGATAATATGTTGACTATAATATTTTAATAATATTGAGCAATCCGAAATTGTTGTCATAATATGGGAATATTAGTGTTTAAATAAATTCGCTCCTTATGTGGCAAGATATAATATTATTTACAAATGATACAATTATTTGTGACTAAAGCAAAGATAATTAAGAGGAGAATCTTTTGATGTTTAAACAAAGACAAAAAGTATGATGAAAATAAATAATTATTGAGATCTATGCTCGTTAAAAATGTATATATTGTATACGTAATACATTTTATATATAGCAGTAAAAGGTAATTGTGATAGCCTTACGAATAGGTAAAACAAAAATTCTCGAATTTGAAATGTATAAAAAAATTGAAATTTGTGAACATAATTAAAAACTTCTATGCTTGAAATCTGAAAATATGCCAAAAAAAGTTCAGTAGCATTTTTGTTTTTTAACACAAACTAATTGTGATATAAAATAAATAAAAAATAAAAGAAAGTATTTTATGTCTAACAGAGAAACGATCATTATCTTTTTTAGCATTTTATGTCTCCGTTTCCTTTAAAGTTGTCTAAAAAACCTTTTGAAAATTAGAGGCTTGTTAGAACGATTTTTTTGTGATAAGACTCAGATTTGAAATTGTTTAAAAAAAAGTTTCTTTTAAAATAAGCGCATTAGATTGTTTTGGAAGAAGAGCACAAAATATCTTTGCCATATTGTTAAATTATATTCAGTATTTGAAATAATAGTTTTTAAAAATATATATTTATTTTTTATGTCTATTCTATAAATTTCTGCATTTGAAGATGTTTGTTTGTTTGAAAACTTTATTTTATTTTGGAATTAATTACTTTACTTAATTTTTTCTATACTGTTAAATCTATCTATTTATATTTACCTTTAATTAACATGGAAATGGATTAGCTAATTCTATTATAAAGTATTTTTTTTGTTGATGATAATAGGTTGACCATAATATTTTAATAATCTTGGGCAATCCGCAATTATTGTCATAATACTTATAATTTTTCGGTGAAGAATAAAACCGATGTGCCTTTGCCATATATTTAAATTTTATGCAGTATTAGAAGATCTTTTAATAATATATAAAATATTTATAAATCTTAGATAAAACAGTTCATTTAAAGAAGTTTGTTCACTTAAAAACATTAATTTTTAATTTATTTTTTAAAAGAATTTCTCGATTTTATTAATGTAAAATTTTAAATCTATTTTTGTATCTACACTATCTACTAATAAGTATTTGGACACCTGTGATCGAAAAGAAAAACAACATTTATTCACCTTCAATAATTAGTAGAGCCTCCACGAGAAGCAATTACAGCCACAGTACTCCTGCGAATGCTTTCTACAAGTCTTTGTATGACAGCTAGTAGTATTTTTTTCCCATTTGGCTTGGAGAAAAAATGTAAGTTCCGTCACTGATTTTGGACGGTTGCCGCACCCTTTAATTCGATGATCCAACTCGTCACAGAGGTTTTCGAGTGGATTTATGTCTGGTCTCTGGACAGGCCTGTCCAGCCTATCAACCTCATTGTCACCATACCAATCATTGATGGATCTCGCAACATGACAGCTGGCGTTGTCTTCCTGGAAGTAACATGGGTCTAACTCGTATAACTGCCTCAACGTATGAAGACGCTGTCATCCAAATTAGTGCAGAAGGCGTCGGTGTTTAGTATACCATGAATTGGGACCAAGGGTCCCAGACCAAACCAGGAAAAACATCCCCATACCATATTTCCACCTCCGCTGAACTTAACTGTGGGCACAATGCATTCCGGCAGGAGGCGTTCTCCTGGAAGACACTAGACCCAGACCCTACCATCCCAACGGTACAGGGTGAACCCTGATTCATCACTCCAGAAAACCCATTTCCACTGCTGTACGGTCCATTGTCGACGTGCTTTGTACCACCTTAACCATGAAAAGAAAGCAGACGAGTTTCTTTACGGATGATAGTTCTCGAAACAACACACCCGCAGACTTGCCAAGTCTCCGCATGCTGCATTTCTATACCAGTATTTGTTTATAGAAAATGTAGCCTTTTTAAATCGGAGAATTCTTTGATTCAAGAGAACAAGATTCTCTATAAGAAAATACTGGTATTCAAAAAGCCGAAGACTTGGCAACTCTGTACACGGATGCCTGTTAAAACTCTTGGAATATGTTTGTCATTGGTTGGGTGCGGTTCTTCGGAATTCATCTGCACAGCACCCGCCGGTCTTTATCTCCCAGTTTCGTACGTCTACTGACTCTGGGCATATTCCGACAATCATTCGCTCAACTTCCACTTCTGAATCACATAGGCCGCAGTTCATTTTGTTTGTTGTATTCAGCTTGCTAGATATGTCCCTTAAGGATCGACCACTTCTGTGGTACCCGATGATTACACCTTTCTCGAAAACAGATAACTCTGTACTTCGTGGCATCTTGCATGCGATTGATGCCAATATATAAATGTATATATATATATATATATATATATATATATATATATATATGTATATATTATGTCGGCTACAACATAAACTGATTACAATGCCAGTTTCATTTTAATAATAAATATAATTTTCAATGAATTTTAAATGTATATTAAAATCCATTATTATTTTGTATTATTATTTGATTTTCAAAGTGATTACTTTCTTTAAAATACTTTATACGTGATTGCTTTAAAAAATACATAAAAAGGATTTTCTTAAACAAAAAGATTTATTTTTTATGCTAAATTTATCTGTAATGCTCTTTTTTCGAATTTACAAAAAACACCGTCATTTTGAAACGAAATGTAAGATAAAGTCACTAGTTAATTAATTAGTTTGTTGTTGGAACTCGTAAAACATTACCTCAAGGTAAAAAACTGAATACGAAATGCTCTTCAAAAGATCTTGTAGGATTTTTTTTTATATGCGAATAAAAACTAAAGTTTTCCAAGTTTAACGTCTTGCTTAAATAAAATATCCTATAGATTAAGGCATTAATTGACCTTTATAACCACCTATTAAATTTTATACTTTTTCATAGCCAAGTAATTATGTAATTCAAAAAAGTTTACTTAGACTTAATTATACCGGATAAAAACTAATGGTTACAAATGGCTTCATTTTTTGTAGAATTTAGGTTGTAATTGAATTGAAAAATTAAAACATTAAGAACAGACGAAAATGCATTTTTTATTAGTGTAGTTTTAGCAGACATTAGAATTTTAAACGAATTTAAAGAAAATGCAAAGCATTAAGTTCGATGTGCAATTCTTGAAGATTTTTTTTTCTCTTTGATTGTATTTATAAAAAAATTATTTTTGATAATACTTGTAAAAGAAATTACATAAATGAAGAATTAATTAATTATTACAGATTTAAATTAACTAAATACAATTATTTATTATAGACAATATTTCGAAATACCGTTATTATTTTTATTTTGTTATATAAACAAATTTTATATTTTCCCCTTATCCGAAAAACAACTTAATATTTGCATTTGAACTTTAAGAAGACATGATATTTTTTTTCTTCTATTAATTTTACAGTTGTATTTCAAAATGTAATAATTTATAAGTTTTAACAGACAGAAGTAAATGTTCAAGATCACCCCTAGACTAAAAAAATGTGAAGGAGTGTCCCGAGGTCTTGAAAGAATGAAAGAAAGAAGGAAGTGATAAGGACGTTTCCGATACCGCTCCTTTATACGATGTACAACAAAGACATGGAAAGTTTGTGGCATAGAAGATATATCGAGAATGTATTTTTGTGTTTCTTTCTGCCCTGACCCAGGGCATATTAACCAGCCTTTTCATATCTTTTATTACACAGTTAAAACAAAAAGGTTATCTAAAATCAATAGCTGGAAAAATGCAGTGACCATTGCAATGTTAACATTTTTTTTTCCGGGAAACATGGTAGAGATTAGTTCCATTATTGTAAGTCGTTCAAGTCCTTTGGTATTACTACTTTAGAGACTTTGGCTTCAGTACTATAATTTTGTCTAATGAAAAGACCCATCATAAAAAAAAGCACTCACAAAAGTTAGACTGAATATTTTATATTAACTTTATGGTATTAAGTTCATTTAAGCTTTGAGATAAATAGCGGAATTTATACAAATAATTGGCATAATTTTGTGTGTTTTAAAGATTATTATTAACTTTACGTGTATTACGACTAACGGGTAATACGGGAATTTTATAACCCCCCTGCATTTCCTATTAAACGAGCTCGGCTGTATATACAGAGAGAGAGAAAGGTAGAGGTTTTATTGCCATTTATACCCAGCTATCATATTGTATTTTTCTCCCTGGTGATTTTTTAAGTAACTCCAAAAAAGTCTACTTTAACTTTTTTTTTGTGTTAAAGAATAATAAATTACAAGTTATATCATTTTATAATTAAAGAAGTAATTCAGTTAAGAACTATCATTAAATATTTAAAATATATGAGGGAGAAATTGTACTAATTATTACGATATTTTACAGAAACATTAGCTTTTTAAAAAAATCTACCGAAAATAAAATTATCTTGGAATTTATTTGGCCTAAAAGCCATCTTTAAATACACATAAGCATCTTTTTCTTTTTTTATTATTTGTGATTGTAAAAAATTGTGTTTTTAATAAACTTGTATAGTTATTTAAGAGATTCAAAGAAATTGTGTAAGTATTAGAAATAAATATAAAATTTAACAATTATATAAGTAAATTAGATATTAATTATGTTTCGAACTTTAGAAGTTTGATATGTCGATTCAGTTGTTTTAGATACGAGCGTAATATGCAGCATATTAAGGGGATACACTAAAAAATTATATTACGGCTATTTTCGAAATTTAATCACTGAGATGTTGAAAAGGGGTGTTGAAGATTAAAAAAAAAAAAAACAAGGGATACTACCGTATCGGATCTGTAATCGTGTAATCTTATTTTATAAATTAATTTAATTTTTTTGCGTTTTAGCAATCCTATTTCAATCTTTACACAAAATGTAGTACATTTCCACCTCAGATATATGATTTAAAATTTATCGCTATCTATAATTTTGGGCTTGAAGAGCACAAAGCCCAGTTATAGTGATAACAATGTTAACGCTTTTTAGGCATGAAGTGAACAGGCTCTGTTAAAACGAGTATGGTTTTATTGGTTTAATTACGCATAGTTCACAGGCTCCCGTTTTAAAGTGATTGTCGTCTTAATGACTTGTCGAATGACTTTAAAGTGATGTCGTCTTAACCAGGAATCACACAGTGTTTCGTTATAGTAATCAATGTACTAATGATTATTCGCTGAGAATCACAAGAGGTCCTGTTATTTTAATCACTGTATTAACAACTTATGTGTGTAAAACGCTCAGGACCAATTAAAATGTTCGCTATATTAAGGTTGTCCCATTTTTCTTTATTTTATCCGTAAGCCCCCAACCCCCTATATTACTGGGGATAACGACGAACGGGTTTGCCACTGTAATGATGTGATAGATTTATTTATATTCATAACTTGCAGCAGACCAGACACATAATTGGCAAATTTTTTGCTGTATTATGTATTGTCCAATTATCTTGTACAATCAGGGAAATAAATACAAACCACCCCATGCCACCAAATTGTCGTAGAAAAAACAAGAGGTACTAGTTGGCTTGAAATTGTGCTTCCATATGAAATATGAATGCAATTTTCAAAATTAGGGACGCCGACATACTACAAAATGTACCAGTATTCCTCTTCAGATGATAAATTTCCCATTTTTGACACTTTATATTATAAATTTATTTTTAAAATTAGAATATAGTGAAAATTATAAAATAATAGAAATATTTAAAATACATTTTACGAAACAGTTAAAAGAAATATATTTTAATGTATGTAAATATTTTCTGTTACAACATTAAGCTTGAAAAACTTTTATTGATTTTTTTCCGGCATCCAGTCGTTTTAAAAAAAATAAATAAATCTCCTTTAATATTAAAACAAAAACATTAAAATATTAAAATATTCGTCATGAAATCTATATCATTAATTCGTGTTTCAAATTCTTTTCTCTTTTTTCTAAATTGATAAAATTTGTCACACAATATTTAGTACATAAAACAATTTATTTCGATTCAGATATTTTTCCGTTATTTTCTGTTATTCAATTGGTTTGTTTTTATTGCATTTGTTTTACTATTAATCATGAATAAATTTTCAAAAATAGAGATTGCATCTACGTATTAATATAATTATTATTTTAAGATTTTTTTCAAGTGGTGTTTATCTATACTAATAAATGAAACATATTTGTGCGTCTGTGTGTGTATGTGTGTGTGTCTGTACACGATGGTTAGAGAAATTTATCACACGTAAAGATCTGCAAATTTGGGTCAAAAAATAGATGAAGACAGGCCTGAATGTGTGCGATGAGGAGCTAGGAAAATGTTTCGCACTTACAGGTATGCAAATTTGGCTCCGTAAAGAATAAGACACGTCCAAATGCATCTGAGACTGAAATTTTTGATTTTTTAATTACACTGTTAAAGATTTGAATCAATGTTGAACAATATTCAATCCTACATTATATATGTATATATGAAATTAAAAAATATATATGTCCAGTTGTTTTACCCATAAACTTTATATCAGGCGTAAACAACTTTTTATTTAAATGCTATTTTATCATGTTTAATTTTGTAGTACCAATAATTACTTGTATCATAAACGTAGCAAATGCGTTTGCAATAGAGGTAAATTTAATAAATGATACAGAATGTCTATAAATGGACGCTTCGATATTACTCAATCGTGAAAATTTTAAATCATAAACAAAATATCGTAGAAAAATGTCTACATACAACTTTAAAAAATGAATATACCAATTTAGAAAAACCACTAAAATTAATAATTAGTATTTTTTTAATTACACTATTAAACAACAGCATAAATTACAACATATATATAAAATACATCCGCCTTATTCTATTTAGCAACGTTTCAAAAATCTTATATAACATAAGAAATTCCTATTAATTTTAGAAATTTTGTAAAAGCTAAACAAATTTGATGCAATACGCATGAAGATTTAGGATTTTAAATAATAATTTAAAATAATTATATTGAAAAAATACATCTTTATAAAGTTTCACGTCTTAGATGAAATACTGCAATATGTAAAAGGAAGTTTTAACAGTATAATGCTATTCTTCAATCCAAAATGTTCCTTGTTTTTTTTTATCTTTATGCAGAATTTTCTTTAAAAATCACAAATTTGTATCATCTTTTCGTAATATCATAATCATATAAATATCATATTTAAAAAAAATTACACTGATGTCATATACTGTGAGAGTTTGTAATCAGAAAACAGTAAAAAACAGCAGAAAAATTAAACATATATAAACGAACACAATCTAAAATCACTACAAATTATTGTTTATAATGAGTGGAATCTTGAATCAACATACTTCTCAATCAGCATTTGAAACCCAAGAAATTGCACGATTACTTTTCGAGAAGTTAAAAATTATGTCATTTCACATCACAGTGTATCGAATATGAAGATTAAGCTATATTTCAAGATTATGTCAATCCCAAAAAGACTAAACGTGTGAAATCATGAATAATATTTTCTAAGGATTGCTATTTAATTGTTAAAACAATTAAATTTCATACCGTTGCACGAAAAAGGCATATGAAAAACAATCACTTTTGAAGTCCAGAATTAAACATTAAACTATAAAAAAGAGATCAATCCTTTTCTGTAAAGCATAAAAACTATTTAACTCATATTCATTAGAGATAAATTAGACAGGAATAAAAAATAAGACTTATATTTTCGTTCAATAAACAATCATTATAATAATATCCATTTCTTTTAATCCTAACAAAGGCGGACGAAAATATAATTATTTTCTTCTTAGCTCATAAAGGTGCCATAGACATGTGCAGAAATCAGTGTTCTGATTGGCTGTTGAATAGTACCAAAACTTGGTTTAAGTAAGCGTAATTTCGAATGGTACACCATAAAATGAAGCTTTCGAAAATTCAGAAGCACCATATTTTGATAATTCTCATTATTTTACTCCATAGGTTGGTTCAATGTTGAACGGAATTTTTTAACATTGTAGATATTTTCTTATTTTATATTGAACGCAACGATTCGCGTATTATCCCAATTTCTCCAAGTTTAATTGGAATTTTTATTATTCGGCGCAACGGAAGAACGAGTAGCGTAACGACATTGGCAATATTTAAAGCATGATCTGATCGTATAAAAATTTTCCATTCTACACTCATGATTTAAAGTAACCCCGGGAAGCGGTAGTTTCTTTTAAAGGAAGTGTTGAATTTAAGGGGTGGTCGTGGCCTGGGGGGACATTCCCCTTGAGCATCGAAAATTTCCCGCAAGATTTGTGGTGGGTTTTATGCTTATTAATGTTCCAGAAGTCAAACTCCCCGCAACACCACAGTGTACCTCGATACTTCCCGGCGTTGTAGAAATCCCTCCCGTAGAAAAATGTCAGCAATTTTACACTGATTTTTGGTATATCATATATTCTAATACGAGCAAATCTTGTGTGTGGTTAAATATATATATATGTAAATTTTATCTTAAAAACGGCTCTAACGATTTTGACGAAATTTCGTATCCTACCGTTTTGGGGCACCAGGAAACCATTGTGCTAGGTTACATGTTCGAGAAAATTCGATTAGTGGGTCATTTTGGGTCATTTTGGGTCAGCTAATTGTATCTAAAAAACGGTTCAAACGATTTTGACGAAATTTTGTATCCGACAATTTTCGGGCACGAGGAGACTATTGGGCTTGGTCACATGTTCGAGAACTTTCGATTTGTGGGTCATTTTTGGGTCAACGCGGGTCAAATTAATTTTATCTAAAAAACGGCTCTAACAATTTTGATTAAATTTTGTGTCCTACGAGTTTCGAGCACGATACAATCATTGGGCTAGGTCACATGTCCGAGAGAAATCGATTAGTGGGTCATTTCTGGGTCATTGGGGGTCAAGATCTAAAAAGCGGCTCAATTTACACTAAATTTTGCATTCAATGTTTTTCGGGCACGAGAAGACTGTTGGGCTAGGTCACATGTTCCAGAACTTTCGATTAGTGGGTCCTTTTTGGGTCAAAGCGGGTCAAATTAATTTTATCTAAAAAACGGCTCTAACGATTTTGATTAAATTTTGTGTCCTACGAGTTTCGAGCACGATAAAATCATTGGGCTAGGTCACATGTCCGAGGAAAATCGATTAGTGGTCATTTCTGGGTCATTGGGGGTCAAGATCTAAAAACAGGCTCAATTTACACTAAATTTTGCATTCAATGTTTTTCGGGCACGAGAAGACTGTTGGGCTAGGTCACATGTTCGAGAAAATTCAATTAGTGGGTTATTTTGGTTCATTTTGGGTCATGGTAAAGCTAATTGTATCTAAAAAACGGTTCAAACGATTTTGACCAAATTTTGTATCCGACTATTTTCGGGCACGAAAAGACAATTGGGCTGGGTCACATGTTCGAGAACTTTCGATTAGTGGGTCCTTTTTGGGTCAAAGCGGGTCAAATTAATTTTATCTAAAAAACGGCTCTAACGATTTTGATTAAATTTTATGTCCTACGAGTTTCGAGCACGATAAAATCATTGGGCTAGGTCACATGTCCGAGAAAAATCGATTAGTGGGTCATTTCTGGGTCATTGGGGGTCAAGATCTAAAAAGCGGCTCAATTTACACTAAATTTTGCATTCAATGTTTTTCGGGCACGAGAAGACTGTTGGGCTAGGTCACATGTTCGAGAAAATTCAATTAGTGGGTCATTTTGGTTCATTTTGGGTCATGGTCAAGCTAATTGTATCTAAAAAACGGTTCAAACGATTTTGACGAAATTTTGTATCCGACTATTTTCGGGCACGACAAGACTATTGGGCTGGGTCACATGTTCGAGAACTTTCGATTAGTGGGTCCTTTTTGGGTCAAAGCGGGTCAAATTAATTTTATCTAAAAAACGACTCTAACGATTTTGATTAAATTTTGTATCCTACGAGTTTCGGGCACGCGGAAATCATTGGGCTAGGTCACATGTTCGAGAAATTTCGATTAGTGGGTCATTTCTGGGTCATTGTGGGTCAATATCTAAAAAGCGGCTCAATTTACACTAAATTTTGCATCCAATGGTTTTCGAGCACGAGAAGACTATTGGGCTGGGTCACATGTTCGAGAACTTTCGATTAGTGGGTCATTTTTGGGTCAACGCGGGTCAAATTAATTTTATCTAAAAAACGGCTCTAACGATTTTGATTAAATTTTGTGTCCTACGAGTTTCGAGCACGATAAAATCATTGGGCTAGGTCACATGTCCGAGAAAAATCGTTAGTGGGTCATTTCTGGGTCATTGTGGGTCAAGATCTAAAAAGCGGCTCAATTTACACTAAATTTTGCATCCAACAGTTTTCGGGCACGAGAAGACTGTTGGGCTAGGTCTCATGTTCGAGAAAATTCAATTACTGGGTCATTTTGGTCATGGGTCATTATGGGTCAAGCTATTTTATATCAAAAACGGTTCAGAGAATTTGAAATAAATTTATCACCCTACAGGTTAAGGGAACAAGAAGACTATTAGGCTAGGTCACATGTTCGAGAAATTTCGATTAGTGGGTCATTTTGGTCATGGGTCATTATGGGTCAAGCTATTTTATCTTGAAAACGGCTTAGACTATTTACAGTAAATTTTGCATCCTATGGTTTTCGGGCACGAGAAGACTGTTGGGCTAAGTCACATGTTCGAGAAAATTCAATTAGTGGGTCATTTTGGTCATGGTTTTGCTCGGTCTTCCCTGCTCGTTTAAGGTTATCACTCCAGACACGGCCAACCCCATGCGTGTCAGCGAGTATTTAATATATTTTCATACCATACAATATCTTTCCAAAATTTGCTTGACGGTGAAAACACAGCAGAAATTGAGTTTGCAAAGAAAATAATAATAATAATAATAATAATAATAATAATAATAGTAGGAATTTAAATTGGTGAAAAGTTGATATTTTGCGTATTTGACTTGTTTTATAATAAAATCTCTTCTTTTACGTGCTTAAGCGTAAAACTTAAAAAAAAATCATTGATTTTCTTTGCCGCTCTAGCTTCTTTAGATAATCTTTTTCCAATAACTAAGCTTTCGCAGAATTTTAAATCTTGTTTATTGTCACATAAAATCTGTTGTCGACAGAATAGTTTTATATTTATGTCATGATTTAGAAAATCGGCTTCTGTAATATTATAGTCAGTTTCAGCTTAAATATAACTTTTCTATTTTGATGTACATTTTTTTCTTATTCAGTTGTATTTAAAATTTAAAAGTAAGTTGTTTTAATATCGTCAACAATTATTAATGGCCTGCATTTTTTTATTTTCATCTTGAAAATGAGATGTATGGAAATTTATATTGATAAAATCTCTAGTAACATTCATTTACACCGGAGATAAAAGCAAAAATTTGCTAATAGTTTTAATTTGAGTACGCAATAAACCAGCTGACGAAGACAAACGCTTATTAATTGCCCTCAAATAAGCAATTGCAATAGTAGTTTTTTTACTCGCCATGAAATATAAAAAGATGTTGCTTCTCTATTCTCAATCTTCGTACATATGGAAAAAATGTCAAGTTTTACATTGTCAAACCTAGGATATTATGGAATGTGCCATAGAATATTTTCAGGAAATCGACATTTTCCGTAGGAAAGTACAGCGGTATTGTGCTCAAAAAGCTTTTGTAATGATAATAGTGTAAAATTATCATTGCAGATTCTGTTAAACGTTCTCTTAAATGTTTCTTACTGTGGCATGTTGAGATCAGTAGAATATAATGTCTGATTGTTCACAGCACTTGCCGCTAGAAACACTCCAGACGTTCAGAGTACATTGAGGTGCTCTTTTGTGGTGTATTACACTGTCTTTGATAGTATATGAAAATAGCAGAAATCATTACACGAGCAGGGAAGACCGAGCTATGCTCGGTCAAAATTAAATTTGAGTTCAAATATCATGACCCATGACCAAAATAACCACTAATTGAATTTTCACGAACATGTGACCTAGCCCAAGAGTCTTCTCGTGCCCGAAAACCATAGGATGCAAAATTTAGTGTAAATAGTCTGAGCCGTTTTTAAGATAAAATAGCTTGACCCATAATGACATATGACCAAAATGACCCACTAATTTAATTTTCTCGAACATGTGACCTAGCCCAACAGTCTTCTCGTGCTCGAAAACCATTGGATGCAAAATTTAGTGTAAATTGAGCCGCTATTTTGATCTTCACCCACAATGACCCAGAAATGACCCACTAATCGAATTTTCTCGAACATGTGACCTAGCCCAATGATTTTCGCGTGCCCGAAACTCGTAGGACACAAAATTTCGTCAAAATCGTTTGAACCGTTTTTTAGATACAATTAGCTTGACCATGACCCAAAATGACCCAAAATGACCCACTAATCGAATTTTCTCGAACATGTGACATAGCCCAACAGTCTTCTCGTGCCCGAAAACCATTGGATGCAAAATTTTGTGTCAATTGAGCCTCTTTTTAGATCTTGACCCACAATGACCCAGAAATAACCCACTAATCGAATTTTCTCGGACATGTGACCTAGCCCAATGATTTTATCTTGCTCGAAACTCGTAGGACACAAAATTTAATCAAAATCGTTAGAGCCGATTTTTAGATAAAATTAATTTGACCCGCGTTGACCCACAAATGACCCACTAATCAAAAGTTCTCGAACGTGTAACCCAGCCCAATAGTCTTCTCGTGCCCGAAAATGATCGGATACAAAATTTCGTCAAAATCGTTTGAACTGTTTTTGAGATACAATTATCTTGACCATGACCCTAAATGACCCTAAATGACCCACTAATCGAATTTTCTCGAACTTGTGACCTAGCTCAATGGTTTTCTGGTGCCCCAAAATGGTAGGATACAAAATTTCGTCAAAATCGTTAGAGCCGTTTTTAAGATAAAATTTGCATATATATATATAGTATATATATATATATGATACATTCCTGTCGAAAATTGGCACATTATAGACGATCGCTATTGCTGTCGACTTGAACGTTCTTTCCACCAGACAATCGGAACATCTCAGTCCGAAACCACTAAAATTACCTGATAATCATATCGAGGTAGCCGCAGTCGAGATCGTTGAAATGTAGTCATGACACCCGGACAGGGCATCACTTCGAGTCGCTCACCATGAAGACAAATCTCGAAGTATATCACATCGGAAATCGTAGTGTATTAGCAGTCGTAAAAATTGAGCAGAGGCAGTGAAATCCAGAAGAAATTTCCCAAAAACATTAAAAAGAAGACTTAATACTTAATAGATGAGCAGGGGCTTTATTGTGATCACAGAGATGAAAGCAACTCCACCAACTTTCGCTTCATTAAAACTGAACGCATTTGAAGATATTGAAGAATTAGTAGAGCTTGCAGAACATACTACCGATGCATTAGTGTAGACTCCCCAGTGACGGCAATTAGATGACAACCACTAATTCGTGTAAATTCCGTCTCCGAAGCCAGTGTAACCGTATAAATACTTCAAAATTTGGCCCAAAGGTACAAAACGCGCGAACAAGCTGGTCCACTCGCATCCATGTTCGGAGGGCGCTAGGGGGATAAAGAAGGCAGAGCTTTCTCGCTAATGGATGAAAAAATGAGGCCACGAAGACGTGTCTCTGACGTATGATTAAAACTCTTTAACAGAAGCGGCAAATTAAAAAGGTAGAAAGGCCTTTGGGCGCGAAAACCGCTTGGAATCATGGGATGCCGAATGAATTAAATAGAAATAAAAATGGTATTACAAAAGTTCCAAAGAATAAAAATTAAATGTCTCAAAAGAAGCAATTAGGCAGGTGCGTTTAGAGGCAGTGTTGCAATTTAAGAGAATAAGGTTTTAATAAATACGTGTAGCTTTTAACAGATTAAGATTTTTAGAATGATAAATAACAGAATATTTTGATTAAGTTATGGAATAAAATACAAAATAGATTTAAGAGATATTTTAAAAAGAGAGGGAAAAAAGAATTGATGAATTTGGAATAATTTAACTAAAGAAATAGGGCGACAATTTTTTATTATTACATATCCCCCCACCCAAAAAGACGAATGAACCGGTAGGTCATATGACCTGCAAGTTCATTGAAGGGAAATGTTACACGGACTTGGATTATAATTTATCAACTGGAGGAAGTCAAAATAAGTACATTTCCAAAATTTATTCATTAATGCCCAATAACATTAAATTTAATAACTATAACGCGAATTGGTGGAGTTGTTAATAAAAATACAATTACAAGATATTAATCTTGTTAACAATGACATAAAAAGCTTTAGAAAATATTAAACAAAATAAGAAAAGAATTGTAACAATTTAAAATAATAGATAACATACTTCCAGAATATCATCTTACAAAATTTGTTGCAAATTGCTTGTAGAATTGTTGCTTAATTTGTCGTTCAGTTCTCGTCTGAGTGATAGTCCATCCAAAAAAGTTATTTGCATACCTCACAAACTGAACAGTTCACAAATTGAAAGAGAAAAATCCTTCAAATTTTAGATCTTACTGATCTTCCTTATGAAAGTCTATTTCAGAATTAAAGTTCATCTGAATGCTTTATATTTACTAGCAACAACTCGAAAATAGTACTAAGATTAATATTAACAACAATAAAACACAAGTAATACAACAATAATAATAATAAGAAGAAGAAGAATATCAACAATAAAAATTTAAAATAATAATACTTAACAATAACAATAATCATAAGTTAATTTTCAAATATTAAACTTATGTTTGTCTGAAAAACTCAGTCCTGAATGGAATGCTAAGAAAAACTTAAGAGAAATGAGTATTTTGTTATGGTATAGTTTGTCTGACAAATGGTAATTACTCTAAAAAGGCAAATAGGAGTAAGCAGTATAAGAGTTTTTTACTCAACATCAAAATTACTATTACCATTATTACCTTTATAACTTCCATTACCTTTACTACTTTATTACTTGTTTACTTCTAGAAGTAAAAATTTATGTATCTCAACATATTCAAATTCAAGTAGTATTCAAATTCAAGTAATATTTAATCTCAATATCAAATTATAAATAGTATAACTAATAATAATAATATTCAACAATAAGTTCAGCAATAACAAGCATTATAATTCAAAAATATCACACTCTTTCTTTAATTACTTTCTTAAGTATATAATTAATATCTCATCCATATAGTAGTGAATGAGGTATGAAATATACTCAATAAAATACATAATACAAAAAAAGGAATAAATAAGAAAAATTCGTGAAAACAATCATTATTGTGTAGATGATGGTTATGTAACTATCTTGCTTTCAGTCAAACAAGAAAACATAAGTTGTGAAATGAAAAAATGGGACCTTGTAGCATATTAAGAAAGGTTGGACAATTCTCAATTAGTATTAAGATATCATATTTGATTAGTTTAAGATATAATTTAATCCAGTTTATTTTATCAGTTTAGTTAATACTGTTTAATTTATTATTCTAATCTAATCCAATTCAGTATCAGAAACTCCTAACTTAAATCAACTAAATTACGCCAGCATAAAAAGTTGACTCAACTGGAAACTTCAACAGTGACACTCTCGTGTGCACAATCAAGAACACCACGGTTATACAGAAGAGAATTGATTAGTTAATTATTAATTTATTTTATTTCGTTTATTTTTGGATTATATTAAAATCAAGACGAAACTATAAATTTAACATTAGTTTGTTGTTGGTTCTCATGGGATAATTTTAATTGATCAGGAGGATAATAAGGGCGTAATTTTGATACATGTACTATTTCAGTAGGTTTATTTGGAATTTGTCTATCAATTTCAAAATTGACATCAGATAACTTATTAAGGATTTGATAAGGACCACTAAAGACTTGTGAAAGTTTTCTGGTATTAGGATATTGGAACTCTTCATAAATTACAAGATCTCCAATCTCAAATTTTGGTTCTAGATAATTTCGATCATAATATTTTTTACTTCTCCAATAGAATTCATCAGTGCGTTTTTTAGCAAGTTTAAGGGCTTCTTGAACAGGAGGGTAATAATTTTGTTGAAGAGGAGAATCATAGGGTAATTGGCCAAAAAGTAAGTAAGCAGGAGGGAATTTAGTGATAGAATGAGGGGTATTGTTATACTCATTAACTACTTCTGTCAAAATTTTTGTCCAAGGAATTTTGGAGTTACTAGAATTGACTTTACACTTCAATCTAGTAACTATTGTCTGGTTCGCTCTCTCACATTTGCCATTCGTTTGAGGATGATGTGATGTGGTTAAACGTTGCTTAATATTGTGGTTTCGCAGAAATTTTTTAAATCTAGATGAAGTAAAGGCTGCATTTCTATCACTTAACACTTTTTGATGGGTCTGGACATTAAGAATTTTATTAAAACAGAATAATTGTTGTGGTGTTTGAATATTAAAAACTTGGTTTAGACAATTAGTATAAGTTTCTGTGGTAACACTTTTTGAGGGGAAAGCCCAAACATATCTAGTAGCATGGTCGATGATGATGTGTAGATATTTTTTGGTGGAGTTATAATAATTGAATCCTCCCACAGTATCAATAGAAAGACATTCAAAAGGTTGATCTGTGGTGGGCATAGCTTGTAATAAGCCAAATTTTTTCTGTCTGGGTTTTTTATTCTTTTGACAAATATCACAATGTTTTACAAAATTGGTTATATCTTGCGTCATGTCAGGCCAATAATAATTAGGGGAGATTAAATTTAACATTTTTTTGGATACCAGGATGACCAAATTTTTCATGAGCAAAATATTAGATTTTTAATATGTAATACAAATTTAGATTATGCTATACTAGGTTTAAAAGAATGCTGTAAGTTTAATTTAATTATTGACTGTGCTACATGTAGAGTATTACAAGGAGACCTTGTTTTAAATGAATCTAAGAACATATCCAGTGATAAATTAAGGTTACTTCATTTTAATGTTAACTATGATTATCAGAGAGTGCAACCCGATTATGGAAAGATCATATCTCCTCAATCCTTTGTTCCATCTATTGTTGATAATTCTAAATTAATTGGGAAAATAAATTCTATAGAAAATGAAACTTTAAGGGAAAGTATAAGGGATTATTTAGATATATTTTCTAAAAATAAATTTGATGTCGGGAATTACTATCGAACCGCAACGTATTCTTCTTAATTCTGACCTACCAATATCTCTGAGGCCATACAGAACTTCCCCTTTAGAAGAAAAAGAGATTTCGGATCAAATTCATTCACTATTAGATGCTGGTTTAATTAAAGAGAGCAATAGTCCCTATTCTGCCCCTGTTACATTAGTAATGAAAAGAGAAGAAGGTAAAAAAACTGGATTATGTGTTGACTATAGAAAATTAAATGCAATAATGAAAAATGACGCAGAACCCCTACCTCGTATCCATTGGGGTTTCCCCGCGTAGGTTCGGATCCTACCGGCTTTTTTGATACATTCCTGTCGAAAATTGGCACATTATAGACGATCGCTATTGCTGTCGACTTGAACGTTCTTTCCACCAGACAATCGGAACATCTCAGTCCGAAACCACTAAAATTACCTGATAATCATATCGAGGTAGCCGCGGTCGAGATCGTTGAAATGTAGTCATGACACCCGGACAGGGCATCACTTCGAGTCGCTCACCATGAAGACAAATCTCGAAGTATATCACATCGGAAATCGTAGTGTATTAGCAGTCGTAAAAATTGAGCAGAGGCAGTGAAATCCAGAAGAAATTTCCCAAAAACATTAAAAAGAAGACTTAATAACTTAATAGATGAGCAGTGGCTTTATTGTGATCACAGAGATGAAAGCAACTCCACCAACTTTCGCTTCATTAAAACTGAACACATTTGAAGATATTGAAGAATTAGTAGAGCTTGAAGAACATACTACCGATGCATTAGTATAGACTCCCCAGTGACGGCAATTAGATGACAACCACTAATTCGTGCAAATTCTGTCTCCGAAGCCAGTGTAACCGTATAAATACTTCAAAATTTGGCCCAAAGGTACAAAACGCGCGAACAAGCTGGTCCACTCGCATCCATGTTCGGAGGGCGCTAGGGGGATAAAGAAGGCAGAGCTTTCTCGCTAATGGATGAAAAAATGAGGCCACGAAGACGTGTCTCTGACGTATGATTAAAACTCTTTAACAGAAGCGGCAAATTAAAAAGGTAAAAAGGCCTTTGGGCGCGAAAACCGCTTGGAATCATGGGATGCCGAATGAATTAAATAGAAATAAAAATGGTATTATAAAAGTTCCAAAGAATAAAAATTAAATGTCTCAAAAGAAGAAATTAGGCAGGTGCGTTTAGAGGCAGTGTTGCAATTTAAGAGAATAAGGTTTTAATAAATACGTGTAGCTTTTAACAGATTAAGATTTTTAGAATGATAAATAACAGAATATTTTGATTAAGTTATGGAATAAAATACAAAATAGATTTAAGAGATATTTTAAAAAGAGAGGGAAAAAAGAATTGAAGAATTTGGAATAATTTAACTAAAGAATTAGGGCGAAAATTTTTTATTATTACATATATATATATATATATATATATATATATATATATATATATATATATATATATATATACACTGGATTTTATTTGAAATATATATATATATATATATATATATATATATATATATATGTATATATGCATATGCATCATTATGACGTCCACATAAACAGGGTATTTTTGTCGCCAAATTTGGCGATATTTCGTTAAATGTTGCAAAGCTTGGAGAGAATTTGACGCTAGAGGCTATTTTTCATTGCGAATTTTTAAGGCGAGTAATCATGTATTAATATTATGCGGTTAATTAAATGGCATAACGCACGAATATTAATAAAGTTTCAATCTTTCGTCACTACACAAGACCTCTGTTCTTGCTATTATATTGGACTGTTATTATACTTACTCTTACTATATTGTTAGTCTTTACTCTCTTAAAAGTTTATTATAGAAAGAGAATTTACAGAATTAAAGCATCGAAACTGCCAGTTCTAGATTATTATAATTTTATAACATATATCCAGTTTATCAGTATGTACGTTAGAATGAATCTTCTATAATGAGGTTCCTCGCATTTTAGCTTCATGTGTTCGAGTAAATTTAGCTAAAATCTTAAAACCAAGACATATTGACATATTATCTAAGACGATTAGATGAGAATAATGATAGATTTTCTAATGAAAGAACGGCAGTGTGTCCGTAGATTTTCTAATCTTCCTTAATCGTTCCAATGTTAGAATGAAAGGGAAAAAAATTAGCATCAATAGGGTTTACTGTAAATATGGATAGCTTAACAGGCGTTTAACAAGAACCACTTCACTTCAGTGTAAATTACAGAAGATTACTTAACAGGATTAAAAATCTCCGTATTAGAGAGTGTAACGATGCAAACGGACATGAAGCGTTAATTCCTAAGTAAATTAAGCGGTAATTGCAAATAAAGATGAAATGGATAACAACACTAAATATAAGATATGCTGCCAATAATAACAAAGAGAATTTCTTTAACAGAAACTTCCGATTTGGCGAAGGATTGAGCAAGTAAATCTAATAGATGAAAATGAAAATCTGTTTGTCTGTCTGCACTTATATACAAATCAACAGTTTGGAAGCCAGAATTGTGAAATGTTACGTATAGGTGTATTAAAACACGGCCGCGGCAACTAAAGTAATCCGGAATCGAAATAATGTAGAGTTAATTTTTAAATAATAAAAAACCAAAAATCTAACAGCTTTTCCGGGAAGAGTGCCATATCCTGTGCTGGTCCGCGCAATTGGCAAAAAAATCCAAACTGCTGCCAAAAGGGGTGTGATGTCACGTAGATAAGGTCAATTCCAGTTGTTAAGTAAAAACTCCAAAGACGGAATATCGCAACAACCAAATCAAACATTTATCGCCAAAAACAACTCGCCAAATTTACCAGCACAGGATATTGAACTCTTCCCGCCTTTTCCTATTAAATTTGAACATTTTTCGTTATAGCAGTTGCCAACAATTAAAAATCCACAATGAAATTCTTTCTACAATAATTAATTTTCTATTGAAAGATTTCCACGTGAAAAATGAAAATAAAAATTAAAAGTTTCAGCAATGGAAAAAAAGATTAATATGACGTCATATTGGTAATATAACGGAAATTTTCAAACATTTCTCAATAATACAAGGAGTATGAGTATGTGTAAATACAGAAAGCAGGTTAATATGATGTTATTCGATAATTAAAAAAGAAAATTAATATAACGTCATATTGGAAGTTTAACGGACGTTTTCAAAGGTTTTGGAATCATACAAAGAGAGTATCAATATGAGTAATAGTGAAAGCAAGTAGGTAAGATGTCAGCAGGTGCGTACAACGTCATAAGAGTTTGAGGAACGTATTGAATCATGATAAAAACACGATTATAGAAATATTGGCATATTTTAACATTTTGAAGTTATCTATACAACATGTTTAATTTTGAAATTGATTTTTCTACACAAACATTCTTTAAATCTCGAACAACACCAGGTACTTCGGCTAGTTATGAATAAAAGTAATATGATGAAGTGCTTAGCATATATATAAGAAAGAATATATTGTTTGCCTGAGACGGCTAGTATTTTGATGTAAACTACAAATAAAAATATAGATTTGTAAAGCATAGTAAAATAATTTTAAAATTCTTTGGCATTTACACATTTAATATATTTGTATCCTTTATACATTTGATAAAACTTACAAAAAGCAGTGATATCCCATCAAAACACTTTCTGTAAAAAAAAAAGCGCCAAGTTCTCCTTAATGTTTCGGCCGTAAAAAATACTGATATCTGATGTTCGCCCAAGTTAAAAGTCAAACATCCGAAATCTTTCATTCAAAATGGCTTCCTGGGACTTGGCCGTTAATGCATTTTAGAAGGTTTTTCAAATTCTAAAGAATGTATAATGATCTACATGTCTACTACATTTTTTTGAACATTTTACGCATTTTGTTGTACAAAGTACTAAAATATAATACACATATTTAAAAACATAATTTCGAAATCACAGCTGTCAAGAATGGTCCACTCTGGTTCTCAACGTCTCATGTAATGTAGCACAATGTGAAATTTGATGAAAAAAATATTCATTGGAATTCGTGTTAATGACAATAGACCGTACAAAATTGTCATTAAACCATGGTAAAACTAAATGATGGTTAATCAAAACTAAAGTTTCTTGAAACTCAATGGTATGTATCACAAAGCTTTTAATTACAATATCATCATACGAATTTGCCTATTTGCATTCCGATATTACTTTTAAATGCATAATTTCCAATCATTAATTTTGAAATGATTTATCGACGTAATTATTTATTTCAAATGGAATATATGGCGTGTTCTAATTTATTTTTCTCAGTATTACATTCTTCTAATGTTTTTAACCTAGAATGCATTAACGGCCAAGTCGCAGGAAGCCATTTTGAATGAAAGATTTCGGATGTTTGACTTTTAACTTGGGCGAACCTCAGATATCAGTATTTTTTACGGCCGAAACATTAAGCAGAACTTGGCCCTTTTTTTTTACAGAAAGTTTTTTGATGGGATAAACCCTTTTCTTTCTACACTCATGATTTAAAGTAACCCCGGGAAGCGGTAGTCTTTTTAAGGAAGTGTTGAATTTAAGGGGTGGTCGTGGCCTTGAAGGACATTCCCCCCTTTAGCATCGAAAATTTCCCGGAAGATTTGTGGTGGGTTTTGTGCAGTTTAATGTTCCAGAAGTCAAACTCCCTGGAACATCACAGTGTAGCTCGATACTTCCCGGCGTTGTAGAAATCCCTCCCCGTAGAAAAATATCAGAATTTTACACTGATTTTTGGTATGTTTAAGGTTATCACTCCAGACACGGCCAACGCCATGCGTGTCAGCTGTACTTAATATATTTTCACACCATACAATATTATTCCAAAATTTGCTTGAAGGTGAAAACACAGCAGAAATTGAGTCTGCAAAGAAAATAATAATAATAATAATAACAATAATAATAATAATAATAATAAAAATAATAGGAATTTAAATTGGTGAAAAGTTGATATTCTGCACATTTGACTTGTTTTATAATAAAACCTCTTCTTTTCCGTGCTTAAGCGTAAAACTTAAAAGAAAAATCGTTGATTTTCTTTGCCGCTCTAGTTTCTTTAGATAATCTCTTTCCAGTAACTAAGCTTTCGCAGAATTTTAAATCTCGTTTATTGTCACATAAAATCTGCTGTCGACAGAATAGCTTTAAATTTATGTTATGATTTAGAAAATCGGCTTCTGTAATCTTATAGTCAATTTCAACTTAAATATAACTTTTGAATTTTAATGTACTTTTTTTTTTCTTATTCAATTAATTGTATTTAAAATTTAAATATGAGTCAACAATTATTAATGGCCTACAATTATAATTTTCACCTTGAAAATGGGATGCATGGAAATTTCTATTGATAAAATCTCCAGTTACATTCATTTAAACCAGAGATAAAAGCAAAATTTTGTTAATGGTTTTAATTTGAGTACGCAATAAAAACCAGCTGACGAAGACAGACGTTTGTTAGTTGCCCTCAAATATGCAATTGCAATAGTAGTTTTTTTATTGGACATGAAATATAAAAAGGTGATCCTTCTCTATTCTCATTCTTCGTACGTATGGAAAAAATGTCAAGTTTTACATTGTCAAAACTAGAATATTATGTAATGTGCGATATAATATTTTTAGGAAATCGACATTTTCCATGGGAAAGCACAGCGTTAATGTTTTCAAAAGGCTTTTGTAATGATAATAGTGTAAAATTAATATTGCAGATTCTGTTAAACGTTTACTTAAATGCTTCTTAGAGTGACATGTTGAGATCAGTAGAATATAATGTCTGATTGTTCAAGCACTTCCCGCTAGAAACACTCCAGACGTTCAGAGTACATTGAGGTGTATTACACTGTGACGGATAGTTTATGAAAATAGCAGAAATCATTTCATGTAATGTTACATATCCTTGTTGCGCATGATATCCAAAAATGTATTTTGTATATATTTATGTCATAAAGACGCGACATATAGAAAGCAATCTTCAGTTAAAAATTTATCATTAGAAAAAAAGTAATATCCTCATATCAAAACACAGATAATAAAGAAAGCTCACAAAAATTAAATCAATAGGCCCAGCCCTCACATATTTATTCTTGTAAAGCAAGGAAAAAGTGCCTGCTTTTCAGATATTAATTGTTGAAATCAAAGAAATATGTTGATTATAAAACATGTGCTGAGAAGTTAAGTCCTGGACGGGTCCGGTTATAGTTATACCCAGGCCAAACCTGCAAATTCCATTTGAAGTCAACCAGCAACCAGACAACAAAAATTTCCTCGACCCGCAGCCCGACCCGAACTCGCAAAAATAATTTTCGGCGACACGCAACCCCACCACTCCCGACATATTTCAACCCGCAATGAAAGAAACAATAATACATGTTTTAATGCTGTTAGGAAAAGTAATGTATAATTATATCTGTAATAACAATTTTATATATTATGTAAAATAATGGACAAATCTATATTCTTTAATATTCAAACATAGTGAAACCTCTGAATAACGGACACTTCGAGATTGTTGAATAGAGTCCTGCATTGGGTCGTTCTGTTTAATTTTTTTTGGGTAGGGATTACTCTTATTTTCTTACTGCCTGTCGGCTTTACCCAAAAATAATTCTACCGGGTCATATATAGGATTTTTTGCGCGTCGGATCGTTGGGATTTACACAAAATGTTTGAACAGAACTATGTTTCACATGAAAATAAATAAGTATTTAAATATGAATAAGTTCAGTTTACTGCATGCTAAAAAATAAAATGTATATAAGAAATGTAATCAGAGTCTTTTTACACGTGCAGTTAAAAAGAATTCTTTTTTTTCTCAGAATATGGAAAACATTACCAATATTTCATTTATGATACACACAAAAATACAAGTATCGTATTTGTGATAGTTTATACACACTCGTAGATTTGGAGTGCCCACTAAACCAAAGTATAACCATTACAATTATATAGGTTTCAGGAGTCGAAAGAGTTTTCGCAAAACAGAGGTGTCCGATTTTCGGGAATGTCCATCATGGAGGCCTTATTGTATATGTATATTTTTAACCTGCGAATATATTTTGGACATTCTTTTGAAAAAGTGGATCAATCCGAAACCGACATGCTAGAGTCAAAACTCGAAACCGACCCAAACACGAAATAATGAAAGTCAATCCGACCCGAAACGAACAATTATAGCAACAACCCGACCCGACCCGACCCTAACCGCGGGTCGGGTCGGGTGCTCGTGAAAGCGGGTAATTCGATCCGATGTAGGACTCTACGAGGGATATGTTGAAATAAAAATATGTGAATGTTAATGTTTAAATAAATTCGCTCCTTATATGGTCAGATATAAAATTATTTACAAAAATTACAAATATTTGTGACTAAAGCAAACGGGAGATAGTTAAGAGCAGAATCTTTTGATTTTAAAACAAAGACGAAAAGTCTGGTGAAAATAAATAATAATTGAGATTTATTCTCGTTAAAAATGTATATATTGTATATGTAATCATATATTTTATATATAGCAGTAAAATGTAATTCTATAATAGCCTTACGAATAGGTAAAACAAAAAAAATCGAATTTGAAATGTAAAAAAAAATTGAAATTTGGGAACATAATTGCTATGCTAGAAATCTGAAAATATGCCAAAAAAAGTTCAGTAGCATTTTTGTTTTTTAACACAAACTAATTGTGATCTAAAATAAATAAAAAAGAAAAAAAAAGTATTTTATGTCTAACCAAGAAACGATCATTATCTTTTTTAGCATTTTATGTCTCCGTTTCCTTTAGAGTTGTCTAAAAAAACTTTTTGAAAATTAGAGGCTTGTTAGAGTGATTTTTTTTGTGATAAAACTCAGATTTGAAATTGTTAAAAAGAAGTTTCTTTTAAAATAAGCGCATTAGATTGTTTTGGAAGGAAAGTATAAAATATCTTTGCCATATTGTTAAATTCTATTCAGTATTTGAAATATTTTTTTATTAAAAAAAAATATTCTTTTTATGTCTGTCATATAAATTTCTTCATTTGAAGATGTTTGTTGGTTTGAAATCTTAATTTTAATTTTGAAGGAATTACTTTACTTAATTTTTCCTATACTGTTAAATCTATCTATTTATATTTACCTTTAATTAACATTGAAATGGATTAGCTAAATTATTAAAACGTATTTTTTGTTGATGATATGTTGACTATGTCATTTTAATAATCTTGGGAAATCCGAAATTGTTGTCATAATACTTATAATTGTTGGGGAAGAATAAAACAGAAGTGCCTTTGCTATATCTTTAAATTTATGCAGTATTTGAAGGTCTTTTAATGCTAGATTAAATATTTTATAAATTTTAGATAACGCAGTTCCATTAAAGAAATTTGTTCAATTAATAACATTATTTTTTATTTTATTTTTTAAAGGATTTCTCGATTTTATTAATGTAAAATTTTAAATCTATTTTTATATCTACACTATCTACCAATAAGTATTTGGACACCTGTGATTGAAAAAAAAAATTATTCACATTTAATATTTAGTAGAGACACCACGAGAAGCAATTACAGTCGCAACCCTCCTGGGAATGCTTTCTACAAGTCCTTGAATAAAAGCTAGTGGTATTTTATTCCATTCGGCTTGGAGGAGAAAGCTAAGTTCCTTCACTGATTTTGGACAATTGTCGCACACTTTAATTCTACGATCCTATTCGTCCCAGATGTTTTCGATTGGATTCAGGTCTAGTCACGACGTAGGAAGCACACTGTCATCCAAAATAGTGCAGTAGGCGTCGGTGTTAAGCTAACCATTAATTGAGACCAAGGATCACAGACCAAACCAGGAAAAACATCCCCAGACCATAATTCCCCCTCCGCTGAACTTAACTGTGGGCACAATGCATTCTGGCAGGAGGGATTCTCCAGGCAGACGCCAGACCCAGAAACTACCATCCGAACAGTAGAGGGTGAACCTTGATTCATAACTCCAGAGAAACCATTTCCACTGCTATACGGTCCACTGTCGACGTGCTTTGCAGCACCTTAACTGCGCAGCGCGGTTGGACTTGATGATCAAAGGCTTGTGGGCGGAAGCACGACCATGAAAACCAAGCAGATGAGCTTTCTTATGGATGATAATCATCGAAACAACACACCCGGATACCTGTTGAAACTCTTGGCGTATGTGTATCATTGGTTGAGTACGGTTCTTCCGAATTTCTCTGCACAACACTCGTCGGTCTCTATCTCCCAGTTTCGTGGATCTGCCTACTCTGGGCATTATTCCGACAATCACCGCTCACCTTCCACTTCTGAATCACATAGGCCACATTCGATTTTGAGAAATTCGGCTTGCTAGATATGTTAGATATAAAGGATCGGCCATTTCTGTAGTACCCGATGATTACGCCTTTTTCGAAATCAGATGACTGCACTTCGTGGCATCTTGCATTCGATTTATACTAATGTTGTCTTTGACCGTATATTTAACGATGGAGAGCGTGACATGTATCAGTACCGCAGATATTGGCATTTGCATAGGTGCCCAAATACTTATTGGTAGATAGTGTATATTTATAAGTAATAATTGAAAGTTTAACTCTATGATAATATACATGTATGAATATTTCTTTTTGGTTAATATGTATCGCACCCTTTCATTTTAAAAAGCATAGGATGCCGGTCGTTTTAGCTATTCTTTTAAACAAGGTGAGCTAAAATTCGTTGACAAAATTCAAATTCCCTATAAAATTAGGTAATTAGAATAGGAAAGTGCGGTTTGGATGAAAATGTATATCATGATATATTATTTTTGAGCAAATATTAAAGTTTACTCCAAATTCCACCCAAAGGGGGCGATGTACTTCATAGTAAGCTAGAAAGGCATTAAAAGGTTAAGATAAGCAGTTAGAGTATTTTTCCAATCATTGACAAATCGATTATGATTGACGTTATCCGACACAGTGCCCGCAAAAAGCATTCATAGTGCGCGTTCTGAGACCGAAACGCGGGTTACTCGTATAATTTTGGAATGACGTCATATGAGTTGCTTAGGATAAAGTTGGGTTAAAATGGCTGTGAACGCTTTTGGGTAAAATTATGGGCATGTTTACAAATAAACACATTCGTCAACTAATATACCACTAAATTTTTATCATAGTGATCATTGCAGAAATCGTTCTGGTGACGTTGACCAATTATATCATAGATCTGCTTAAAGTAGACAAAAATAGTCAGAACTCAAGTATAGGAGTTATAAAGAACGACAGTTAACAGTTGCAGTTAGTTATAAAGCGAACAAACAAACCAGGTTTCTCGCGCTCGTGATCACTTTACCCTACAAAATTTGTAGGTAATGTGGGTTACCAGAAGTCTGTGTAATTTCCGGCTCTAAACGGTACGAGTACCCTGCAAAATGTCAAGTGATATCATTTTCTGAAAGCTTCGTGTTACCCATGGGTTACCCAATGTAACTCAGTTTGCAGTACGTGAACGCACCCATATTCACTGCGCTCTTTTATAACATGCTATTTTATGGAAATCCCTTCAATTTGTAATATCTCAAGTATGTCATATGTGAAAAACAGAAATCGCCTAATAAGGACGGGAAGTATAAAGCCTGGTAGAAAACTATGGAATGTATCAAAGTTGTGGTAAAGAGAGCTCAACAGAATGAAATGTGAATGCAATCAGTAATTCTGGCTGTTCGAAACGACATGGCGGTAAATAAAAAAACCACGGAATATCGTATTACAAAAAGAACTCCTTATTTTGTTCTATTTTGGTATAATACCTGCCAAATATCAGTAAATTAATGTTAAGTCATGTATTTATTAAATTATGGTCTTCTTTAAAACACACACGCTTAATAAAGTCACTTTAAAGTGTCTTTTGTTTTGAACTGTCTAGGCCACAATTAAACAGCGACAAGAGTATGCATGATTTAATATAATAATATATATATATATATTATATCCAACAACATTTAAAATCTTAATTCTCATGTAATACAGTTTATTGTTATCTGAAACTGTAACGTGTCTTTACTTAGAACAGTTAGCTTATATACACATAATTTTATCTATAGTTACTTAAACTGTGTGTCAAAAATATACTTTTTCTAGTAATATAAGATTTAAAAACAAAACAAACAACAAAATAAACTATGAGCATTTTCACAGACTCAGAATATTTTCCCATATTTTTCGTAATAATAATCACAGAATCTTTAGGTTTTTTATACAAATTTTTATACAGAGATTCGTATGACAATGGAAAAGTTCTCCCTTTTTTTAACATTCTTTAAAAGTATTGACAAAGAAGACAATAAAAAATAATATTAAAAACTAAAAATATTCAGAACAAAATGTTTTGTGCACATTTATTACATGTTGTTGAATTTAACGAAATGAAAAAAAAACACAAAACACAGTTAAAGAAATCCAGGTGTTAAAGTTTTATGTCTAAAAGCTTCGAGGAATTATTGTGTTTGAAAATATTTGAAAGAATTTTTAGAGATAGTGAAATATTTTTATTGACGTACAGTTTTGTTGTTTCATTCTTTAAAAACATTTGATGGAGGAAAATTACAATTTATTTAACGTATTAAAGGATGTTTTAAAATATAGTCTGTTTACTTTTTTTTCTTAATTTTTCTTTTATAAATTGAATAAGTGTATGTAAAAAAGTATAGATAATATTTTAGAAATAAACTGATTTTAGTGTTAGGTAAGAGAAATATATTATTTTTTATACATATAGATTAAAGGCGTGGTAAAAGAGTTCATATTATTTACGACGTTCTGAACGTGGTGTGTCTTCTCGGGGCAATTGGATTTTTACGAGGGCACAATTCGAGATTTGAGATTGACACATTCCCTGTCAGTTTATTTTCCGAAAAAGGAATGTTGTAGACTAAAAATAAAATCAATACTATATTTAAAAAAAAAATACTTTCTTGTTGAAGTTTTAAAAAGTCCGCGTAATATTTTCAACATAGAATAATAATCAGAATAATTGTATAAAAAAACTCTAACGCTATTTAAACATTTTATTTTATTGTTTTTCTGGTATATATGATTTTTTGAATTTTTGTAAAATATTTTTAACGAGTATTTATTGAATGATACAATTTATATTCGCTCTGCCATATGTCAGATGAAGTACTTTTGTACATGAAAGGAAATAATATATTATATAATATTAACTATCTTCAACACCTTTAATCTAAAAGATATTTGGAATACCTAAAGGAGATACTACTAACCTTAATAAATTACCAAACGATTTCTTAGGGCTTTGGTGCAGGCCTTATACTCTGTATATAAATATAAATTATGACATATACAGTGTGTCCGCTAAAGTCCGTTGTCACCCCAATAATTTCTGAACTGTAAGAGCTATAGTTATAAAAATGGGATCTAGGTTTACTAAAGTTGCCATGCTCTACGCAAAAAAAACCACTTACAGCGCTCCCTGGTGGCTAAATTTGGTGTTAGCGTTTTTATTTCAACAATGGTACGAGATACGGGAAAAAAGTCAATTACAAAGTTGTTCAGCGTTATCGATTTATTACAAAAAAAATCTTGCTGGCAAAAACAATACAAATGTAAAGCACGTGTTTGATCGCGTTGTACAAAACTGCACTTATCGGGAATGAGGCTCATTTATCTCTGATACTCAAAATGGTGTCCTTCAGTAACAATACACATCTGGACACGGGATTACACTTCCCGCTGCACATTGTTCAACATGCAGGTGACACGCTGGCACAAGCATTCGTAATATGGTTTCGAAGTTCCTGCAATGTTGGTGGAGCTATTGCATACTCTCGCTGTTTCATGTATGACCACCATCTATACAAATTGGAAAAAAATACTTTTTTACGGTATGTGATATTAAGATTTATTTATGTAAAGATGAATACTGTATACCTACTGACAATTGAAACTCTATATTGTGACATTCCGCGTTACAATTTTGGGAGTTTCGAACCAAATAAATATGCATTTTACGCCTTCTACTTCTAACATTACTTTACGCAAAGTGTCTTCTCTTACTAAATCTGTGATGCTGAACAACTTTGTAATTGACTTTTTTCCCGTATCTCTTACAGTTTTTTAATTAAGAACGCTAGCTCCAAATTTAGCCGCCAGGTGGCGCTGTAAGCAGTTTCTTTGCGTAGCGCATGGCAACCTTCCTATACCTAGAATCCATTTTTATGACTATTGCTCTTGCCGTTCAGAAATTATCGGGGTGACAACGGACTTTAGTGGGAACACTGTATATTTAAAAAATTAAAATCAGGTTAATGTGGATTAGCTTACGTTCAATTGTCGATAATAGAAAAGGATACATCCCGCTAACTCAGAAGTGTATTATGGGGGGAAATACAAATGCCTAATTAAATTCATAAAGTTGACAATTAAGAAGTTCTTCTTGTATATTTTTTTATTCATAGAGAAATTTTAGTGGCTGAAAATTTTACACTTGTTCTTTTATCAAGTATTAAAATCAATTGCAAAATGTACCAATGCTTTAAAATTTTTTATGTCAAATGTGAGGGTCTTGTCAAGAAATTTTGTGAAGAAAAAAAGGACGACTGTAAAACACTTTTGTTTTACACCAATGTAAGTTTGTAAAGAGCAATAAAACTATTCTAGATATAAAAGTGAAGATGTATTACTTTGTTTTTCGTTTCATTTATACAGGTATGTTAAAAAAAATATTTATTTCAAACTTTTACCTGTTTGGTAATCTAACAAATTGCGTAATAACTTCTCATCGTTAATGCTCGTTTAGGCTTCATTCATTTGAATAATAATTCATTCTTTAAATAACAATAATGTTAAAAAGGGGAGAAGGGCATCGTGATTTAAAGATCATTTGGTGGGGGAAAGGCCAAGTAAAGTTTGGGAACCACTGGACTAAAATATTGATGAAAATACAAAAATATGTTAAAAATATGAGAAGATTTACTTACTTTTAATCTTCAACTCATTTATTACTTATATGTTTTTTCAGATTATTTACTGGATGCCAGGCCGAAATAAACTACCATGCTTTTAATCTCACATTTATCTTCTCTTTCAAGTAAGTAGATTATTACTGATCTCAAAGGTCAGAAAGTATTTTCACAAACAAAACTTAAGAATATCATTTTAGAGGATTCCAAAATAATGGTGTAAAGTTGTTTCAAGTGAAAAGTAATAAAGAATCATAGAAAGATTAAGAATTATTGTTTTATGTGTTTCACCACGTTGTTATAGATATCCGAAAATATATCTTCTTTTCGATATCAAATGTAAGTCCAAACACACCCACATACTTGAAATCGGATTATCAAACTTTCTTCTAAAAAAAATAAACCTCAGAAAAGTGAATGAGATAAAACATTTCTTAAATTTTTTATAATACTTTTATAATTTCCGTTCCGGTTTTTCGGATCTATCGAGGCTTAGCAGAAGTGGATATATTCTACGAATCAACATGAATATGGCTGGTAAGTTTTTTTTCTATCAGCAAATTACAAAAATCTAAAAGTCACAAATCAAAGGGACAGAGATATATATTTAAAAAAAATAGTTTTGGATATATATACAACTTTTTTAAATGCAACTTATCAAATCAAAATATTGTATAATACAAATTTATTAATATTATATTTACAAGAGCCATTTTATTTGCGAAGAGCCTTATTAGAGGAACTTCGGTTACTATGGAACAGTCGGGTAATATGGAATAGTCGTCTAATATGGAATAGTCGCCTAATATGGAATAGTCGGGTAATATGGAATAACCGGGTAATATGGTATAGTCGGGTTATATGGAAAACCAAGGTTTCTGTTTGGAAAGTGCTGGTACCAAGCAGTAATATCATGAACTACTTTAGAACATTTCCAGAATGCCCCCCAGAACGCGCAGTTCGTCGGTCAGCGTCAGAGACCTTTGTGTGAATAAATATTTCTGTTTCGTGTTTGAAAAGTTTCAGGAGATAATTTTTCAATATTTTTATTCATTATTAGAAGTAATATTTTTATATTAAAATTAAGCATGATGTACATCGAAATACTAACAGTTTATGATGTAATACGAGTTTTTAGTTAGCTATTCACAACAAATAATCATAGAGTACTTTTTTCCAAACCGGTGGTGTCTGGTTATATGGAATAGGAATATATCATAATACCCCATGATTATGGTGCCGCAAAGATAGATACTTATATTTGTGATTTGTGTTAATCTAAAGTATGAACTGGAATACATTGATTGACTGCCTAGACACTATATTTTGGTCATGCTATCTTGAAACCATTAGTACTATTTTTTGCCAAATTTTGTTCGTTTTCTTCATTTTTAACCCCCTATTCCATATTTCCTGGCTATCTCACAATATTATCAAAATAAGTTTATTATTATTAATATTAATATTTGTTTGAAAGTGATGAAATTTCGTTAAATAATTTTTGTTTATAAAAACTAGATAGTTGAAGTTAGTAATTTTATTCAGTTTTCGGGTTTTAAACAATATCGGGCTGTTGTATTGTTCCAAATGTAAATAGTATTCCATAATACCTGAAGTTTATCTACACCATCCCCAGTTTCATACACCTTAATTTTAGGGCACTTCCGAGATAAAACTGGATAATAGGACATTAATGGCGTTTTATCATCATAAGATCATCTTAAAATTTTTGCTTCACTAACTACAAAATGTTGTTTTTGTTCTATTTGTGGACGGAAATACACGTTTACATGGAGCTGAACTTATAAGAAGCAACAATATTAGCTCCATGAGTTTGATGATATCTGGGAAAAATACTGTATCTTAAAAATAATAATTTGAATGAAAACCTCATGCTCAAGCCTTCTAAAGCTCATTCAGATACATTTTAAATTACGGTTTCGCGACTTCGAGATATTTTCATAGAATTCGTCAGCGAATTTGTTATTTTCCACTGCTTCTGGGATAACTAAAATGTTTGCAGACATATTTGGATTTCTACTCGCTGTTTGGCGACTGTCGAGCGTCATTAGCTAAGTCTACACCTATCCCTTGTAAAACAATTTGCAGATAATTTTATAAGTGCATTTTAATAAATAAAATTTGATGAGAGAATTAGCAGAAAAAATACATTTAGAATAACAATATGCTATATAAATCTAACAGTACAACAAGTCTTTAAAAGAAATATTAACTATTAATTGTTATAAATGTGATTTCTGAATGTCTTAATCTAAGTATTATCAACTAATGCAAATACATACATAAAACATATATTGCAAAGCAAAAAGAAACATAACACATATAATACAAAAAAAGCTGAAACATAGCTCACAACAAACTGAACATAACTAAGATTAACATATACGACATGCATTCGAATACATGATACTTTCTCAATAACTTCATATAGTTACTACTATAAAATCATATCCGTCACTGTGCGAAATACAAGCATTATTATTTTTTAAATGTATAGATTTTTTTAATATACATTTCATGCACAGAAAAATTCGTAATAACGCAGCTGACCGATTAACAATATTTTAAGCAGTAATGTTTAGCAGTTAGCACTAATGTTAATATAAAAGACCAGAAATAATAATCATACTTATAATTTTATATAAACTAGGGGATTCAACATGGAATTCCAGTGTTACCGAATAGAGGTGAAAACCATTTTTTTATTACAAACATAGATTTTTTACATTACACACACACACACACATATATATATATATATATATATATATATATATATATATATATGAATGTACGAGCATTCTTACATGAAAACTAGCAATAATGTATTCAAATAAAGTTTTGAAATTTATTAAAAGCGATAATTTCGTATTAGCCACATATCAATAGTTAATAGCTGAAGAAATCGCCAAAAAGTTCGTTACGTACAGGAGCCTTTTTGATTCTGATAATTTCAGTAGTTTAAGTGCGTAGTTTGATTACATGTATGTTAAATTTGCGTTTTATTTATATTACTTTACTTTTTTTGTTTTTTAATTTCGTTATGGAATGTTATCCGGAAACAAATGCTCAAACTATATATATTGTTTTAAGTTCAAATGGATTAATCTTTCGTAATCGGGTTTCACTCGATAGAGATAGATTTTAAAATTCGTGCTTTAAAATTCTTTTAGAAACCATAAAAAATCTGTAAGACGAGATACAGGGCTCGAACAAGAAATATTTGAAAGAACTTTTTTCTGTATTCGACAGTGTAAAAATTGAAATTGTGCAATGATTTAGAGGTATAAAAATGCACTAATTTCGAAAATTACTGGTAAGCTGTTTCCACCTTCAATATGACGTCGGTGTTCTTCACGGACATTTTCTTGCTTTACAATATAGATAATTATAATATTTAATCGTTCGAGTAGCACCGTTTTCTTTTTCTCCCACAGTCATAATTTGAACATTGCTGAGTGTTGCATGATTAACTCAGTAAGATTTTATACAAAAGCAATTCCGATTTGCTGCTTTTTTCAAATAAAGTTGTATTATAAATTCAAATAGCGAACAGAAGAAGATGATAATAAACATTCGTTTCAAAATTGTGGGGTTTTAAAAACCGCGGTAAATGAAAATGTATTTAATATTAACCTTCTTTTAGTAAACCTATTTTACATTTTAACCGTTTATTAGACTAAAATTTCAAGAAATATTTAAAATAAAATTTTCACTTAAAAACGTGGATTCTTTTAAAAATAATATTTGTTTTATTGAATGTACCGCATGTATACACACTTTTGCATATGTATGGAATATTATTTCTGAATTAATTCCAAATGTGGTTTAATGCTATGTATGTCTTATGAATATTTAAAAGGTATCTTTATGAAAAGTTTTAGCAGTGAATTGCGTGATTGGTTATTTTTGTTATCTTAAACTGGTGTCCTAATTCTTAAAATTAAAATTAATTTTATTTAAAGTCTGTCTAAATGGGCTCCTTCAAAATCTTTTTGCCGTAATTTGTCAATAATTGGAAACAAGTCATATAAATTATTTCGTAAAAACAAAAATTCCATTTAAAATTACTTAAAGGCATTTTATTGAAGTACATACATTGTACATCTAAAATATCAAACCAAGTACTTTTGAGCATCTGACGTGCTCTTCATCTGGGTTAAAATGGTTAAAAAACAGAGGTTGAGTTCATTCATTTATACTTGATGGGCTGTTCCAAAATTCAAACTGAAAATAGGGGAAGGATATACTGTTTGGACTGTTCCAAAATTCAAACTGAAGTGAAGAGGGTGTTTATGATTTTTTTTATCCTTCCAAACAACATAACCTTAACCCATTTTCAGTTTGAATTTTGGAACATCCCATCAAGTATAAATGAATGAACTCGACCTCTGGTTTTTGAACTATTTTAACCAAGATGATGAGCACGTCAGATGCTGGAAAGTACTTGATTTGATATTTTAGTTGTACAATGTATGAATTTTAATAAAACATCTAAAGTAATTTTAAATGGATTTTTTTAATGAAATAATTTATACGACTTGTCAAAATAAGATGAATTAATGCTTCAAGAAACTTGAAATAGTTTATATAATCTTCACTTAGTAATTGAAACAAGTACATATGTTGCTCATATAAACAAATAAAAATAATATTTCCAAAAAAAAAAAAAGAATTTAATACACAATTAGGCTTTAAAAATTCATGTCATTTCTATCAAAGTGTATGCTTAATGTTTATGAAACCTTTATCTTAATTGCTTAAAATTAAAATTAACAACCAATAGTACGTAAACAAGTGGTTAAAAAAATTGCACTCGTTTTCTGTAAAATATTTTGCTACCTCATAATAGTAAATTAATTTTGTGAGATATAGTCCATAAATGACCTTTTAGTGCTCAATTTAAAAATTCCATGTGTTTAATTAATTTTTAACGCACTATTTACTATGCTATTACAAAAGCTGATAAAAAAAATTCTTACTAGCACTAAAATAATATACGCCTAATGAATACAACATTAACATCATAAATAACTTACATATTATAACGAAAGTTTCTTTGGATTTCCATCATAGATTAACAACCCCAGTTTCTCTCAAAATTAAACAAAACTTTTGTATATGAGATGAGGCGGAGTGTTTTGGTTTATAATACACTGGAAATACAAATGAGTGGAAATTTGTAAGAGTATTATAAATTACGATACATTTTTATGAAATAATGTAATATTTAATTAAAATAACTAATGAATGTTAAGAAACATTTGGTCTGATAATGATTTGTTTACACCCTATAATTGTGATATTTAAAAAATATATGAAAGTCTAAATTGCTATAATTGGACGACAGTTGAATACAAAGTCACAAACTGTTTATTAAAATAAAAACTACATGTAATATAAATTTTACTATATAAAAAAGCTATAGAAAATTATATTATTTCCATTACAGTGTATTTTTCAAATTTACGTCATTTGATTTTAATTACACATATTTTTGATACCATAAGATATTTTAAGAATTTAACAGTTTTCAATAAAATATGTTTGATGTATCATTATTATTCATTTACATTGGGAACTAATGACCCATACAGCAGTTACCAGAACTTCATTTAAAAGTTTTCAAATATTTAATTAATTTCCACCATTTTGATAATTAATCCAGTTGTAAAACTGATAAGAAATATCTCTCTTAGGCATCGTGGATATACAAACGAAAGCGCTAAAAACATGTCGTAACGTCAAATTCTTTGTTTTCCAATCATAAATTAACTACACGGGTTTCTGACAAAGTTAGCTAGAACTTTTGTGTATGGAGCAGACTGATGGTTTTTATAATCTACTGATAACACAATAAGTGGAACTTTGGTTTTAACAATTAAGAAGCATAATTTGCATTGAATGTAACATAAGTTTTCATTAAAATACCCCTTTTGTTTCAAAAAGCAATTAGTCCGATAATTATCATTTTTGACAGTTTATGCAAAGTAATATCTTCAAAATTTCAGAAACGAACGCACGCAAGCACTAATAGTACAAAATAGGAAATAAATTTTATGTAAAAATAATAAATATTAATTACTTCACAAGAACTTTGCAAGTATTATTAAATTGAACTAGAATATCTAACAGATTTCATCAATGGATTATCATTCATTAAAACTAATGTTTGATATGTTCAATGATAGATATAATATTACGCACAAATGATTAGAAAATACTTGTATAAGATATTTATTAATAGATTATTTGGATTAACATGATTAGTTTGCTTTATAGTCTGATAATAATTACATTTTTGGACAGGCACTATCTCAATTTAATTATCTGTTCTAAGCGAAGAAAATATCGTGTTCGATAAAAGAAAACGTACTTTTTAATTAATTTATTTTCACTTTTTGCATTAAAATTAAATCATTTTCGCTTATTACCATGGAATGCTTTACTTTCACTGGTAGAAATATGCATTGGTTTCCTATGAAATATATTTGATATCTCATTATCATTAATTCATTTGTGATTTATGACTCATAAAACAATTTTCGAACCTTATTAAAAATATCCGAACATTTAATTAACTTTCCACTACTAAATTTCTATTACAAAAACTAATAAAGAATATATTTCATGATCGGAAATTCTATGCTCATCGTAAATACACTAATCAAAGCATGAATAACTTACACATCATAACGAAAAATTCTTTGTTTTTCCATCTTAAATTTGCTATTCAAGTTCTGAACAAAAATAGATAAAACTTTTGTATATGAAGCAGTCGGATTTCATTTATAATCTACTGATAATACAATGAGCTAAACATTGAAGGGTAGGTAAAAATTTAGAAGCATGCTTATCTAAAAACATAATTTTTTTAAAAGTATTTATTTCTTTTAGAGAGCAATTAATCTGATAATAATGATTTGATGACAGCTTATTGGATAAAAATACAAGAAGTCGGCTAATTTTGTCTTTTAGTTGTCGGCTAGAAAGAACTCTTTTCATTCCAGAAACAAAATTGCTTAATATTTTAAAAGAAAAAAAATCACAACATTTTTTTGCTATTGGCTGATGATTGGTGAAAGGACTATGAGCTATATTCCTTTTAAATGCTAAAGGTGTAAATTAACAACATAATATAAATTAAAATAACTTTTATTATTTGTTTTACATGTTTCGACATTTTTACATCTTTCCGAGTCATTTTCAAAAACAAAATGAGAATATTCCAAAGTTGCACAATAAGTGTGCAACTTTGGAATATTCTCAAAATGACTCGGAAAGAGTCGAAACATGTAAAACAACTAATAAAAGTTATTTTAATTTATATTATGTTGTTAATTTACACCTTTAGCATTTAAAAGGAATATAGTATTACAAGATGTTATAATTTATTATATTGTTATATAAATATCGATGCAGGATTATGAGCATTAGGAAATTATAATAAGGTAGGTGCCCCAAAGGTGGCCATAGTTAAGCTTTGAGGATTATTTTTTATTATTTTCTGGTTGGGTGTGTGCGTCTTAATTTTTGTTTGTAAAATTTTACACTTATCTCTAACTCATATCAAGTATACTTTCCTTTGTAAAATAAAATTTAATGACTTTTATAATACAATTTCAAAATGTTAGCCTTTGGGCTACCTTTAGCGCATAGTGCTCCAAAGTTGACCCACTTATTGAAATCACTTTTAAAATGTGAAAAAATACTCGGCACAACTATTTTGCTTACTATTATGCTCTGATGATCCTTTCTTTCTTTTGATATCTTTCAAATTTTTCTTCTTAAACTTCTTATGACACGAAAAGACCTTAAAGCACTTTTTGTGCACGGTAGTTCAGGGATTTTATTTTGGGAGTTACTGACTTCTATTGAGTGATCTCTGGTGTTAACAATAAATGGTAATAAGTTTTTTCAGATATTTATGCAGAATTTTTGAAAATCACCCTTACTATACTGATTTCCAAATTTGTTTGCTAAGTTTGCCACCTTGATAACATGTGTATGGTCGCCGATAGCACAAATCATCAGATTAAATATTAATCTGATAAATTTCTTAGAATTGAAGTAAATGTGGTTAAAAGGAAAGAAATAGCATTTCAGAGAAAACGCATCATAACTCAAAGTTCTAAGAATTTAAACACGTATAAATTAAAATATCGTCTTACCTGGAAATTAGAACGATTACTCCCCAAAAGTGAAATCACTGCATAAAATGACGGAGGGTCAAGGTGATCTCTTTAAATTCATCCACGTGCACTGAAGATACACGATTGACAATGTAGCAGCACCATTTTTTTTATTAAAAATTAAATTAATTCTACTTTTGAGGGGTGGGATGCACTAGGAACGCTGGCCACCTTTGGTTCACCCACCTTATTTCATTTGGAATAAAGAATAAACAATTTAGAAAGCAATATCTAATTTAATGCGACTGCTGGGGAGTATTTAGATGCTTACCCTATATAGTAATACTATCAGAATTTTAAAAGATTTAAGGTAAAGCTAGGAGAGTCTGCGCACAATTCAGCAGAATAATAAAAATACATATAAATATAAATTTTTTTCCAAACTATGCATGAATAATTTTGACTTCATTTGTTTTTTCTGCATTTCCATTGTTATTTTGTTGTTAGGCTGTAATTTAATAGAACAGTTGTAATAAAACCAAGAAAGCTATTTTGCGCGATTTGTCCTTACAGGGTTGGTGTGATTGCGCACATGGGTAAGAGAGATTGTTATTAATAATAACTACAATTTAATTGTTAGCAATAATAATTACACTTAAATGGCATTGTTTTAAGGCTTTTGTGAATAAATATTATTGTTTTAGGAGTGAATATTTCAACCTAATGGTACAATTCCAGACATTCAGATCACCCATCCTCATTGCCCAGTATTTTTTAACAAAGGAATTTATTGCCAAATTTAGTTTCGATTATTATGGGTTTTTAAAAAATCATTTCTAAATTAATTCATTCACATGTTTTACATGTAATTTGTAATCTATGCAAATTTACCATTGATCTGCGTAATCTCTCCTAGCATGAAAACTAATGGGAAACAATGTGCTATCTCTCCTAAGTAGCAGATGCGTAAACTCTCCAATTTCGGTAGGAGAGATTGTGCAGTCTTTTATTTAAATATAGCCACATTTAAAACGAACCAGCGGTGTTTGCACCGTTAGTTTAGGTTAGTAGTTTATGAGAAATCGTTTAAGTTTAAAATATTTTGTAATACTGATACTATATAGAAATTCTGACGAATAGTTATGAAAATTCAAGCACTTACTTTAGAAAAACAAAACAAAATATAATGCTTTATCCTAGACGCTCGAAACAATCGACGTGCACATTCAAGTAGACACTGCTCTACTGCTGTTGTACAACTACCTGGAGTCGCTGCGCGCGGACTCTACTCCTTCCCCCCGAACCTCTTTGTGCGCAATCTCTCCGACCGCGTCATCTCTCCTGGCTTTACCTTACATAAAAACTATGTTGATATACTCGTGATCGTAGTTCGATGTAGGAAAAAATCAGTAACAATTGCTGCTTAAGATGTGTGTAAATATTATTAAACAGAATTATATTTTATAGATTTTGTCAGAGTAAATATAATTTAAAAAATATTTGACATGTTCTAAGATAGGCATATTGCGACTGAAGCGAATGACTACACTGTGAAAAAACAAACACAAAAAAATATTTATTTCTTAATTTAACTTTTGTTTGTTAAAATTTTGTGACAATACGATGAGTGAAGCGTTATGAAAGTGTTTAAAAAATTGCGAAGAATATTTATGGAGTACCATTATTTTAAATTAAAATACATATTTTGTCTTAGAAGGCAATTTATCTGATAATAATGATTTACTAAAAGATTATTATAGTAATATTTTAACTATTTCGAGCGTCTTAATTACCATAACTTGCCGACAATTGAAAACAGGGTCGTGTGTTGAGAAAATAGAAATAAGTCCTTTAGATTTTAATGTATTATTAGTGTTTGGAAATTTTTTTAATTTATATCACTGTGTTTACATCAAATTTAAATAATCATATATATTAAAACGACAAGCTAAAAATTTTTGCGCAAATTAGATATTTTTGTGCATGCGTGAGATTAAATCTAAAACATGTTCAGTTTTAAGATACACTTGGACGCGGTCAATGTAGCTGAGTGGACTCAAGCGTTAGTTTAAGCTCTGGCTCTCTGCAGAGAAAGTGGGTTTGAATCCCGTTTCCGACAGCATGATTTCTGCTGCAATTCATTTCAATTACTGTCACATTTTCTGAAAAAGAAGTTACCCATATAATTTGTATTTTTTTATTCGAATGTTTTTTAATTAAGGAAAGTTTAATACTCGACAATATATTTAAAAATTAAAAATTGTATAAAAAATACAATACAAATACAAAATATTTGTATTAAAAATATTTATTTTTTTTAAAATTGCATATAATTATTATCGAATAAATAAATTGAAGTGATCTACAATTTTTTCTATATTTTGTATGACCATTATCAAGAATATATTTATATATGTATACTAAGAAAAATATGCGATTATTTTCCTTAAAAAAATAAAATCATGAGATAATAGAACGAAAATCATTCTTCTACGAACTATAAAATAAATTTTCTATATATTGATATTTTAATAATTAAAAATTTCAGAAAATTTGGACAACAAAAACTATTTTTTTAAAGCTATGAAACAACCCTACGTGAAAAAAAAACAAGAAAAATGTCTTCTTACGAGTACTTGTACCACTAAATATCAATATATTTTTGTGAATTTTTCATTTAAATATATAAATACATACAGAATCGGGTAAAAGATTTTATAAAACAATACAAATTTGTGGTTTATTTAAAGTTTTTAAACGGTTTTAGTTCGGGAAACGCCGGGCGGATCAGCTAGTGAGATGTTAATTACAGACCAGTAGTAAAAAATACATTTGCTTTCTGCACAATATAGTTGATATATCCATGGAATTCATTTACATTGTAATTAATGGCTGATAAACCAATTTTCTGAACTTTATCTAAAAATGTCCTTGTGTTTAACTAATTTTCAACGTACTCATAATTATTCTATTGCCAAAAACTGATAAAAAATTCTTTTAAGCACTAAAAATTGTTTACGCGTTATGAATACACTAATGAAAGCATGAATAACTTACATGTCAAAATGAAAAATTCTTTGTTTTACCATAATAATTAACTACCCGAGTTCCTGACAACGATAGATAAAGTTGTTGAATATGTAGGAGACTGTTTTAGCTTATAATCTACGGATAATACAATGAATTAAAATTTGAAGACGTACTTAAAAATTTAGAAGAATGTTTACCAAATAACTTCATTTTTGCTTGAAATATCTATTTTGTCTTAAAAAGCGATTAGTCTGATAATAATTATTTGTTGACAGTTTATTATAGTAATATGTTTTTTGAACTTTGAACGGAACAGGTGCAAGCTGTATTGACACAATTATGAATAAAATAACACTAAATTTTAATTACTTCTTACGAAAACAGTCAGGATTACTAAAATGAGGCGGTGCCAATTTTACAGTGGAATATTTATTTATTAAACAAACTGTCTCATATGCTCTATGAGAGATATAATATAACTTGTTCAAATGACTAGAAAACATTCCTGTATTACATTAATTAGATTATATGTAATAGATTATATATAATTAAAGTTCCACATTCAAAAGGCTGTAAAAAAAGAACCACTTGTCAGAATGATCTGATATTTCATCTGAGTATACATGAGGTAATGGAAATTTGTTTTGCGAAAGAAAAAAGTTCAAAATGTGGGCCGATAGATGTACTCGTCATAAGATGCTAATTATAAGACAGTGACACATTACACTTGTGATAAAAAGGCGGGGAACACGCAGTTCCTGTTATTTTGTGTCGAAGAAGGTAGTCATGACTCTATCATGGAAGGATCGGATTTTGCTTGTGAAGCTTTTTTAAAAGAACGGTGACTATGCGGCAATTGCATCGAAGAAATTCCGGATAATCAAGGGCTTATGAAACGGCTCTGATTCAATGACTGCTTTCGGAAACTGATTGATACAAGAAATAAAGAAACTGATTGATAAATTCGAAAAGACGGGTTCATTTGACGGGAAATGTGGCAGAGGGAGGAAAGCAATTGGTTTGATGTCAGTGGAGGATGTGGCTACAGCATGGCAGGAAGTGGGAACGTGCAGTGCACGGGGAATTTCCCGAATTTTAGACATTCCTTTCAGCACGATTCCTAAAATTTTACGAAACATTCCGCAATGCTATCTGTACAAAATTACGCGTGTTCAGGAGATGCTTCCTGCTGACCTGTCAAAAGAAGAAGCTTTCGCCCTGCAATTTCTTTCTCCAATAGAAGTGGACAATGCATTGCCATGGAATATTTTGTGGACAGACGACGCCTAGTCCCATCTCCAAGGTTCTGTCAATAATCAAAACTGCAGAATATGGGCAAGTGAGAATCCGTTCCAAATGCAACCATTGCCTCTTCATTCTCTGTAGTGCGGGTTTACGGCAGCATTTATCGTTGGCCCTTTATTTTTTTTAAGCGATTGGTGCTTCCGGTCCTGTCACCTGTACAGCCAATGTAACACTTTGTGAATCTGGTTTGCGCAACCAGCTTATTCCAGCACTGCAACAGCGCTGTTGTGTGCTTAGCACAATTTTTATACAAGATAGTGCTCCTCCGTACATTGCAACACCAGTGAAGCATATGTTGAATCTGCATTTTGGAAATGACAGAATTATCAGTCGCATTTTCCAACAACCTGGCCGCCACGATCTCTCGACCTGAACCCTTGCGACTTCCAGCTGTGGGGTTACCTAAAACATGTTGTCTACGGGGGTCCAATTGCGAACTTAGGTGAATGGAAAACACTTATTACGCAACATATTCACAATATCACACCTGAAACACTCCGATCTGTTGTGGAATATATTGTTTTGCGCTTTCAGCTCGTAGGAGAAAAAGGTGGACAGCATGTTTAACAATTTTTAAGCAATTCGTAGCCGACTTTCTTTTCTTGATTTTTTCATCAGTGTTTGCTATGTCTACGGTTTTTAGACTTGGGACAATCAAAAACCTATTTTGTTTTTGAGATTTCTACTGTTTTTTGCCTGGGAAAAATTAAAAACCAATTCTGTTTCTGCTTTTTCTAATATTTTGGACTAGGGACAATTAAAAACCGGTTTTTTCCTGTCCGCTGTGCACCACCTCGTCGTGGTGGATGGGCTTTGAAAAAAGAGTGCCACACCAGCATGTCACGTCTTTTAATTACTATCTTATGACGAGTACGTGGCCGTCTTTCGGTCAACTTTTGTATTTTTTTCGCAAAACAATTTTCTATTGATTCCCGTATACTCAGATGAAATATCAGGTCATTCCGATCAGTGGTTCTTTTTTTACAGCCTTTATAAAGTGCAACTTTAATTATAATCACCCTGTATTACACTCTACTTGTGAAGAAAATGATCTGAGAATATGAACAGAACGTGATTAGATTACATTATAATCATATCAAAAGGAAATATTTGGGAAGACACTATCTAAGATAATCTGTTTTAATGAAAGAAAAAATCATGTTCGATAAACGACAACCTGTATTTTAATTCATTCATTCATTAATTTTTTGTAATAAAATTATACCATTTTTGCATATATTTATCTAATGGTTTCATTTCAATAGTACAAAAAAATGCATTCGTTTTCTATAAAGTATTATTGATATCTTATTACCTTTGAATAATTTAATGATTTATGGCTCAAAATTAATTTCCGAAATTTTATTTGAGAAATTAAAATAATTTCAACATACTGATATTAATCCATCTCCAACAAAGATAAGAAATGGCTTTCAAGTACAGAAATTATATAGGCTTCGTGAATACACAAATGAAAACATGAATAACTCACATGTGATAATAGCAGATTTTTTGTTGTTTCTTCATAATTAAATTGCTCGAATTTTATACAATATTAAATAATAACTGTTATACATGAGTAAGTTTGTTTTTGTGTATAAACTTTTGATAATACAATGAGCTAAAACTTGTAAGCGTATTTAATTGTGCTACTTCCCTAACTTTATTGGAATAAATTTTAAAACATTGACATCTAATGTTTCATATAAAAAATGAAGAAAAGATAACGCATAAAGAGTCTACACTAGTGAAGCGAGGATGCTCGCAAGATAATGTTCTGGTTATGGGAATATTCTTTTAAAATTTCTCGCTTGCATTTTAATATTTTTAAATGATTTTCTTTTGTATAGGATACCTTAGGAGGATATCTAACGTTTTGCGTTTTTTCTTTTTCGATTTTGGATGCAGATTTTTTTTTTTTCATATAAGGATATTTTCAATAGATTTTACTTACTCAATTAGGCTTTAGAAAATCATGACATTTTGTTATAGTGTTTACGTTAAATTCACGTGATATGGTGTTAATGCCACAAGTTCGTAAAAATATATATATCATTTCTATTCTGTAAAACTTGTTTGATATCTCATTATCTTTAATTAATTTTGTGATTTATGAATCATAAAACAATTATCAAAACAATATTTAAAAAAAAACATCAATATTTAATTAATTTTCAACATAATTATTCTATTATCAAAACTGATAACAAATGTCTTTCATGTACCAAAATATTCTAAGCATCATGAGTACACTAATGAAAGCATGAATAACTTATATGTCATGCTAAAACATTTTTCATTTTGCCACCATAAATTAACTACCGGGTTTCAGCGAAAATTAGATAAAACTTTCGCATATGAAGAAGGCTGTTTTTGCTGATATTCTCAAAATATAAAATTATTAATCAAAATCTGATAATAAAACGAGTGAGAGTTTGTAAAGGTATTAAAAATTTAGAAGTAAGTTTATGTAATTACATCATTTTTAATTAAAATACCTATTTTGTCTTAGAAAGCAATTAGTCCGATAATAATGAGTTCCAGACAGCTTTTGCACATCAACATTTTAAAACTTTTAAATGAAATGTATGCATGGAAAGTGTATTCAAATAATTATGACTGACATTTTATGTAAGAACAATAAATATTATTGATTTACTGGGAAATTTTTAAGTATTATTACACTGAAGTGGGACAATTTATAGATTTTATTGATAGAATATAATCTAACAATATAATAAATTATAACACCTTGTAATAGTATATTACTTTTAAATGCTAAAGGTGTAAAATTAACAACTATAATATAAATTAAAATAACTTTTCTTAGTTGTTTTACATGTTTCGACTCTTTCCGAGTCATTTTCAAAAACAAAATAAACAACCAAGTAAAAAATAATAGATAACGGGCGTAATTTTTAAAAAGTACATGGAAATAATAACCTCAAAGCCCGTGCAGCTTTAGAATATTCTCATTTTGTTTTTGAAAATGACTCGGAAAGAGTCGAAACATGTAAAACAACTAATAAAAGTTATTTTAATTTATATTATAGTTGTTAATTTTACACCTTTTGCATTTAAAAGTAATATAGAATATAATCTATTAAAAATAATATTTTACATATTCTATTACAGATATAACATGGCTGGAGCAAATGACTAGAAAATACTTCTTTATTTATTTTAGATTATCTTTATTATTCACATGTATTAAAACATATTTTCTATTTAGACATTAACAAAAAAATTTAAAAGGCCATGGTTAGATTAAATATAATCAAAACAAAACATAATAAAATGTCTGGGCAAAAAATACCTGACGGTAAATATCTGTTTTAATTGGTAAAACCATGATGCTCAATTAAAGAAAACGTGTATTTTAATTAATTCTTTCGTTACTTATTGCAACCAAATTAAGTCATTTTCACTCGTATTTCTACCTTTTGCTTTACTTGTACTGATACTATATTCTCAAAGAAAAAATTACGATGGGATTTTTCTGACTGAATAATAAAACAATTTTTGAAAGAATAATGGAAATAATAATGTAATCCATGAAGATATAACATGCAATAAAAAACAATGGTGCATTTCGATGCATTCTTTGTAACATGCGTGAAATAAGGCTCTGTCTTTAAACACAGCTTAAAGTCCATGAAAACATGACTTTTTTTTTATTAGAAAAAGCACAGAATATTTCTGCGAATTATCTTTTTAATTCTGTATCAATAAATACTAAAGATCGTATGATGCTTTTTTTCTTGGGGAAATCCCATTACAATCTTTGCAGCAGTTTTTCATGATATTTTAAAAATTTACAGAATCACTGTTTTATACACTGCTCAAAAAAATTAGGGGAGCACATGGTTTTAACGAAATTACACAAATACTTACGTCAATAAGTAACTTAAATTAAAACATCCATAATTTAAAGCATAGCATAAAATAGAAAAAATCAAAGTTCATTACATCAAAAACCAGAAAAAGGAGATAAGTGCAGAAATCGAAATTTCGCAGAAATGTCTGTTTCACTGTCTCAGTTGCGAAATTCAATTGCTCAGCTTTTGTTTTGAGAAAAGGTGACTTGAAAATGTTACAACAACGTGATTTAACGGAATCCATGGCTTGTCGTTTTAGAGAGAGACTTGAATCCGAGCAAACACAACGAAGAGCAGCGGACGCTGTTGGAGTTGCAAGAAATGTGCTTGTAAGGCTGTGGAATCGATTCCAAGAAACAAAAAATGTTAGACGTCGACCAGGGCAAGGTCGGCCACGTGCACCACAGCAACTGATGACCAATATATCCGGTTAACAGCTCGTCGAGACAGAAAAGGGGCTGATACTCAGTTGCCAAAACGGTAGCTCTTGGCAACACGACGAAAGGTGTCCAGCCAAACAGTGTGAAATATGCTTCATCAGGGTGGTCTCTACGCACGTAGGCCAATGATCTGTATTCCGTTGACTACAAGCCACTGAGCGGCTCGAAGAAGTTGGGCTACTGAACATCAAGATTCAAGGCAACGGATTGGAGTCAAATGCTGCTTCCCTATTCAGTCTGGAGTGTGACACTCGACGTATTTTTGTATGTAGTGAAAGGGGCACTCGAAATAACCCCACATTTGTTCGTGAAAGATCACATTATAGACAAGGTGGGTTGGTGGTATGAACTGGAATCAGCATAGGTGGACGTACGGACCTACATATCATTTGGAATGACACTGTGACGGCCCAAAGGTATACAGACGAGATACTGAGACTTCATGTCTGTGTAAATTTGGTTAAAATAACTTATTTATTGTTAAAGTTATAAACGAAAATTCGGTAACAACTTGTAATGAGATAACCTCTATTTTTTCTTGAATAAGTGGATTGGAATTCGTCCTACATAAGAAGATTATTCGTCTTCTTGAGTACTATCTTTTGTCTTACTTATCAAAGAAGTATAATCAAATCCCCCTGTATATGCATTTATTTTGTGACTTATGTAACACATAAAAACAAACATACAGTAATACACAAAATCCAAAATAATTTTAGTATATATCTATTTCGAAGCATCCCAGTGGAGACTCATTTCAAAATATACAACAAGAACAAAAAATCTTGCATCAAGCATAGCTTATGATACACTTTCCAACACTTCCAGAATACTATAACAAAATTTCAACATTTAATAGCGTGAAATATGATATCTAAGTAAACAGTTTGAAAAACGCATAGCACATTTGAAAACACAATTTCAGCAATTGCCATCTGCAGTCAGAAAATTAGCCGAATTTTTTGTGCAACCTTGTATATCATATATTGAATGTATACCCACCAGTAATAGGAAAAAATTAGTTTAATTTGAAAATGCGTACCACAACTTAAAACCTATTTCAAGCAATTATTGTTAATATACAGTACTGTAAGAGAATTCTTTTGTGTGTCGCTTTAAAAGAATACTATCCACATCATATTCTATAAAGATCCTCTTGTAGTGCAGCTCAGTGATGTATATCAATTTCAATACATTTGAAGTGGCGTAACATCATTGAAACTACAAACTATTTTTACCCATAGGCAGTAATGTAACAGAATTCTTTTGAATGTCCCTGTAAATGAACTATAAATGCTACACTCTTCCTTTTTAATACCGAGCTTGCTATAGTAAACCTCATTAACATATATCAATTGCTTGGTAATCCGAATATATTTACGCGAGTTAGAACACGTACAGACAAACCGAATTCATATACACTTTTCAATTATGTTGGAAAGTGTTAAAAAGGAGTACGAAACAGCATCCACAAATTACGTATGAGGCTTTTGTTCTGAAGCATTAAAAGAGTTGTATTATAAATTTTTTGTTTGTGTTTTTATTTACATTTTTTGTTAGTGCCAAGTATTTATCGCAACACTAAGTTTTTTTTATTTTATTTGAAGAGGTTTTAAGTGCTATGATGTTTACTCGATCTTTGCTGCAACAGTGATTGTCAAAGAAATATTTTCAAATAGGTCAATAGCCATATTTTTTTTAAGTAACTTACAATCAAACAAAATTCTTTCCAATTGCAGTCTCCAATGCCCTCGGCAGCACAGTGCGGTCTCGAATCAAATGAACCTTGTTGTGATTTTTAATTTTTAGACGGAGATTATTCCAAACAATCCTAGAGTTGGGGTTTGAAAAGATTAAAAGAATCAGGTAAAGAATAAAAGCTGTTTTTTTTTTTTTTTTTTTTTTTTTTTTTTTTTTTTTTTTTTTTAACGAATATAAAACACTAAAAATCACATAAAATATTAAGAAACAAATTTGCAAATAATTCAAAAATTGCTGTATGAATTCTAAAGCTCAACCTCCTCCCCGCCTTACAAAAAAAAATAATACTAATAATAATTCTGCCCGCTGTTTTGTTTTTTAGCGACCACAATATAAATAATTTGTTTTGTCGTTATATTTGTGCGTACGTACGCCCTCAATTTTTTCAACAACCACTGAACGTACTTGTGTGTAACGTTTTCATTATAATTACTAATTTAGTACACTACGGACGATTTTAGCTAAAAAGATTCATTGTATGGAGTACAGTTTTCCTTTTACAGGGACACGTTAAATAAACTATTTTAAGATTGCCTACTGCACTTCAAACCTGAGCGATGAGCAATTGCTTCCCTTTATAAGTGTGAGAAGTTGACATACAAAAATAAAATTGTATTGGTTTTGGACAAAATCTTGAGCGATAAGAAATAGGAGTTCCTTTGTAAATAAGATAAGGGACCATACAAGCAATACAACTTTATTGATAGAGAAAAATTTTGAATTAATCGTGAGAAATGAGAACTTTTAGGACCTTTGTATGTGATACAAGCAATAAAATGTGATTTGGTTGAGAGGATTTTTAACAAACATTTGGTAAGAATGCCAGTTTGGCAAGCTAATGTTTGTCCATTTGTCTCACTTGTTAATAGAACTTATCAAGGGTAGGATGCTTCTATAAGGACATAGAAACGTACGCACAGTGTGTATGCTCAGACTGTAGCGTTTAAAAGAGATAGTCCGTCAACCAGCCAACAAACAGTCCTAGGAAATTGAATACCATAATTATCGAAAGATGTTGGACGATACATGTTGAACACAGCGACATTTGGTAGCTTAAACATAATTCCTGTATAAGTATTGAATCGTGACCTACGTTATGCACGGCCGGTGCATGACGTTTAAAACGTCACATGGAGTGGATCATTTTAACGTGGCGATTGGTGCAAAGAGGCGCGCCCACCGTTTTGCGCCAATCGCCGTTTAAAAATTATCCATTCCATGTGACGTTTTAAACGTCATGCACTGGCCGTGTACAACGTAGGTCGCGATTGAATAGAGAAAACGTTTCTATCAGATGTCGCTATGATCGGCATTTGTCGTTCAGCATTGTTCTGTTAAGCTGTTATCACACAGATGACCATACGATATGAAGTATATGCTATTGCCTCTCGAGCTACACTTTCACGCTGCAACTAGGGTTATTTTCCCTATTGAAAATTATCTGCTAATGTAAGGAGAGGGCGTAATATTTGGCGAGTAATTGCAGCAGGTGTTTTAATATTTAGTGTAGCGTTCGACTGATACACAGGAATCATTATCGCGTACTAACATTTTATATATTGCAGTTTCTTTTCGTGTTTGTTCTATATATATAATATTGTGATCATTTTACTTAAAATTCCAAGATTATAAAAACAATACTCTCACTAATATAACATTAAAATTCTAAATTACAGAGTCCATAACTTCACTTTACGTCTTTCATTGCCTGTAAATGTTAAGAATTCTGAACTATTAGTATTAAGTGATTTAGAAAAAAATAGTATATTAAAACTAGTTTTTTGTCACGTGTATTGGAACCGCACAATATCGATAAGCCGAAATCTGTAACGCAAAGAAAGATGTTAAATTAAGTTTTAGTTATTTTGCCAAAATCGCTATTATGACATTTTTAGTTAATATATTTTACATATTTTAAATGTAATTCATGTTACATATTGAATGTAATATAAAAATGAAATACGTAATAGAATTTAGATATAGTTCCCACTCTTTTGCAGTTTTTTCTTCCTTGGTTTTGATGATTTTAATCATTTTTCGAAAGTTTAAATTAATTTGATATTTTCATTTCAAAAACACAATCCCTTTTTTCATATATATTGTGTACAGTCCTGGGGGAGGGCAGTTATACCCTCTACTAACTCTGCCGCAAATCATTATAAAAATGTCACAAGTAACAATAGATTAGTAATAACATCTAATGATAATGATGTACATGAATTTTGCTGCGGGGAGGGAGGGGGGTAGGATGAAGTTACGTATAGCAACTGTAACATATTCTAAAACTTTTAGTACCAAACACTAATTTCGACATCACATTTTTCAGTAAATTTTATCTTCGTGTATCAAACTGAAAGTCACTCGTTAAAGTAGTTTAGAAATTACGCAGATTTTATGTTTGTACCTCCTAATGTTAAATAAATGTTCGATCGTCGCAAAAGAGATTAAAAGACAAGTGCTTTTTAAGCATAATTTAAAAATTATTTGGCGGAATGAGTTTTAATTTTGGGTTTGCATATTTGAAAATTATAGAAATCTATTTCTGTTAGGAAAGTTTTAGTTACAATTCATTTTTGTTTTCGAAAATATATAAATTTTAATTCTTTTTTTGTGTTTAAGGGAAGCAAAATATTTTAACTGGAGGTTTTTTTTTTTTTTTTTTTTGGGGGGGGGGGTATATGCGTTATTTATTATTAATACAAAATAAAAAAAGGCACATTTTACTTAACAAATTGAAACACATCCAAATATTTAAAAATTTATACACTGCTAGGAGGGGGGAAACAAAACTTTAGGGTGGTTGAAATTCAATAATTAAAAAGGAAAAATAGACTGCAAAGGACATTATCACCCACATACATTAAATACAACAATCCAACATGAAGTAAAAAATTAGCCGGAGCCAGGAATCGAACCTGGGTCCACAACGTTCCAGGTTATCGCTCTGACCACTGAGCTACTCCGGCTGATACTAAATTTGCAATTTTTCACTAATAAACCATGTTGGAGAGAAAGTCGCCAACCATCTAGCAGACAGCCTTGGATGATCGAACAACTGTGAATATATTTTTTACTATTCCACCGATTTACGAATAAATATGTGTGTCTGTATAATAGTTGTATATCTTTAAAAAAAGATTATCAAGATTGTTTTAAAAGAAAATTATTAAAAGGTAAAATATAATTAACTATAAATAGCTGCTAGATTAAATTTTCATTTATTAAATTTTATTTTTCTAAAAGTATAAGAAAATTTTCTGTCCCCCCCCCCCCCTCCACTACAAAATTTGGATACTTTTAGATTCTGATTCATGCTAAAAGGAGGCAATAATCTGTATTGCAATAAAATACCTTGATGCATGTTTGCTTGCATTTTTATCTTTGGCGACATAATTTGGCAACAAGTACGAAATAATTCCAAATATAGCTGCTGAAAATAGTTAAACTAATACAGTTTGAGAAGTAAATAAGTGACTACGACAGTACAATTATAACATATAGCAAATAATATAAGGAATTGAAATAAAATAATCGCAATAAATAATTTAAATTAGTAAATAAAGTTCTTATCGGGAGTGCAAATTACGACGAACTCCGAAGAGGCAATCGACGCATATGTAATTCCTTAATTACAAAATAACTGCACATTTTTAAAGTTCTTTTCGTGTATAATTGGTCCTTGTGTTACTAAAGATTTGTTTTTTTCTTAGTTCTTCTGTATTTTTGGTTCCAATATTTGCGACGACCACGCTAAACGTAAGATACGCTAGAACGCTTACTGACGGTGGATATCTTGGAAATTTAGAGAGCTCTGATTGGTAGATTTCGAGCTGATAAATATCGTAGAGGATACAAACTACTGTACGTTAGATCTTTAAGAAATTACAAGAGGCAATCTATCAAACGGGACGAATTCGAGCTTTTTCCTCTTGAAAAACTTGTTTCGGATGAAATATCTGATATTGACTATGATACAAGAGTGCGTGTGATTTATATCATTAGTTAATCATTAGTTCTTAGTTTAAGCACAGAGTTGTAGATGGCAGGTTACGATATTAACTTACAAAATAATTTTTATACATAGTGAACAATTGTGATAATTTTAATTCAGATATCATAAAATGTAGTTTATTTATTGTACATAAACTACATTAACCAGCTTTATTCAGACGGTATTTTTAAAGACTATTATAGAAAATTTAATGTAAAATTTATTTATTCCGTTTATTATCAGAAGTAGATTTTACGGTTCATGCTTACTTTGCTCGATCAAGTTTAGAAAGTACAGCGAAACTGTCTAAGCTAAATATTTTGTTAAGTGGTTATTTTCTCGACCATTTACATATAGGTGTATATTTTCACTTGTCAAAAAAGGTTGTATGAAAAATGTGTAACTACAAAAAATTTTCCATTTATAAATTGGATTACAATACATTTATTTACATCTTTTTTAAAAAACTGTGCGATTATTTTGTTAATTAATATATTTTGTTAATTAATCGAATCATTCTTGCAAATATTTTACAAAAATATCTGTAAACACAGATTTATTTAATCATATTTATTTAATCAGTTTTAATTAAAAGGGTTATCTAAATTTCATATTAATATTATATAAATTTTCTAATATATCTTCATACATTAAGGAAAGTTATTATCGTGTTGAAGCAATTTCTGTATTCACAATGATTAAGATGGATTAACAGGATTAGCAAAAAAATAAATAACCCACTTCAATGGACTCTGGAAGGCGTTCTGTTGCTTCTAATCTCACGTAACTTAAACTATAAATAATTTTAATGACGTGTTTCTAATTTGTTAAATAAAAGTTTTCCTTGCAAAGATATGTTAAAGGGCGGGGCTATAGTATTCAAATAAGTGATCAGTAAGCATATGAGTTTTAATGCATAATACAGAATAAGCCAAAATAATTGCACTGATTACAAATGACAATAACTTAATTGTAATAAATAATTGGAAGAAATGTCTAAAGTATAGTACAGAAAAGGCATAATTTTTCGTTTGTGTACTTCATAGCTGTTCGATGCGGCATTTTTTAGTCAGACAGACAATATCAAAGTGATAGTTCATTTTTCACCATACATTGTGAATGCATTGTGCTTATTTGCCTATAAAAGTGCACTTAGAAAGTTGCACCAACATGAGTGTCTATACAAACATTATTCGCACTATCTGTAGTAAAATGAATTGATTGGTCGATTTCATGGATGTTTTCTGCATGACTTAAAACATCACGTGGGACAGTTATGAAGTATGCAAACAAAACTTCGAGCCTATTTCTATGACATGCTTAGCGTGTTTCTACCCATGATTGTTTATAACGAAGTTATTGTCATTTGTAATCGGTGCAATCATTTTAAATTACCCTACTTGCCTTCACATAAATGTTTAACATGCTTAGAATAAACGTTCATCTTGTCTGTCGACATTGTTAATATATTACCTGAAAACTATTTTTCATATAACAAAGTACAGTGAGTTTGACCAAATATCCAAAAATATGGATACGAATGCTTTCTTTCACAGCCTAACATATTATTTGTACATATATTGGTTGTCCGCTGTTAAGCAAAGTGAAAGGAACATTCACATCCTTTGTTGTGTTTTTAATAGGTTTAATGCGTACTTTCAGTCCTACTGAAAATTTAATTGCAAATTTAAATACATATTATTTTTATTGGTCATTTTTTGTGCTAGGAAATTTTTATGCAACGTATAACGAGCCTGTCGTTTCAACTTGTAGTTTAAATCTTATCAAATTCAAGGCAGTAAAACGACCTCCGCCAATGAATTGGGCGACTTATTTTTCCTAATTCTGTATAAAAAACACACTTCCTGTCTGTGATGTGAAAGAAGTTTTCAGAAAGTTTTCGGTACTGACTTGCGACTTTTAGTCACTTCCACTACAAATATGATATCGGAAAATTGAAAGAAACCATCTGATAGATTTTTCTCTGCGAATAATTTCTAATCATTGTAAAAAAAAAAAATCATCAACAAAGACGGAAAAGGATTGATTTTTTTTTTTCATTTTTTAAATGTTATACCTGACAAACTTTTTCAAAAAATATTTTTTTGAATATTTTGCAGTTACACACAGATGTTCCGTAGAATCAATCTAATGATACTCAACCAATATTTCGTAAAATTTAAATACCCCTTACCGTCCCCACACCCAATTCCCTGCAAATAAATAAATAAATAAATAAATAATATAAAAAAGCACCACACACTTTCTCTTTTTTGACAAATATTTTAATTTCAGCTCCTATGAAAAGTATGAAAGTTCTTGAAAATGGCTCGATAAATTATATTCTTTTGGCGCAAGAAACGAAAAAAAAATATTTTGAAATGTTTTTCTTCAACAATTAAGTTACTCTCCCCAAATAAAAAAAAAACGAATTTGTTATGAATCTGATCTTTTTATAAAGCAGTTTCTATTTTTGTCTGGAAACATTTAAAAAATATTCAATTTTTTTTCATGTTCTTGCATTTTAGCTTTTTGTAAATTATCATGAAATATTGTAATTTTCCCATTGTTTGCTTGAAAGATTTTTTTTTAGCTTTTCATATGAAAGAAAGCAACGTAAATCAAGATTTTTAAATGAAATATAAAGGTATAAAAATGTGAGTTTGAGTTTATTTTTTATTTATTTATTTATTTGCTCTTATCAAATCATGAATCGAATATGTTATTGTTGCGATATTTTTATAAAAAGCTCTTAATTTTTCTCTGGAAACTTTTATAAAATATGTAACGACTGCTATTTCATGGTTCTTGCTTTCTAGCTTTTCGTAAATTACCATGAAATAGAATAATTTTCCCATTGTATACCGGAAAGAATCGTTTTTTTTTTTTTTTTTTTTTTTTTTTTTTTTTGATTTTTATATGAAATAAAACAACGTACAGTAAGATTTTTAAATGAAACATAAATGATATGAAAGAAGTTCATTATTTATATTGTGTCATAAAACAGAATATGATTTCAATTGCATATTTTCTAGTCATAAGATGAGATGAATAAACATGATTAATTTATAGTTATAAAAAAAGATATATACTTTTCAATTTATATCGCACACCTGGAAAAATGCCACCACAACACGAACAAGGCGTTTTAATAACAAGAATAAAAATATAAAATCAATTACATTTTTGTGAAATTACCATTTATTGAATTTTGAGAGGAGATATTATCACAATTAAAATTTTCCCATTGTTGACCAATATATGTATCATTTATGAAAGTTTAATTTTGTTTTTCCTCTCATTAAGAACGCTATTTCTTAATTAGTTATGACGTAATTCTAAGTGTTCAAATATTTCTAAACTGTTTTAGATATCAAATGCTTCTTAAAAATTATATTACTATCATGATCAAAATTGTCTCATTCTAGACAATGAATAAATATGTATCACTTAAGTAAATTTAATTCTGTCTTGTGTTAATACTTTTTTTAAACTTCTTTCTTGATAGACACAATATTTTGAATAGTGATGACGTACTTCTCGATATTTATAAACTCTTTTTGGATATCAAATGCTTCTTAAAAATTATATTACTATCATGATCAAAATTGTCTCATTCTAGACAATGAATAAATATGTATCACTTAAGTAAATTTAATTCTGTCTTGTGTTAATACTTTTTTTAAACTTCTTTCTTGAAAGACACAATATTTTGAATAGTGATGACGTACTTCTCGATATTTATAAACTCTTTTCGGATATCAAATGCTTCTTAAAAATTATATTACTATCATGATCAAAATTGTCACAGTCTAGACAATGAATAAATATGTATCACTTAAGTAAATTTAATTCTGTATTGTGTTAATACTTTTTTTTAAACTTCTTTCTTGAAAGACACAATATTTTGAATAGTGATGACGTACTTCTCGATATTTATAAACTCTTTTTGGATATCAAATGCTTCTTAAAAATTATATTACTATCATGATCAAAATTGTCACAGTCTAGACAATGAATAAATATGTATCACTTAAGTAAATTTAATTCTGTCTTGTGTTAATACTTTTTTTAAACTTCTTTCTTGAAAGACACAATATTTTGAATAGTGATGACGTACTTCTCGATATTTATAAACTCTTTTTGGATATCAAATGCTTCTTAAAAATTATATTACTATCATGATCAAAATTGTCACAGTCTAGACAATGAATAAATATTTATCACTTAAGTAAATTTAATTCTGTATTGTGTTAATACTTTTTTTAAACTTCTTTCTTGAAAGACACAATATTTTGAATAGTGATGACGTACTTCTCGATATTTATAAACTCTTTTTGGATATCAAATGCTTCTTAAAAATTATATTACTATCATGATCAAAATTGTCTCAGTCTAGACAATGAATAAATATGTATCACTTAAGTAAATTTAATTCTGTCTTGTGTTAATACTTTTTTTAAACTTCTTTCTTGAAAGACACAATATTTTGAAAAGTGATGACGTACTTCTCGATATTTATAAACTCTTTTTGGATATCAAATGCTTCTTAAAAATTATATTACTATCATGATCAAAATTGTCACAGTCTAGACAATGACTAAATATGTATCACTTAAGTAAATTTAATTCTGTATTGTGTTAATACTTTTTTTAAACTTCTTTCTTGAAAGACACAATATTTTGAATAGTGATGACGTACTTCTCGATATTTATAAACTCTTTTTGGATATCAAATGCTTCTAAAAAATTATATTACTATCATGATCAAAATTGTCTCAGTCTAGACAATGAATAAATATGTATCACTTAAGTAAATTTAATTCTGTCTTGTGTTAATACTTTTTTTAAACTTCTTTCTTGAAAGACACAATATTTTGAATAGTGATGACGTACTTCTCGATATTTATAAACTCTTTTTGGATATCAAATGCTTCTTAAAAATTATATTACTATCATGATCAAAATTGTCTCATTCTAGACAATGAATAAATATGTATCACTTAAGTAAATTTAATTCTGTCTTGTGTTAATACTTTTTTTAAACTTCTTTCTTGAAAAACACAATATTTTGAATAGTGATGACGTACTTCTCGATATTTATAAACTCTTTTTGGATATCAAATGCTTCTTAAAAATTATATTACTATCATGATCAAAATTGTCACAGTCTAGACAATGAATAAATATGTATCACTTAAGTAAATTTAATTCTGTATTGTGTTAATACTTTTTTTAAACTTCTTTCTTGAAAGACACAATATTTTTAATAGTGATGACGTACTTCTCGATATTTATAAACTCTTTTTGGATATTAAAGGCTTCTAAAAATATATATGACGTATCACAATCAGAACTGTCACATTCTAGACATTGTTAGGCACATTTTCAGTTTTTACGAATCTGTTTTCATTTTCAGTTTGTAAAACAAATATCAGGTGAAACTCAAAATAATTCAGAAACCTAAGGTTTTAAGACTACCTTTGGAATAATTTAGAAATTCCCCGCGTTAAAAGATTAAATAAAAATATACATTTTCAAACATTTCGGCATTTTAATGGATGTTTGCAAAAAAGGAATTTCAATATTTATCTTTCCTTACTTTTAGTACATGTATTTTTTTTTCAAAGTGAATTTCATGTTACATAAACTTTTATGGATGTTTTTGTGATGCTATGGACTCAATATATATAAATGAAATATTTTAAAACTTTCAAAGCTTCGAATATTTCTTCAAATTTTAAATAGACACTTAATGCTTAAATATCATTCAAAAAGGACATAACAGGAAATAAATCAATTAGTTGTCATTTTAATTTATTTTCTATTTTTTTTAATTGAATGTTTATTCGAATGTACTTTGCTGTTTTTCTATGATTATTTTTTGAGTTATTGGATAAGTAGGTGAATTCAGAGATAAGAAATGATTATTTTGCTCCCTTTCACAATTTAACTCTTCTGTGGCATAAATATATTTAATCTGATGTTTATAGAAAAGTGTGGATAAGATGATTACGTCATCTCCAAGTAATACCTGTCAGTCTCAGCCTTATAAGATTAACGTACGTGTTTTATTATACAGATCCCTTCAACGAGGGATTAGTAATCCCCAAAAGGTTTCTACAGTTACTGGAAAGATACAGCATACAAACTCCATAACAACATAAGAAAGAACGTGTTTTTCCAAATTTTACTTAATGTTTTCAATTATTGATGCTGATTAATAGAATAAACAAAAGAGTACGATGGAATTTCTGGAATATTCTATAAAATTTTGTTAAAGCTTTAAATTAAAAAATATATATTAAAGGCAGATAAAGAATAAATTATCCATAACACCCTAAGAAAGAACTTGTTTTTCCAAACTTTGCTTAATGTTTTCAATTTTGTTGATGCTGCTTAATGGAATAAACTAAAGAGTAAGATGAAAGTTCTGGAATATTCCATAAAATTTTGTTAAAGCTTTAAATTAAAAAATATATATTAAGGGAAGATAAAGGATAAATTATCCATAACACCCTAAGAAAGAACATGTTTTTTCCATATTTTGCTTAATATTTTTAATTATTTATTCTACTTAATGGAATAAACTAAAGATTAAGCTGACAGTTCTGGAATTTTTCATCAAATTTGGATAAAGCGTTAAATTAAAAAAATCTTTTTGAAAGGATTTTATAGAAATATAAGTCACTTATTAACTATTTTAAATTATTTATTAAATGATTTCTTAATTTAATATTTATTTGATTTTATGCTTTCATGTTTCTATTAAGTATTATTTTACATTCTTTAGGATTGTAAGTGAAGTGATCGAAAGGCGATGATTATCTGCCTACTTCTTCATCAATTATATTTTGTGGGGCATGCATACATTTCTTCTGATATTTGTAGAACGCTTACACAAAGCGCTTATATCAGCAACAAAAAAACTATTAAAAGCCCTAGTCTCATAATTTGAACATATAACGTTTTTTATTAACTTTAGAGTGTGTGATTAATAAACCCAATTTTTTTCAGAGTTGGGGGAAGTCACGGTATAAACATCCCTTAACAACATAAGAAATTATGTGTTTTCTTATATTTTACGTAATATTTTAAACAATGGATGTACTTAGGTGGAATAAAAAAAAAAGATGTACTTTCGTCTGTGTTTCTTTGAATATAAGACGGGGTTCTACATTAATTTTTGCTCCAAAGGACGCAGAAGGTCTTTTTTGAGGGTATGTCATTTTTTATGCACAATAATTTACATTTAGTTATTTGCAACAATCTACTACTATTCATTTGATGCAATTTGCATTTATGTGAAGATTTTTTTATAACTGTGTAACAATGACACAATTTTCCCAGCTTTTTTATTCTCCTTACACAAAAATACAATCTAAAACCCCACGTCTCAGTAATGGCGGAATAATCAGTGTAAAATTATGTAATTTTGACACTTATAGTAATTTTTTCAGATTTATAATAAAATATAAGTTTCTGACGTTATGTTGTACTAATGGAAGCCTTCCGAAATTCTGAATTTATGGTCATAAAACTTCAAGAGACAGGAATATTTACAATGATATACTTTACAATATTTTTTGTTCTGTTGGATCTTAATTTCTAAGAGGCAAAATACTTCCTTCCTAGCAAATATCGTCATGATAAGGAAATTATTCATTCATAAATGTGAAATAAAAAATAGGGTAGGGCTATTTTTTAACGTTAAATTAATGCCTGTTTTCAAATCCAATTTACATATTTTCTGACACCTTCATGAAGTGATTTTCATTCGCAAATGCATAAAAAAAAAAAGATTTTAAAATCACTACTTTAAATTAAACATGCAGTTTTTGGAATTCTCATCATGATTGTCATGCATTTTTAAAGTCAAAGTGCTGCATTGAAAATTAATTTTAAGAAAAATAGACGGACTTATTTTTTAGGTTTGCCTTAATTTAGGAAAATCTGATTAAATACGAGTATCCTCAAATATCCTGCTAGATCTTATTTTCGTGGTAAAACAGTACCTTTAAATTTGGAATTAAAATGAAAACCTAAAATATCCTTCTAAACATTACAGACATTTATATCACTTTTTAATTACTATATCTATTTTTACTAAAAGATAAGTTTTTGAATGAAACAGTTATTTTAACTTGAATTTCATGTTTCTTTATTCTATAATTTGGTTTATTTAAAATGTGTATAAGTTAAATGTTGATCACTTAATTATATTTATCTTTTTTTTTCTCTCTACTAAACTCTTCTTTGGTAGACGTATATTTATGCTAATGTTGATAAAGAAAAATACAAGAAAAAAATATTCTATTAATTTAAGTTAATATGTTTTTTACTCTACATTGTAAAAATAAACACCAATATTCCTTAATCTATGGATATATAACATAAAAAATAAACAAAAATATACAATAACGTGTATTGAGTTTTCCACGATCCCGAAAAGCGTTTTTCGATCATTAGAAACCTCAAACACTAATATTTTCGAGATTTAAAGAAGCATTTATAAAAACAATGTATTTTGTTGCCACTGACGAAACAGTAAAGACGGTGAACTATGAAGAACGGCGTCAAAATTGTATTTTGGAAAAATATCTTAATCCAGAGGGACAAGCAACAAGTGTCTCGCCTTGTCTATGGAAATCAATTTCAATCGAAACAGGAATCGCTGCAGTCAGTAAATGAAGGTCCATCCCAAGTTGTTTCCGACCGAATATTACGCAGGAAACTGCATGCATTAAACAAATGCAGCAAGTACCTCGTAAGATGCACAGCAGCACACAAAGTTTGTGTCTGTAATGGGACCAAAAACACCGAACATTAACAGTAGCTGAATGAAGGCACTCAGTATGGACCGACAAAGAAGATATTTGTCATTTTTTTGTGAATGACACGGACGTTTCGAGTGTACCGATGGCCAAATGAGGCATTAATTGGCAGTGTATGAAATCCGTATTTGAACTGGAGAGGTTTCTCTGTTGGTTTTTATTGTAGGTGTTTATCGTTTTTAGGTGCTTTCGTAATTATATAAATACGTAGCACCTATAGTCGTTGTGTGGTCCGTCGGTCTGTGCTTTTTTCCGCATATAACAGCGTAAAAATTACCCAACCGAACGGTTTGAAATTTAATACATGTAACCGTTGCAGAATTTTTTGGAGTCATTTCAAATTTTATGAAAATCGAATCAAAACTTAAAAAGATATTAATAAAAGTTTTCTTCATTCTATTAAATCCTATCAAACGTATTCTATGTAATTAAAACGCAAGTCATGGGACTGAGTAAAACAAATATGGACATTTCTTTTTTCATATGCCAGGAGGCCATTTTTATTAAAAATTATTTTTTCGAATAAAACGGCTTAAAAGTTAATTTTTTTAAAAGATCGTTCAAAAAAATTGTTTGTTTGAGAGATGAGTTACATTCAAATATCTATATATTCTGAGATAACTTCATTCGAAATTAGGTTGACAGTGCAATATCTCAATCCATTAATGAAAATAAATACAAGAGATTCCTTCATCGTGAGTCATAAAATATTAAACCATGGGGATAATAATTCGCAAAACAAGATCTCCATGGCGAGTTTTGCAGCGCTGTCTGGCGTCAAAAAAAATATTCGCATCTGTAAACATGGTATACGTAATAAGAAAAAGAAGACGTGCTCATTTCGTTCATAACAGACGATATAATTCATTTCACTGAAATGATAATGATATTTTTTTTTTACACTGTAAAACTAGCTATAGTACGAATGCACCTCATTTGTCACGTTTCCTTACAATTTCTAACTTGTTTAAGTTAGGGCAGTGATTCAGATGACCTCTAACTCAAACTGGTTTCTTTATTACAACATCCCTGAAGATCGGATCTCGGACTCTATACTAAGCATTTTCTTGTTGAAACGTCACTCTTCACTCTTCATCAGTTCTTCACTCAGCACCTTTTTGTTCAAAGGGTTTCCTACCTTCTCTTTTCTATGATGAAACCGGCTTTGTTCACATGCCTACATGCATATGTGACGGATTTCTTGAACACTCACCGACCATACGACACATCCACTGACCCACAGAATCCCTGATCTTAACCCCGGAGAAAATTTGAAGGACATTTCAAAATAGCGACTAATATTCTCACATCAGCTTCCGTGCAGTTTTCTGGACTTACGTGAGTTAGTCATAAATGTATGGCGTCAACTGTATTTTCCATACCTATAGAAACATGTAGACTCTTTTTCTCTGTACATCAAAGCGTTTTTACAAGTCTGGAGGCGGTATTACACTATATTAGAAGATATATCTACGATATGATTGCTGTTTTGTCTGGTATGCTTGTTTAGTAATATGTTTTCAATGCTCAGACAAGTACAGCAATAAATAATACATTCTTGTACGACCAAAACTCGTAGAGTTATGATACCCTTCATTTTACGAAATTTTTATACTTCCCAGCACTAAAAGTGCCTTATCCTGTTTTTAGTGCTGCAAAGCTTCAAAGCTTTATAAAATTCCTTGTCTCTTAACTCGGTGACTTACATTCTTATACGAATGTAATTTTTACCGTTGTATTTGTAAGAGCATCAGGAATATACCAAGCCATGTACGCTAATGGCGCCTGGTGCATGTAAAATCCCTCGTGGGTGCAAAGTCCTCCAAGTTCTTTGTGAATTATACCTCTGGAGGCGCCTAGTCAAATGAAAGTCTCGTCACTTGATCAAGGCTCTTAATTACAAGATCGATTTCTTTCATCATCATCCCAAAACATGGTTTCAGGCTATAAGCCTGTTCCGGCCTCAATCCATCTTTTTCGCGGCCTTCCTCTGTCTCTTTTCCCCCTTGGCTTATAATTAAAGGCTGCCCTCGGTATACGATCAGTATCCATTCTTTCGATGTGGTCCCTCCATTTCCTTCTGTAATTTCCTATTTTATTTAATATTGGTATAATTTCAAGCTCTCTTCTGATGTAATCATTCTTTATTTTGTCTATTATTGAACATCCCTTCACACTCCTCAAAAATTTCATCTCTGAGGAATGTATTTGTCTTTCATCATTTTTTGTGAGTGTCCATGCTTCACTTCCGTATAATAAAGTTGGTATTGCCATTGTTTTAAAAAATTTTATTCTTGTGCCTTTTCTTGTATTTCGAAGAGTTCTTCTTATAGTACCACAGATGTATTGAAATTTATAGAGCTTATTTTGTATATCGTTGTCATAGTCATAAGATATATCACATCCTAAGTAATTAAAATGTAAAATCTGCTCTATTGGTTTATTTTCTATAATAATTTTTGTTCTTATAGGATCTTTGCCCCTAAATGCCATTACCTTTGTCTTATTCTTTGAAATCCTTAAATTATAATCTTTTCCAATTTTGTTTAAAGTAAAAATTGCACGTTGTAAATTGTCTTCATTATCCTGAAATAAACTAAGATCATTTGCAATTAATATATTGTTAAACAGGATCTTTCCGAGATCTATTCCAGTTTTGATTTTATTTTTCCAAATTCTCATAACATAATCAATATATATATTAAACAGATGTGGTGATAAACTACATCCCTGTCGTACACCTTGTATAATGATTATCTTCTCTGAAACTTTAAAACCCGGATCCAAAACAATGAAAGTTTCTTTATATAGGCTCTTAATACATTTGATGAGATGGGGAGGGTATCCCATGTAATCCATAATTTCCCATAATTTTCCTCGATCTACTCGGTCAAAAGCTTTTTCGAAATCTATAAAAGCAACATGCGTTTCCAGATTGAATTCTCGACGTTTTTCAAAAAGCTGTTTCAGATTGAATATACTGTCTATACAAGATCGCCCTTTCCTAAAACCATTTTGTTCCTCCAATAATAGAGAATGCGAGGTATTTTTCAACCTGTTACTTAAAATTCTTGAATAAACCCTATATCCAGTGTTCTGTAGGCTAATGCCTCTGTAATTATCACATATATTACGATCTCCTTTTTTAAATAAAGAGATAACTTTAGCGATTTTCCAGTCATCAGGAATTACACATTGTTTACAGCACAAGTTAATGAGATGTGACAATCTGGTCTTTATAATAGGGTCTGCATATTTAAAAAATTCAGAATATATTCGATCAGTTCCAGTAGCCTTTCGATTTTTTAGAGCTCCCAAAACTTCATCAAGCTCTTTTTCCTCTATAGGGTCTACTTATTTGATTTCTTTGTCTTTTTTAATTTTTGCTTTTTTTAATTCTGCCAATTCAACAATGTTAAATAGAAACCATGAACCGGCAAACAAAGAAAACTGGGGCAGAACACTAGAGAGCACTGCAGCGATACCAACAAGGCACTTGTCAGGTAAATAACAGCCATACTGTGATCCGGCGAACATCGCCCTGCGTCCAGGTACTAACTCGTCAAGATAGGAACTCATGACCGGCAGGTAGGGGCCACGTTAGCGGTACAAAAAACGGGGCACGGAGAATTCTAAATACGTATAATTTATAGGGCCTAGAAACCGTACAAATATTAAAAAAGCATACGTTTTCTGAAAATTATTTACAGGACGGTTTCATCAACACAACCTTAATTCCTACCCAATGTTGAACACAATTTACATTGCCTTTGTTTCTCCAACCTATAAAAAATTAAAGCACGCTGTATTCTTTTTGGGACACCCTATATACACTGTAAAAAATATCTGTAAAAATACGGGAAATTTTCCGTAATACTTTTTTTTATTAAAAAACAGTACACTTTGCGTAATTAATAATTACAGAATACAAATCCGTAAAAATGCAGACATTTGTCTCTAAATTTAATGGAATATTTCCTCATTTCTTTCAAAACAGTGCAATTTCTGTAAATCCTGTTTAGAGGTTTGCATACAGAAATCAATTTGTTTGAAATGCGAATTAACAGATTGTTGTCCGCTGTTAAAAATTTGCAGCAAACTGTCCAGTGATTTGACCGTTTTTATAGAAAATGGTTACATAACCTTAATTTAAATCTATTCTGGTTATAATATGGTCAGAATGGAGTTAAATTATGCTTATGTAACCGTTTTCTATAAAAACGGTCAAATGACTGGGCAGTTTGCTGCAAATTTTTAACAGTGTATTTACCAGAGTTTTTAAGTTCTTCACGGATCCAAGCCTGGCCCGCCCCGGCCCGAACAGCGGGTCTATTTTCTCTCATTAGACTCGGACCGATCTTGGAGCTCATTCTAACCGGGGACGTGCCTGGGCGGCAATGTTTTGTAAAAATAACAGTGATTTTTATATTTTTTAATGCGATCTTTAGAAATTTAATTTTAATAATTTAGAGAATTTTTTTTTAAATCTACCTTTTTTTTTTTGTCTTTATAGTACTTCAAAATTATGATTTTTTTCACTGATATTTAAAATTTTTATATTATTTTTTTAACATAAATCTTAATTTTTTAAAACTTTTTTTAACATATTTGGTTATTTAAGGTTTCACAACACAATACCTCTTAAAATTATCGGTACGCAAATTAGTAAACTAAACTAATTTTGCTTATAAATTTATGAATTAAACGAAAAAAATATCATTTTACAAATTATAATTTTACAAAGTTTACCATTTTATCTTTACTTTTATAAAAATGAAGTTTACATTTTATAAATTTTGTAATTTATTTCTTTAATTTATAATTTTATAAATGAAACTAAATTACTAAGTCTAAATATAAACTTACCTACAACAAGGTCATTAATTTCAAATTTGTCTTTAAAACTCTATTTTTTGTTTTATATTTTTTAAACTATCCCGTTTATTAGAAACTTGCACAAAAATTTGCAGCATAGTTGAAATATAATAATTTAATTTATTATGAAATTGCAGTTTATTTACATAATATTTTAAAAGTAAGCGATAAAGAAACTTTATTTTAATAGTACATAGTAAATAATTATGCTTAAGATAAATAATATCTTTATTGGAGCTTCTAAGAAAAGCATCAGACAAATAATTTGAAAAAGTATATCTTCAAAAAAAGAAAATGCTGGTACCCTTAATATATTAGATAATAAATAAATAAATATATAAATGAATAATTAAAATAAACCAGAAATTTCTCCCAATGTGGTAGGTTGTCGTTTTGAATTATTTTATTTTTTGGACCATTAAAAGGTTATTTTGACGAAATGAAAATTTCTAAAAATACGAAAGATATCTGTATAAAAAGATATTTCAGAAATCTCGGAAAAATTCCGGGAATTTACGGAATTTCTTTCACGTTAAAATATGGAAATAGTACTGGCCTGTCGATTCTCAGTACAATTTCCGTATTTTAAGGGAAGATTTTTTCAGTGTATTTTTGTGAAAGTAATTGTAAAATAATAAAAAAAAAAAACCGGTGATAACCTTCTTTTATTAAGTATCTCTTTCGTGGCATATGTATATTTATTCTAAAGTTTCTGGAAAAGGATTCTTAAGGCGATTATGTAATTTCTAAGCTATATCCCTCGGTATCAGACTCTTAACATGAACATATGTGTTTATTTATTATAGGGGAATAATCGAGGGATTAATCTTCGAAGTTTTCTGTAGTTAGATTAAGTCTTCTTAGAAACTTATGGAAAGATGTGTTATAAGAATATTATAAAGAAAGAAAAAAAAATAGAAAAAATAGTTTTGCTTATGATTGCGTGATGTTTTCCAATAATGATTTAGTCTGATGGAATAAACTAAAGGATAAAGTTAAAATCATTGTATATTTTTCCGAATTTAGAAACAAAAAAATCTAAAAACTTCCTTCTGAAAGGACAATAGCGAAATGCAAATCACTTATTCTCCATTCAATTCCTTTACTGAAAGTTTTTTTATGTAATATTCATTTCATCTCGTTTTAATAGAGTTTGTTTTATGGGTAGAGTAGGTAAATTGGGAGAAATGATGTCCCTGGGAGGTGGATTCCTGTTAGAGCAATAAAATGTCTTCTCGGAACTTCTAAAGTTTTCTGCTGATTAACAGTTTTAAGTGTACATGTTCACGACCGGAACACAAAAATATCGCACCTCCGGATCTACAAATGTTCCAACTGGAGAATAATGCCTGAATTCAACAAAACTTGGTAGAGAAGGTAATGATTATCTTCCTCCTTAAAGACAGTCGTTATCCATCATGCGTTGCGTAACATTATTACTGAGGTTTAATCCAATATACTTGCTGTAGAATATGATGAGCATAGCATTTATCGTTCATTTACAGGTACACACAAAATATTTCGGATACAGTAATGTATCCAAAGTACTGTGTAATAGTGATAATTTATGGAAGTGCGTTTTCCGTTGTAGTATGCTTCTTTAAGTTTGACTACATTTTTGCGTACGTGGTGTGTTTAAATGCTATAACAAGGCTGTACAAAATAATTCGAAACAATTAAAAAATAAGCGCAAATTGCTTCAAGTTAACATTTTAATTGAGTTATGTATTTTCAAGCAAAACTATATTTAGAAATATCAAATAAAAACGCCATATTGTAAATGTGTGTTCCCGCAGGATTAACGCCGGACCACAAACATTTTTTTATCCCTCGCCAAACATTATTAGAGATGAAGTGGGAAGTGATGTCTCATCCACCGTATAGCCCTGACCTTGCACCAACAGATTATAATTTATTTCGTTCTTTTCAAAACCATTTAAATGAAAAACATACAATTCAGATAAGGCTATCAAAAATGAGTTGATTCTGTCTTTTGCTTCTAAAAGCCAAATTTCTTTGAACGTGGAATTACGCAGCTAACTGGAAGATGAGAAAAGGTCGTCGAACAAAATGTCTAATATTTCATTGTTTAAGTGTTGATATTTGTATTAATAATTTCACTTTGAAATTCAGGAGAAAATACAAAATGACACTTTATTTAACCCAATATATAAAATGGATTAATAACGGCCATTCCCGAATAACGGACAGTCATATTTAGCAAACACGTTTGTTAATCCACAACACTTGTATATTTGTATTATTACCTCAGAAAATGGACACCTCAGACTACTGGACAAATTTTGCAGTCCCGATGTATCCGCTAATGTGAGATTTAACTGTATACAATTTCCCATCGCAATATAACAAGGAGATATTGTATTAACACGCACGTATAATCCAAATTCAATTAACGTTAATAGACATAAAGTTTCCTTATATTCTTTTCCCGCACATATGATTTTAAATCTAGAAATGTTATCCATAGAGTATCAATTTTTATTTATACTGACATTTTGATGTTTATAAATTTTAGGCAAACACATTAAACTTTTATTTTACACATGCACAAAAAAATAGTAATTCTTTCATATTTGTTTGAGCTGTTAAACTCTTACCAGTATCCATCGTCAGGCACGCCAGAGTCATGTCATATAATTTTTTTTTTTTTCAAATTTGGCTTTATTATTCGTTTATGGTTTATGCATATACAAGTTTTTCGTAAAATATATTTTGGTACTCTTACTAGAAATATTTATTAATAGTTCAGGAATTCTCCGAGTCAGTTAACAGAACAATAATATTTTATATTTAAAGACCGTGATGATTACCCTTGTTTAAAATTCTTCATTTGTATTTTAAAGGTTTTATATTGCTTAAAATTACTCACTCTTAAAAAAAAAAGATGAATGTACGTCAGAAAATATTAACTGATTTACTCCTGACTGAATGGAAATAGATTTATTTACCATGTGCTACAAATAAAAATCGATATAAAAAATAAAGATAACAAAACTTGAAAATTCTGAAAAAAAATAGAGGCTAATCAAGTCCTTCCTCTACGTGACTAAGCAGTGCTTTACTCTCCGTTCGCTATCTGAATAGTGATTGAGTTTCTCCATTTTTGCTTGAGTTATTTCGACGCCGGATTTATCCTTGTAGATTTCTTTCACAGTTTGAGTAAAAATGTTATATATATAGCAATAGATCTTTTATCTCCCGATATTTAGTAAAATACAACACATGATAGATTTGTAGACAGAATATTTTGTATCCTTGTTAACTACTCTTAAATACTCTTAACTGCTAATCACCTGATAAAGAGAGCCCCAATTTTTTTTTCTCACGAATCTATAATAGTGTTTTTGACTCACCATATCGTGAAAAAAAGAGATGTATTTTTATATACTTATCATCTCCAGTTAATTTATTACTAAAAAATGTCGCGCATTTTCAGTAATTTCACACAATCATACTGATTGATAAAGGGGACAGAACATGCGAAATTTGCACGAGTTTAATTTTTTTTTTTTTTTAAAGGTAACGACTCTAGAAGCACCAAAATTTCAGAGTATTTTTTTGGTAATATTGAACTATGTTTAAATTTTTTTATTTGGATATAATATCATAAACGAAAAATTCAGGGGGTGGGTTTCAAAGTGATATTTAAAATTTTTAATTTCTATAACAATTCACTGCGCGTACGAAATCTCGCGCAAATTTCATGGGATTTGCATATAGACCTATATATGCAATATAATTTTAATTTGGATATAATATCATAAACACAAAATTCAGGGGATGTGTTTCAAAGTCATAATTCTTTTTATTTAATTTCAATAACTTTTCACTGCGCGTACGATAACTCATGCAAATTTCATGGGATTTGCATATAGACCTATAGACATACTTTATCATAAATTAAACATAATACTCTGGACTATGACTTGAACTAAAGCTTTTGTAAATGGTTAATTAGACAAAGAGTAATTGTCTTTTAACGAGAAAAATTAGCCCGTTTACAATGTTATTGGAACAAAAAATATTCAATTCAAAATGTATTTCTCCTTTCAGTATAACAGAAACGATAAAGTCTTGCAGTTTATGTCTTCACAAACCACATAAAATAAAAAACTTTCGCATTTTACTAGGACAAAAAATTGGATGGAATAGAAGTATTCCCCATAACAAAGATCTGCGGACTTAATAAAAGGAAATTTGCTTATAAAGCGCTTTATTTTCCATAAATTGTTTTATACGTCTTCGGCGCCAGTTTGCTTTTAAAAAATGAATTACATTCAAAACATGGTTTTTTCGAGATGGAAATTTGGCTACGAGCGTAGTGTATGAATTGAAAAGTCTTAAAAAATATTATCTTATTTTTCTTGTATACAATGAAGGAAATAGTTTATATAATATCTAAAAATTAAGATAAGTAAATAGGATAACAATGCAGTAGAATTTTTGTTAAGTTATCAAACCGAACAAGCATTCTTTAGTAATATCTATAATTAAAAAAAATTTAGGATAAATACCTGTTTTTACATTTTATAAGAAAATGCATTTTTGAATTTACAATTATTTCAATTTTGGAAATGCATGCCGAGTTAGATCTAATGTAGACGTTGAACATTTCTACAACGAAAAGGACATTATAAATATTCTTAAAATAAGAAGAATGCAGTGGCTAGGCCACTTAATTAGAATGAATGAAGACAAGAGTATAAAGAACGTATACAATGGAAAGTTAATGGGAAAAACAAGTGTTTAAAGACCCAGAAAGAGATGGTTGGAATAAGGAGAGAAATAACTTATACAATGGAAAGTTTATGGGAAAATGGAGTGTTTAAAACCCAGAAAGAAATGGTTGGAAGAGGGAGAGAAATACCTTGGACAAAACCAAGTTACAAATTAAAATTAAAAACCAGGGATCGAAAGGTTTGACGAAATATATTAAGGGAGATCAAAATTCTTCAGGAATTATAGAGCCATAGTCTGTGTATGTGTTACGTTCTTTTATGTTCAGCCTATAAAACCCAAAATACTGCTAGAAATAAACACATTTTAAGAAATTGAAATTTAAAGACCCAGAAAAAGATGGTTGGAATAAGGAGAGAAATAACTTATACAATGAAAGTTTATGGGGAAAAGGAGTTTTTTAAAACCCAGAAAGCGATGGTTGGAAGAGGGAGAGAAATACCTTGGACAAAACCAAGTTACAAACTAAAATTCAAGACTAGGGATTGGAAGTTTTGACGAAGTATATTAAGGGAGGTCAAAATGATTCAGGAATTGTATAGTAATAGTATGTGTATATGTTACGTTCTTTTTATGTTCAGCCCATAAAACCCCAAACGCTGCTAGAAATAAACACATTTTAAAAGATTGAACATTCCACCAATCTTCATATATATTTTTTAAATCCTCTAGCTAAGTTCAGACAAGTACTATTGATATATTTTTACACATGTACTACGACAGAAAAAAAATGTCTATGAAAATCATACGTATTTTAATTTGTCAATAATTAGTTTTCAAGTAAATCTTTTAAAATATAAATGTTATATATAAAATTGTAAACGTTTTTAATAAAATTGACAGTTAACGGAAAAAATATAAGAATTTTTTTCTGCAATTAAATTTTTTATAAAATCGGTTATGGATTACATTTTGTATATTTATAACGATAACAATAACGTAACTTAAAGTAAAATACTTACTTATTTTTTTTACCGAGTGAATATACAGACAGAGTCAAACCGTGTAGAGCTGCCAACCTACAAAGAGCATCTCGGCCCATCGAAATTAATTAAAAATAAATTTTACAACATATGCGTATATATATATAGAAATTTGACATATAGACAAACACTCCAATAAAAATTCTACAATAAATATGCAGACATTCAAGTCATCAAAATTTTAGAGGATGTACGTACTAAATAGATATGATATCAGTCCAGAAAGGAGCCAAACACGATTTATACTGTCTATTTGGAGTGAGGACACATTATGAAAAATATATTGGCTATTTTTTGTTATTTTAATGCAGTTAATTATTTTACCTGTTAGATCGTTTATTTTTAACATATATCGAAACCAATTTGTTCACAATTTATATATATATATATATATATATATATATATATATATATGTATGTGTGTGTGTGTGTGTGTGTGTGTGTGTTTATTGACACCTATCCAGTAACTTACAATCCAGCAGAAATCTAAATCAAAAAACCATTTTCTTGTAAAATTCTTCAAAGTAATGTCATCTAGTGGTAACTTATTTGTCTTAACTGTTATAACTTATTTTTCAGCTATTGTTTTTTTAAAAAAAGGGATGATGTCAGTTACTGGAGATATTGACCATATTTATGACAAAAATTAATTTTTCGTAATAAAAAAATATAACTTTTCAAAATTTTGTCAACAATAATTTTTTCATGTATCTTTACTATACTTTCAAAAACAAAGATAAGTATAAAATAGATTTAAAACTTTATAATAGTGGTATGAAGGAGAGAAAATCTTTAAAGTGTCAGTTACTGGGGGTTTCACCCTATTGTTTTTTTAGGATGTCATCATTTCTCAAATTGAATATTTTCAGCTGCATAACTGAATTTCTACGTGAAAGAGTAACAAAGTAATCTTAATTTTAATATTAAAGTTAATAATTTAATAAAAATATAATTTAATTAAATGACAAATATTTTTTTTAATCTACGAAAATATAATATAATATAACTAATGAAATATACAATAATCTCTTCCGAGTTATCCACGATTCCAAAATGCGTTTGTTTTTCTTTAGAAACTTCTGAAATCAATACAATTTCGAAATTTAAAGAAGAATTTATAAAAACAAAGTTTTTGTTTGCTGACACTGATTTTCGAAAGTGTTTACGAGCAACTTTTATAGCGTAATAATCAGTTTTCTTAAAACCGAATATTGGTTTTTAGGATGTCATCATTTCTCAAATTGAATATTTTCAGCTTCATAACTGAATTTCTACATGAAGGAGTAACAAAGTAATCTTAATTTTAATATTAATGGTAATAATTTAATAAAAAATTATTTAATTAAAAAACAAATATTTCTTAATTACGAAAATGTAATGTAATTTAAACATCTTCCGAGTTATCCACGATTACGAAGTACATCTGTTTTTCTTTAGAAACTTCTGAAACCAATATATTTTTGACATTTAAAGAAGTATTTATAAAAACAAAATTTTTGTTTGCTGACACTGATTTTCGGAAGTGATTCCAAGCAATTTTTATAGCGTAATAATCAGGTTTTTTTAAACGGAATATTGGTTTTTACGATGTCATCATTTCTCAAATTCAATATTTTCAGCTGCATAACTTAATTTCTACATGAAAGAGTAACAAAGTAATCATAATTTTAATATTAATGTTAATATTTATGATGTGTGTCATTAAAAAATTTTTTTTTAATATGAAAATGTTTGCATGAGAAATGACAGCATCTGAAAAACATGCATGGCAGTATAAAAAAACTGATTAATGCACTATATAAACTACTTGGAAACATTTCCTAAAATCGGTGGAAGCAAAATAAACTTTTTTTTTTTTGTAAATGCTTTAGAAGTTAAAATTTTCATTACTTCATAATTTGGGAAATAATGGATTAAATTATTTCAGCAAAAATTTACAAATTATAACCCTTTTCTATATTATAAATCAAAAAATTGGCCGTGAGTAAAGGCGATGTCTTGTTGACGGTGGTAGCACTTGACCAATAAACTTCGCTTTTACTGCAATTTTTTAGGTAGATTTCGGAAGAAATATTACCTATTACATTCTCCGCTGTGCTGGAATTTTTGGAACTTTTTGGCAGATCTACGCTGCTCATGACTCCCAGAACCCAAAACCACCCCCAGTTCAAAACTTTATCTATCTATCTATATCACTTTTTTATGAACACGATAACTTCAATAATTCTGCACAAATCTCTTCCAAACTGATACATAAAATCAAGGGGGATAAAATCTCGGTCAATTTCGTTAATGGTCAAAATCGAACCAGGGGGGGGGGCAATGGGGGGGGCTTTTTGTGAAAACAGAAAATACCCCATAATTTCTTAATTATGGTACTTATCGAATCCGTTTAAAGTTATTATTATTTCTAGGAAAAGGGCCAAAAATTTACGTATGACAAATTTTTGATATCATTAATAATGGCCTCAAGAAGGCGGGGGGATAAGGGTCTAAGAAGAAAAAAATTCATAACTTTTTCATTTCACAAGATATCATATCCGCTTAAATTTATTATAAATCCTCTTAATATTATCTACAACTTTTATATTGACAAGTTTTTTGTAAGACCAACCTTTACAGCAAAACAAAATTAAAAATAAGAAAATCCCTGGCAGCTCCGCCTACAGACACTGGTAGATTCCGAAATGGGCGGTCCCAACTGTCGCATCATGGCAAAAAGTTAATTTCTTCTCTGATTCCCAATAAACAGGCACCCCACGGTCTGCGTCTTCGAAATCTACCTGTGCCTGTAGACGAGCCGTCAGGGACTTTTAATTTATAGATATCTTACAATTTCAATTTTTACACCGTTTATTAAGAAGGGAGGGGGGTATACTTTCAAATACAATTTGTTTGAAAACTGTATCTTAGATTTATTTTATAGTTGTTAAAATAACTTTCAATCATTTCTTTAAATCGATCTATATAGCTTACCGAACGATTACGAAAGGTTAACCTAGTTGCTCTTAAAACAATATAAATTGTTTAGCATGTGTTTCCGACTAACATTCCAGAGCGCAATTAAAACATCATAAATAAATAAAATAATAAAGTAATAGAAATAAAACACAAATTTAACAGCTATTTGATCGAAATACGTGTTTAAGCCAATGAAATTATCAAAATCAAGAAGGCTGCTACAAGTAGCGAAATATTTGGCAATTTCTTGGACTATTAATTTAGCGAATGCGGAAAATACAAAAGATTGCTTTTAATAAATTTCAAATCTTTATTTGAACACATTATTAATATTCTTGGTGTTATTAGTGGGTAATCTCAAAAAATATATAAAATTTAAACATTCTATTAGTTTTTAATTGAAAAAAAATATTTCACCAATATTCAGTAAGCCAGTAGGCCCATAGGAGTACAGTTGTATTGGCTCGTACAGCTCGAGCCCCACGAATAATTTCTGAAATGGACATTTTCCCCCCTTTAATACAAAAAAAGTTTTTACTTTTTATTATTTTATGGAATTTTTAAATATTCCATTTTTTCCTCTTTTTCTTTTGCTATACCTGAAGTACTTGTTTCTGGCTGATCAGTTACATAAGAGCTGAAAAAATCGTCATCTGTAAAAATGTTTCGATTAACTGGCCAAATTTGTGTTTTGATGAATGATGATGTTACATTTTTCAGGCTGAATGTTGGGCAGATTAAAGTTAAGAATGCAGAATCTCAGTTTTCCGTAAAGTGTTTAAGAAAGAAAACTGACTGCTCAAAATTTTATTTCACTGAACAGGTTGATAGTAGCATTATTCATATTTCAGATGCATGTTTTATCCTTCCACAGCCTACATTTTGTGGTGGTACTGCTAGAGCTACAACATTATTATCCTTTCCTGTTGAGTTAAGTGACTATAATGTCAACTAATTGTATGAAAATTCTACTATTATTTTTTCCTATGTTTTGTCTTGTCTTTTCTATACACTAATGCAGTTTCAAATTAATATTCATGTATTTTTAAGTTCTTTTCCATTTTTGTATCCCAATTACTGTTACTAATAAAAGTGTTAAGTTCCCTATGTATATTTCTTGTAAGTGTACCAAAGTACCGCATCCTTGTACCAATCTACCCCATTGTGGGGTAGATTGGTACAAAAATTATTATTTCCTAAACTACATGTTACTGATTTTAATACAGCAATTTTTTTCAAAATGATTCATCACATTGCAACATAAGAAAACACTCTTCAATTACATGGTTTAAAATTTTGAAAAATCTCGATACTCATCATAAAAAAGACAATTTTCTGCAAAATGTACCAATGTGCCTCGGTCTCCCCTAGGGATAAACGATATTGGGAAAACTTTTTCACTTTATGTTTTATTGTTATTATTATTATTATTATTATTATTGTTGTTGTTGTTGTTATTAGAATTAAATGCTCAACGTTTAAACTTTTTATATAAAAAAAATGAAAATAGGAAAAAAATCCATATTCCGGAAAGAAAAAAGACGTTATTCAAAGTCAACTTTCGTTTTGATTTAATTATAAACGATTCACGAATATCAGTGAGTATCAGTTTATAAACGAGTTATTCGAATTGTTATATTGTTTTAATATTTTCTTTAACGTGTGATCACAGTATACGATTTTGTTTAATTTCTTTGAAAGGGAGTTAAATAAAACATTAAATTGGTAATCGATCTTTTTTACACTCACATACACATATTTGTGTAAAAAAGAGTTGAGCCCCCACCAATAATTTTCAAAACTCTACGCCTATGGGTAGGCCCGGGTTGAATTCCCTAGTTTACATAACGCTTGGAGAGTAAAGTACATTTTTTTTTTAGCATGGAGAAGAAACATCAAGTTAGTTTTGGTATTTTGCTACATTTTCAGTTGTTTTTAATTTCTTTTTCTTTTTCGTAGAGTTTTTATGACTGCTGCCGTATAGCGTTATATATATTTGGCTTTTCAATAGCGCTGGCGCATTTTATATTTTGATATATTTCCATGTCATGTTTCTAGCACTGGAAATTACAGTTATAAAATTCCATCTATTAATTAAAATATAAAGATTTCAAATATTAAACTAATCTGAAAAAAAAAAACTACCGTGCCGTGTAAGGTGAAATATATTTGCACAGTTAATTATGATAGCGAATTCTTTAATGATTTTTGCTTTCGAAACTTAAATTTCCTTTAAAATAATTCATGCAAAATGGATATACTCAATCACTATTCAGATTCTTTTTGAACGATAAGGCACTATTTTATATACGTGACTAAAATAGGATGGATCGGATTTGTTTCTACATTTATTAACAGATCCATAGCTGCCAACTTTTACGCTTTTTTGTTACCACTAAAATGTTATAGAAATTTTTGACTCTTTTAATCTGATATTTTGGTGATTAAATAAGACAACATTAACTGCTAAATTTTAGTGGTAAGATAAAACCGTAAAAGTTCGCTACTATGCATTATCACTTTTTAAATATTTATTTTTCTTGTATTTCTTACTATATATACCGAATGAAAATTAAAGCGGTTTGCTTTTCATAAAGGTTATTATATTATAACTGAACAATATAAATCTATAAATCTAATCCAAATCCTAATCTATACATTATAGATTAGGCTGTAATGTAATGTACGCTGACGTATTTTATATATTACATGTAAAGTTTTTCAGAAAAAATGCGATTTTTTCAGACAGAAAATTTCTTTGTACTTTTTTCAGACAGGAGATTATTTCTATAAAACTTCATCTGGAACCAGGACTTTACAAATTTTATAAAATATCGAAACCAGCAAAAAATTCTAGTTAGAATTAACAAATATCAATTTCATTTATCCTGGTTTGAAGAATTTCAATTTTGTTTCATATTTAATTCTAATAGAGAAATTTTTAATGAATTTTGCTATCAAAACCAAAAGTTTGCTTTAGTATTTTCAACGACCGCGCTTAAATTTTTTGCACGAGCATGCAATGACACATTTTTTTAGCATAGTATTTACGCTATTACAAATTAAAGATATTTCATGACTGTAATAAGAGACATGTTAGTAGAGAAATTACACTCATCAATATGAATATTAAATTACTTATTTCGTTCATGTTTATGAGAACAAAGTTTTATAAAATTCATGTTTATCGGAAAATTTGCGACTGCAGGCTTGCAAGAAAGTTAAACCATTTCAAATAACTTAACATATTACGTCTGAATCAGAATTCTAAATTTAAAATCACATTTAATATACTAAAAAACACATTATTATCGCATAATAAAACGAATTACAATAAGACGTTGAAAGATCTACACAATTTCTTCATCAGTACAAATATCAATCGAAAACCAAAGCTAAACAACAGCTTAGGTTTTCGATTGACATTTGTACAATTGAGGAGCTTGTATAGAGATTGAAACGTCTGCTGTAATTCGTTTTATTCTGCGATATTAATGTGTTTTTTCGTTTTATTAAATATATGATTTTAAGTCATTTTTTATTTTAAGGTTAAAATAATCCAAACAAAATGGATTGATTCAATCATTATTGAGATGGTACTGGACGTTAAGAGTATATTTTAATAACATAAAGGAAGAATCTGATTAGTATCCACATTTTGTAAAATTTTCAAGTTTAATTTTATATCTATTTTTTTCTTATATGTTTTTCTACTGCATCGAATTTAATTCTATTTACATTTCAGACGGTTTGACGACACATTTAAAATGAAACATTTAATAAACTAAAAAACACATTAATATCACATAATAAAACGAGATACAGTAAGACGTTTCAAGCTCTACACAAGTTCTTCATCATTACAAATATCAATCGAAAATCAAAGCTGTTGTTTAGCTTTGGTTTTCGATTGGCATTTGTACAAATGAAGAACTTGTATAGAACTTCAAGCGTTTGCTGCAATTAATTTTATTATGCGATATTAATGTGTTTTTCCGCTTTATTAAATGTCTGATTTTAAGTCTTTTTAATGTTAAGGTTAAAATAATCCAAGCAAAACGGATTGGCTCAATCATTATTGAGATGGTGCTTGGACGTTAAGAGTCTATTTTAATAACATAAAGGAAGAATCTGATTAGAGAGTATCACATTTTGTAAAATTTTCAAGTTTAATTTTTTATCTTTTTTTTTCTTATATGATTTTCTACTGCATCAAATTTTATTTTATTTACATTTCAGAAGGTTTGACGACACATTTAAAATGAAATTTTTAATATACTAAAAAACACATTAATATTGCTTAATGATACGAATTACAGTGTGACGATTCAAGCTCTACACAAATTCTTCGTGAGTACAAATATCAATCGAAAACAAAAGCTGCTGTTTAGCTTAGGTGTACGATTGCCATTTCTGCAGATGAAGAGCTTGTATAGAACTTCACACGTCTGGTGTAATTCATTTTATTATGAGATATTAACGCGTTTTACCATTTTATTAAATGTCTGATTTTAAGTCTTTTTAATTCCAAGGTTAGAATATTCCAAGCTAAACGGATTGACTGAATAATTATTGAGATGATGCTTGGACGTTAAGAGTCCATTTTAATAATATAAAGAAAGAATCTGATTAGAGAGTATCACATTTTGTAAAATTTTCAAGTTTAATTTTTTATCTTTTTTTTATTATATGATTTTCTACTGCATCAAATTTAATTTTATTTACATTTCAGAAGGTTTGACGACACATTTAAAATGAAATTTTTAATATACTAAAAAACACATTAATATTGCTTAATGATACAAATTACAGTGTGACGATTCAAGCTCTACACAAATTCTTCGTGAGTACAAATATCAATCGAAAACAAAAGCTGCTGTTTAGCTTAGGTGTACGATTGCCATTTGTGCAGATGAGGAGCTTGTATAGAACTTCACACGTCTGGTGCAATTCATTTTATTATGAGATATTAACGTGTTTTCCATTTTATTAAATTTCTGATTTTAAGTCTTTTTAATTTCAAGGTTAAAATAATCCAAGCTAAACGGATTGACTGAATCATTATTGAGATGATGCTTGGACGTTAAGAGTCCATTTTAATAACATAAATAAAGAATCTGATTAGAGAGTATCACATTTTGTAAAATTTTCAAGTTTAATTTTTTATCTTTTTTTCTGATATTATTTTCTACTGCATCAAATTTAATTTTATTTACAATTCAGAAGGTTTGACGACACATTTAAAATGAAACTTTTAATATACAAAACACACATTAATATTGCATAATAAAACGAATTACAGTAAGAGGTTTCAAGCTCTACACAAATTCTTTGTGAGTACAAATATTAAACCAAAAACCAAAGCTGCTGTTTAGCTTAGGTTTACGATTGCCATTTGTACAGATGAGGAGCTTGTATAGAGCTTAAAACGTCTGGTGTAATTCATTTTATTATGCGGTATTAAAGTGTTTTCCGTTTTATTAAATGTCTGATTTTAAGTCTTTTTTTTATTTTAAGGTTAAAATAATCCAATCAAAACGAATTGACTCAATCATTAATGAGATGGTACTGGACGTTAAGAGTATATTTTAATAACATAAAGGAAGAATCTGATTAGTATCCACATTTTGTAAAATTTTCAAGTTTAATTTTTTATCTATTTTTTTTCTTATATGTTTTTCTACTGCATCGAATTTAATTTTATTTACATTTCAGACGGTTTGACGACACATTTAAAATGAAACATTTAATATACTACAAAAACATTAATATCGCATAATAAAACGAATTACAGTAAGACGTTTCAAGCTCTACACACGTTCTTCTTCAGTACAAATATCAATCGAAAATCAAAGCTGTTGTTTAGCTTTGGTTTTCGATTGCCATTTCTACAGATGTGGAGCTTGTATAGAGCTTGAAACGTCTGGTGTAATTCATTTTATTATGCGGTATTAATGTGTTTTTCCGTTTTATTAAATGTCTGTTTTTAAGTCTTTTTAATTTTAAGGTTAAAATAATCCAAGCAAAACGGATTGACTCAATCATTATTGAGATGGTGCCGGACGTTAAGAGTCTATTTTAGTAACATAAAGGAAGAATCTGATTAGTATCCACATTTTGTAAAATTTTCAAGTTTAATTTTATATCTATTTTTTTCTTATATGTTTTTCTACTGCATCGAATTTAATTCTATTTACATTTCAGACGGTTTGACGACACATTTAAAATGAAACATTTAATAAACTAAAAAACACATTAATATCGCATAATAAAACGAGATACAGTAAGACGTTTCAAGCTCTACACAAGTTCTTCATCAGTACAAATATCAATCGAAAATCAAAGCTGTTGTTTAGCTTTGGTTTTCGATTGCCATTTGTACAAATGAAGAACTTGTATAGAACTTCAAGCGTTTGCTGCAATTAATTTTATTATGCGATATTAATGTGTTTTTCCGCTTTATTAAATGTCTGATTTTAAGTCTTTTTAATGTTAAGGTTAAAATTATCCAAGCAAAACGGATTGGCTCAATCATTATTGAGATGGTGCTTGGACGTTAAGAGTCTATTTTAATAACATAAAGGAAGAATCTGATTAGAGAGTATCACATTTTGTAAAATTTTCAAGTTTAATTTTTTATCTTTTTTTTTCTTATATGATTTTCTACTGCATCAAATTTTATTTTATTTACATTTCAGAAGGTTTGACGACACATTTAAAATGAAATTTTTAATATACTAAAAAACACATTAATATTGCTTAATGATACGAATTACAGTGTGACGATTCAAGCTCTACACAAATTCTTCGTGAGTACATATATCTATCGAAAACAAAAGCTGCTGTTTAGCTTAGGTGTACGATTGCCATTTCTGCAGATGAAGAGCTTGTATAGAACTTCACACGTCTGGTGTAATTCATTTTATTATGAGATATTAACGCGTTTTACCATTTTATTAAATGTCTGATTTTAAGCCTTTTTAATTCCAAGGTTAGAATATTCCAAGCTAAACGGATTGACTGAATAATTATTGAGATGATGCTTGGACGTTAAGAGTCCATTTTAATAATATAAAGAAAGAATCTGATTAGAGAGTATCACATTTTGTAAAATTTTCAAGTTTAATTTTTTATCTTTTGTTTTATTATATGATTTTCTACTGCATCAAATTTAATTTTATTCTCATTTCAGAAGGTTTGACGACACATTTAAAATGAAATTTTTAATATACTAAAAAACACATTAATATTGCTTATTGATACGAATTACAGTGTGACGATTCAAGCTCTACACAAATTCTTCGTGAGTACAAATATCAATCGAAAACAAAAGCTGCTGTTTAGCTTAGATGTACGATTGCCATTTCTGCAGATGAGGAGCTTGTATAGAACTTCACACGTCTGGTGAAATTCATTTTATTATGAGATATTAACGCGTTTTACCATTTTATTAAATGTCTGATTTTAAGTCTTTTTAATTCCAAGGTTAGAATATTCCAAGCTAAACGGATTGACTGAATAATTATTGAGATGATACTTGGACGTTAAGAGTCCATTTTAATAATATAAAGAAAGAATCTGATTAGAGAGTATCACATTTTGTAAAATTTTCAAGTTTAATTTTTTATCTTTTTTTTATTATATGATTTTCTACTGCATCAAATTTAATTTTATTTACATTTCAGAAGGTTTGACGACACATTTAAAATGAAATTTTTAATATACTAAAAAACACATTAATATTGCATAATGATACGAATTACAGTGTGACGTTTCAAGCTCTACACAAATTCTTCGTGAGTACAAATATCAATCGGAAACAAAAGCTTCTGTTTAGCTTAGGTGTACGATTGCCATTTGTGCAGATGAGGAGCTTGTATAGAACTTCACACGTCTGGTGCAATTCATTTTATTATGAGATATTAACGTGTTTTCCATTTTATTAAATTTCTGATTTTAAGTCTTTTTAATTTCAAGGTTAAAATAATCCAAGCTAAACGGATTGACTGAATCATTATTGAGATGATGCTTGGACGTTAAGAGTCCATTTTAATAACATAAAAAAAGAATCTGATTAGAGAGTATCACATTTTGTAAAATTTTCAAGTTTAATTTTTTATCTTTTTTTTTATTATATGATTTTCTACTGCATCAAATTTAATTTTATTTACATTTCAGAAGGTTTGACGACACATTTAAAATTAAACTTTTAATATACAAAACACACATTAATATTGCATAATAAAACGAATTACAGTAAGAGGTTTCAAGCTCTACACAAATTCTTTGTGAGTACAAATATTAAACCAAAAACCAAAGCTGCTGTTTAGCTTAGGTTTACGATTGCCATTTGTACAGATGAGGAGCTTGTATAGAGCTTAAAACGTCTGGTGTAATTCATTTTATTATGCGGTATTAAAGTGTTTTCCGTTTTATTAAATGTCTGATTTTAAGTCTTTTTTTTATTTTAAGGTTAAAATAATCCAATCAAAACGGATTGACTCAATCATTATTGAAATGGTACTGGACGTTAAGAGTATATTTTAATAACATAAAGGAAGAATCTGATTAGTATCCACATTTTGTAAAATTTTCAAGTTTAATTTTTTATGTATTTTTTTTTCTTATATGTTTTTCTACTGCATCGAATTTAATTTTATTTACATTTCAGACGGTTTGACGACACTTTTAAAATGAAACATTTAATATACTACAAAAACATTAATATCGCATAATAAAACGAATTACAGTAAGACGTTTCAAGCTCTACACACGTTCTTCTTCAGTACAAATATCAATCGAAAATCAAAGCTGTTGTTTAGCTTTGGTTTTCGATTGCCATTTCTACAGATGTGGAGCTTGTATAGAGCTTGAAACGTCTGGTGTAATTCATTTTATTATGCGGTATTAATGTGTTTTTCCGTTTTATTAAATGTCTGTTTTTAAGTCTTTTTAATTTTAAGGTTAAAATAATCCAAGCAAAACGGATTGACTCAATCATTATTGAGATGGTGCCGGACGTTACGAGTCTATTTTAGTAACATAAAGGAAGAATCTGATTAGTATCCACATTTTGTAAAATTTTCAAGTTTAATTTTTTATCTATTTTTTCTTATTTGTTTTTCTACTGCATCGAATTTAATTTTATTTACATTTCAGACGGTTTGATGACACATTTAATATACTGAAAAACACATTAATATCGCATAATAAAACGAATTACAGTAAGACGTTTCAAGCTCTACACAAGTTCTTCATCAGTACAAATATCAATCGAAAATCAAAGCTTCTGTTTCTTTGGGTTTCGATTGCCATTTCTACAGATGTGGAGCTTGTATAGAGCTTGAAACGTCTGGTGTAATTCATTTTATTATGCGGTATTAATGTGTTTTTCCGTTTTATTAAATGTCTGATTTTAAGTCTTTTTAATTTTAATGTTAAAATAATCCAAGCAAAACGGATTGACTCAATCAATATTGAGATGGTACTTGGACGTTAAGAGTCTATTTTAATAACATAAAGGAAGAATATGATTAGTATCCCCATTTTGTAAAATTTTCAAGTTTAATGTTTTATCTATTGTTTTCTTATATGTTTTTCTACTGCATCAAATTTAATTTTATTTACATTACAGAAAGGTTTGACAACTTTGCGTTCTATATATAAAGTTGAACTCCAGTCACCCGTTTTGTGCGCGTAATCCGAATTTTCTGAAAATGGGATATTTTGAAGAAATCATAAAAAAAAGATTATGTTGGAAAAATACAAATTTGTCTAAAATTATATATATATTTTTAATAAAATGGTTTAATAAATGTTAGACAATTAATATCAAACATAATTTTAAGTAAGATCACGTTTAGTATAAACAATTACAAAATTTGCGGCACCTATATGCATTTAGATGAGTTAGTTGAGCAGGACCAATCAAAATAATTGTTTTTCCCCAGAACAAAATTTCCCAAAGTGTGGAACGCGTATCCCTTTGATGTACGTGAAGAGGTTATCGGGGATACACAAAGTATCTTACTTCACAATTAGCATACAACACGGTTCAGTTAAATAAATCAGTAAAAATGGTTTTTCATCTCATGAACATTTTTAGAGACAAAATTCTAAAATATGCTAATTGACCAAATACGCAAGAAATATTGAAGGTGTAAAAGAGCAACCATGATTTTTTTTAAATGCTACATATAAATCTTGCATTAAATATATACACTGTAAAAAATGACCAATGTTTCTTATTTTGTGAAAATATGCTATAACCACGAACGAAAATATAATATAATCTTCTGAGTTATCCGAAATTTCAAATAGCATGTTACATTGTCTTTTGAATCCCCAGAAACGAATACATTTTCAAAATTTAAAGAATAATTTATAAAAACAAATTATTTTTAGCTGCCCGAATTTTTCAGAAACGTTTCCGAAGGGATTTTATAGTGTATTAATTAGTGTCCTCAGCCTGGAATACCTGTTTTTGGAATGCTATCAATTCTGAAGTAAACATTTTCATGTTCAAAAAAATGTTTAACAGACCAACATGCAAAATTAACAGCGTTAACAATAACATTATAATTAAGATTATTTCTTTACTCTTTCATGTATAAATTAACTTATGCGGCTGAAAACGTGTACTTGAGAATGGATAACATCCGAAAAACAGGTATTCCAGCCTGAGGACACTAATTAATACACTATAAAAACCCTTCGGAAACATTTCTGAAAAATTCGGGCAGCTAAAAATAATTTGTTTTTATAAATTATTCTTTAAATTTTGAAAATGTATTCGTTTCTGGGAATTCAAAAGACAATGTAACATGCTATTTTTAATTTCGGATAACTCAGAAGATTATATTATATTTTCGTTCGTGGTTATAGCATCTATATTATATATATATTTGTCTTACGTGGCGCGGAAATAGGGCTGAATTTGTAGCTTATGGTTTGGCAACAACCGTAGTTTCCAGAGCTCAGACCAATGAACAGACTAGATTGTGTTAGATCCGCCTCCAATCAATATGGCGGTCAGTGGGAGAGAAGTGAAACCAGGAAGATATAGAGATTATTTCTATCTCTCTGAGTGAAACCATAGAATGAAACTCAAATTAGCAATTATTAAAAATAAAATAACATGTATGTAATCCAAAGCGTCTGAGATGATTCCTCATTTTAATTATGAGTAGTATCGTTAATTTCAAATGAATTCTCAACTCTTATTTAGAATTCATTTACGAATTTCACTCACTCAAAAATCGGAAAAAAAATATATCAACTGTCTAGATTGTGCCGCCATCTGTTGTTGTAAATTGAATTAAAAAACACATTTTTTTTTCTCCTTATGAATTTAAGTCGTGCTGTACAATATTATAGGTGCAAAAAGTTTTAATCTAATTATGTTTCCAAGATTCTTTTTTCATAGTATTTAAATGATTTATATGCCCATTGGTAGCGCCAACTAAATGCATTTTAGTTCTGTTTTCATCGGAGAATTACTTTTTTACATTAAAAAAAATTGTCAATTTCATATGTTCAAATGTTTTATGGCCGAACCTCTTCCGGCTAGAATTGCTGAAAAATAAAAGAGGCGAGCGAGGGAATTGAGCTGGGACCGCGTAGCGGTCTCAATGTGAATTGCTTCGCAATTCACGGGGGATTGACGAGCGTTAGCGAGTAGGGGGCTCAGCCCCCTAGTATTTTCATAAAATAAGAAACATTGGTCATTTTTTATAGTGTAATAAGAGTTATTTTTATTTGCATCCATTCTTTTTTTTGTTTGTGATTCTTTAATTCGTGATTTTTAAAAGTTAATATAATAGGGGGGGGGGGGGGGTATGAGAACCACGTACATTTCTCCGGTGGATACGTGAGGCACAGAAGTTTGGGAATCACTGCCCTAGACCGTACATATCGGCTTATATTTATCAAAATATAGACTGCCGAAATTACAATTCAGAATAAAACTTTACGTTGGTTTAGACAGAAACTACACAAAAATTACATTTTTTTTTCGAGAAAAAACATATAATTCGCATTTCAATAATTTTTTATATTTAAATATAATTTTTAATTGCCGGTTATTTTGTGCTCCAGTAAATGGAATTCGGATAATTGGCGTTTTACTGAATACGCATGCACTGTGAGCTAAGGCTAAAGATTTTAATTGCTATCGGTAAACAAAATTTAGAAGGAAATATTAATGTTAGGAATAAATAAAAAAAATATTTTAGTAATTTTAAAGAATGTATCTATCATGGTTTATACAAATGAAATATATTTCTTGAGGAAAGCTAATTTGAAAAGTCTTTAATTTCTTCTGGCAATAAAACTAAGTTGTCATTTAAAATAGTTGAAGCGAAAACGGACAAACTCATTCACTATTCAGATGGCGCTTGCAGCTTAAGACACTATTTCAGTCACGTAGAGGAGAGATCTGATTATTTTTCTATTTTGTACCGAAGTCAAGTTTTCCTTATCTAAATTTTTGCTATATCTCTTGTTATTTGTACCACAAGAAGTTGTATTTTCAATAAATATTAATATCATGTTTTTAGACTGGAGATATTTAAAAATTTACATTTTATCAAAATTTTAAGAATTTAAAAAAAATGAGTCAACATGGGTTTATATAAACGAAGTATTGGATAATGCATACCGCAATTTTACATAAACTAGTGTACATTGCTAACAATGACATTCACCGTATATCAAACTGGGAATGGAGTTGATAATAATGGCAAGAAAAATTTTTATTTTTTCCAACTCAGTGCAAAGTGTCAAGGCCGTGAATCAAACCCAGAATCTTTCGCTTAAATTGCAAATGCTCTTCCAATTCAGTTATTTGTTACGACAAATGGCCAACACAATAGACTCAGACAACCCTTTGGCAGTAGCATCTGGTCTGCCATGTAGGCAGACAACTCAACAGAATAAGCGGCAGGTAAAGGAACTCAATTAAACGTTTGATGGATTATTTTTCAAAAGCTTAACAAAAAAGTACAAAAATATAAACAACATTTTGAAGTTTTTGACCCAATATTTCAATTCTTTAGATGGACACGAGAAAAAGGACACGAAATTTTGAAAATATTGAATATATTTTTAAAAATATTTTTGTGATAAAAAATAATTTAAAATTCCAATTAGTTTCAGACTAATCTGAGCAACAAACGAATTAAATGCTTGCCAATCCATTTCGATTCCTTGCTCAAAGATCTTGGTATATTGAATAACATAAAAATTTTTGGTCGTATGAAAAAAATTGCACAATAAAAATAAAATTATTTTATGTGCAACGTCGCATCACATGAAGCTAAATGTAAACAGCGGCACGATATTTTCACAAAGGAAGGAATTATAAAAATATTACAACAAACATTTGCGTGTGTTTTTGAAAAAATATATTAAAGGCGTTTTAAGAAAATCTTTTTTTTCCCTTAAATATATTATTTTATCATATTGATATGTTAAATGAATTTTTACAAAAGTATATGACATATTTTTTTTTAAATTATCTTCGAATTATTTCTTTGTCATATTAAAACTCATTTAGTTTAATTTAAAACATATAATTACAAATTTGCAACTTTTATACATGTAGTATTTATTTTCATTAATAGCTCTTATACGTGATTTGAAAAATATATTTCATTTGGCTATGTTCTGTTTTTAATTTGATTTTAATTTATTAAAAATTATTACGATTTTCCTTCCTTATTTCTTTTTTATGGAATTTAAATTAAAAACTTCATGAATTAAAGAATTTGTGTTAACTGAGAATTAAATTAAATTCTTTTAAATATTTCTAAAAATTTTGAAAAGTATAATTAGCTCCTATACCTGATTGTATTTAACTTCAGTAAAAAAATAGATACTTAAGACTTTTGCTTTATATAGCAACAGCTATTGCTCTATATCTACATGATTATAACTATGACTATTTCCCCATATTCATTTAATAATTCATTGGATATTAAAAAGGATTTTTTTTCAGAAATATCAGACCGGTGGTTCTTTTTTTTTACAGCATTTTGAAAGTGGGACTTTAATTATAATCACCCTGTATGTTCTACCTTTTGAAAAATTATATTAAAGGAGTTTAAAGGAAATATTTTTTCCTCTTAAATATATTCTTTTTATCATATTCATATGTTAAAAGGTTTTTAAAAAATATATGACAGATTTTTTAAAAATTATCTTTGAATTATTTCTTTGTCATATTAAAACTCATTTAGTTTAATTTAAAATATATACAAAACAGATAATTAAGACTTTTGCTTTATACAGCAACAGCTATTGTTCTATATGTTTATAACTATGAATATTTCCCCAGATTCATTCAATAATTCATTGGATATTAAAAAGGATATTTTTTTCAGAAATATCACATGTAGTTTTGAGAGTTGAAAAAAATCATTAAAATAAGCTAGTTTTCGTAATAAAGGATATTCTAAATTAAAATTATTCTAAAGGAATATAAGAAAAATATTATTTAAAAATATAAACATACCTATTTTCAAAATTCATATTCATTTAAAACATTTTGCATGTATTTGAAAACAATCATTGAGGTAAAACAAATTTTCTGTTTATTTTTAAATGGTAATTTATAAGTATATACTACTTTATGTAATACGAAACCTGAATAGATACTTTTAGTCAGTTCTCTTAAAGATAAACTGCATATAGAGATCTGAGTGACTGCAATGTCAGCAGAATCTGTTTTTATCCTTTATACTTTAAATTCAGTTTTTTCTTTAACTTTTAAAGAGTTTTCTACATTTTCTGTGCCTATCTTCTTCTAGTGACGCAGCGGGTCGTGTGTTTGTGTATGTGACACTTTAAAGAATTGCGAAAAAGTATTTACGTAAGGCATTTTTGAAATGTGAAAAGAAATATCGAGAAAAATTGATGTAAAAATAGCTTGCATTGTAGTATGTTACTCTCAGAGTAGTATACAGCTCAGATTTAAGTAATTTCTTTTATAATTTTTTTTCTTTAAAGTAATTTCACTATTTTTAAACATTGTTCAAAAAGTATGAACAAAAATTTTAAAAGGATCTGTTCCAATGTTAAAAAGTATGTTTAAAAATATGTTTCATATGTTGTGTTAATTGCTTAATTTACCTGTAAAGAATCAAATTAAACATAAGAAAAATTACATTTCAAATTATATATATGTATATATGCATTTCAAATAATTAAACATTTTTACGTTTTATATATAAAATTAAATTGTTGAAAATTATCACATTTAATTAAGCATTACAGGATTAAAAGCAAACAATTATATAAAATATTAAAATAATAAAGCAAACGTTTCAGTCTACGATTGAGCCCCTTATCAGTGCATCGTGGTTAATAAACATTCGTTAATAAGATTATTACCAAACATACCGGAAAATTCATGAAAGAATGTAATTGACGTGAAAGTAACAGTCTTAAACTAGTCCTTAAAGTCACAGTAAAGTAATATACAGTCTTACTTTAACGTAAACTCTGTATTTTTTCATGAATTTAACTGGTAAAACTTTTGAATGTAAGCTCGTTTGGTAATAGTCTGGTTATCCTATGACATATCACTGATGAGGGGCTCGATCGAAGCCTGAAACGTTTGCTTTACTATTTTACTGTGTTTTATATTGTTTTTATTCGGTGTTTTTAGTCTTGTAATGTCTGATTAAATGTGATAATTTTTAACAATATATATCTCTCTTTTCTAAAAAAACAAAAATGTAACCGCTACGCCGCTGCCACCGCTGTTAATGATTTTTTTGTGCCCGGAGGTCTTTCTCGGCTAATATTAAGAAAACTATTGCATATAAAATTATGAAAATTGGTAGTTTTATAGATAAATATTCCATAAACATGCTGAAACAAATAGTTTTTAAATAGAAGAAATATTTTAAGATATATTTAATGTTGAAGTCGGTAAAAATAGTCCCTTTATAAGGACAAAAACTATGCATTGAAATTTAATCATATTTTGAAGAGATATAGTTGATAAGCTTGCGGTGTGCAGTGTGTAATTGCTTTTTTAATTTGCCTAATCTTTTGAGGGTTTATTTCAATATTTTATTCAAAATTTCATCATTTTAATTGAGATTTAGTTCATATTTCGAAAAGGCCAATTTTTATACTGTTGACAATTTGTAAAATAGCACAAAGAATAATATTTTCTGTCAATTAAAATATGTATTTACAAGTGACTAATGAAAATTGAAATAAACATAATAATTAAATGATCACTTGTTAAAAGCATTAAATGAGAAAAATGCCTCATAAAAATATACTTGCACGTGAATATTAAATGAGTTTATACTCGAAGTAACAGTCAACAGGTTTTGTTGAACAATTTCTCTTTCACTCTCAATACCCTCCGTTATTTAGACATTTTTGACGCCATGAGAACTTTTAACCGTGTTTGGAATTTTAAAAAAAAAAAGAGAGAGAGAGAGAGAGAGAGAATAATTTTGTTTAAAGAAAGACCTAAAATGTTCACCGTGCTGTGTCATTTAAGTATAATAAGTCATTTTCAAATTCTATCGAAGAATCCTTTTCTTTCTATTTTGCTTTCTTCTTCTAATTTCATAAATGCTTTCAAGTTCTTTTGAATCTAATATTCCAATAGCACAATGATGAATTTTTATACTTACGGAAGTTTTATCTTTGTCATTTTTTATTAAAACTTCTGAACTAGACTTAAGATTTATAGTTTCTTCTTCAATAATTCTAAATAAATAAATATGAGTTCTCAATTGAAGTCGCAGTCTCTAGCTTGTTGAATTGTTTTAAAAAGGAAATACTGTATGCACATCATTAATTATCCGAAAAAATAATAATTTACCAAGCCAATTTAAATTCTTCAACAGCTTAACGTGTGTCAACTAAAAACTATTTTGGGGGGAAATTCAGTGTTCTTTAGTAACATTGATATTCATTATCTGTTTCAAAATAAATAACTCAAACAGAATGTTTTTCATGCAAATCATACTTAATACTCATAAAAACAATAAGTAACTTCAATATCATTAAAATTCGTTCATAGAATTATCTTCATTCAAGTCGTTTTCCCAAAATAACACATTAAGGTTTAAATACTATATATTCTGTGATCTTATAGAGATACACATGCAAATACAATAATAATAATAATAATAATAATAATAATAACACTGTAACAAGTTTTTTTTTTAAATCTTCATTATATGAACGTGTTTTTTCTTCCACATGTAGAAATTTGCACCACTTACCGTAGACTAAGTACATTTTTATCATACTAAATGAAGAGCTTTTACGCCAGAAATTTTGACCTAACCGTCTATACTCTTCACAAAAGACATAAAATACATAATACTAAAAACGATTAGTTTAAATGAATAGACACTTAAAATTGATGCTAATAAAACTGATAATAAGAAGGGAATCATGCAATACTGTGTTTTCTTTTTAAATCAAATTTTGGTTATATTAAAATCCATAATAATTTTTTTTATCTCTGAGTACAGACACTTGCTACTTATTAAAATACTCCGTAAGCATTACTTATTTATGTATGTATTTTTTTTTAAGAATATATATTAATATAATTCGTAAATTAATATATAATTGTTTCTATGATTTTGAATATATTTCAAAGTAAATTTAAAGTATATTATTCAAATAATATAATAAAATCGCTTGTTAACTTTAAATTAAAGTGTAATTATTGCTTAAAGTGATAAATATAACACAAAACGTTTAAAAATACCTTTAATATAGATTACGTGTTTCCTTCGCTCAAACAGCGGCATCTTGAGATCAAAATAATAAATAAAATATTCTCGCAAAGTATAATTACAAGCAATATAAAATTGTTTCTATGATTTTGGATATATTTCAAAGTAAATTTAAAGTATATTATTCAAATAATATAATAAAATCACTTGTTAACTTTAAATTAAAGTGTAATTATTGCTTAAAGTGATAAATATAACACAAAACGTTTAAAAATACCTTTAATATAGATTACATGTTTCCTTCGCTCTAATAGCGACATCTTCAGATCAAAATGATAAATAAAATATTCTCGCAACATTTTTGAAAATGGTAAACATAAATCACGAGATCACATGTCCAATGCAAGCAGATGCTTAAATTGGTCAAATTCGAAAACCTGAAAATTATTTTTTATTTTTATTTTTATTTATTTTTCAATCTGTAAAGCATCGCGTGCCAAATTTTACATAATTCAGAAGAAGCCGATTCGCTGCAAATGTTATCGTTTCTCAAATATGTTGATTCGCGGATAATGGTTGGGAAATAAACTCTTGATTGAAAAATTATTTTACTATTCTTGAAATCAATCTGCAATGGCTCTATTCTATGTTGTCTAGCTAAGGCAGTAGTTCTTCTGTCATATTTGATATCTGCCATATGTTCTTTTATTCTCGTTTTAAATTTTCTGTTTGTCATTCGTATATAGTATTGTACTGTTCCATCTGCCTTGCTGAATGGAATTTCATAAACACCGGAAAGTTGATCAGGTTCTATTGGATTATTATATTATTCAGTTTTCTCAAAACGAAATATTGGGAATTTAATGATATCAAATAGGAAGGAAACATTTTCAGCTGCGAAAAAAAAAATTACATGCATGAGTAACCAAAAAAAAAGTCAATTTAAATGTTATCTTAACATTATCATTTGTTATCACAATGTTATTTTTGTAATGTGCTCTTAATTTAGCATGTTTATCTGTTCAACATGTTTATTGAACATGAAAATGTTTAGTTGAGAATTGATAGCACCCGGAAAATGAATATTTTGTTTTGAGAAAACTTATTAATATGCTGAAAAAAACTACTCGGAAATGTTTCCGAAAATTAAAGGCAGCAAAACAAACCTTTGTTTCAAAAATGAATCTTTAAATTTTGGAAATCGGTTGGTTTCTTCGGTTTCGGAATAAAAAGAAACGCTTTTCTGAATCGTGGGTAACTCGGAAGTTGTATTATATTTTCGTAAAACTCATTGCATTTCGTAATATTTTCGGAAATATTTGCTCTTTTTTTACAGTGTGTTGGCTGATTTTACTTATGTTCTGGGCTTTTTTAGACCAATAAATGTATTTTAATTGTTAAAATGCCTTCATTTTACTTAGCTTAATCAAATATTTTTTGCATCTATTCCTGTCCCTCCGTTTCTTATTAAAAGAAACAATGTAATCCTTTTAGTTCTATTAACCCTCTGACCAATTATCGCGCGATTTCCACGGGAAAGACATTTGTAGAAAAAACAATACAATACACAATTTTTCAAGCAATTTTGTTTTAAAAATTCCACAGTCAAAGGGAAAAAAAGCAAATGATAAATTTACTAAATATTTCAAACATTTGAATTTGAAATATGTAATAATAGGGATGATACTGGTCGTTTAAATATTGGTCGAGAGGATTTTGAAAAAAAAACTGAATGGTCAGAGTGTTTTAATTGTAGTTTTTAAATTTACAAGCAGCCTGACAAGTATTTTTACCTTTCTTGAAATAAAAGAGCATAATATAGTGAAATGATCTTTTTGGTTTTCCATTCTTAGAACTGCACTGGAACAAATGTTATGCCGTTAAACAAGCTAGAATTATGCAGCGCAAGGGGAAAATACAGAATGTGCCTATCGGTGTCATTCAAGATCAATCCTTAGGGGCTGTGCATATATACAGTCCCTGGCCAAATTATTAGACGCAGTTGGTTTTATTAAAATTTGTTAAATATCTGGAAAGATACATCAGGAATTATCCTGAAACTTCAGGAGTGTAAACAACATGATAGACGTCATATATTTCCGTGAAGATTTTTTCCCGAAACCCCATAAGGGGCCGTCAATAAATTGAAGAAAAACGAATATATTTCGGTTAACCCTGTAAAAACTAATATTGCAAAAGCATTCAAACTGTAGATTATGATTAAGTGGATTATTGTAATAATTTGGGCTCATTTTTATGAAGATAGCATGTATACTCGAAGAGAAATTCAGGTTTTTATGAAAACAGTCCCAAATTTTATCAAGTTTTTTGCTTATAATTTGCAGAGTTTTTAATATAAAAACAAGTTATTTTCAGAAAAGATGACACATAAAATTGTACACAACATCCTGCAATCAGAATTAAAAAATAATAAAAATTGTATGAAAAATGAGCAGGTTCACTAAATATTGTTTCACTGCGCATGCGCGAATTCAATCAAAATAGACTGTGCATAATATATTATCTAAATATATAGGTCAACTTTTATGAAAGTCTCAAAAACATAGCTTGAAAATTCTGATAGTAATCGTCGATAGAATGAGCTCGAAATTCGCTGTTCCCAAAAGGAAGCAAGAAGATGACGGGTTGTATCAAATATAGAATGAGAGACACTTCATTCTCATTATGTCAACTTTCATAAGCTAGTATATTTGGATACAGCCCCTCATCTTTTTGCTTCCTTTTGGGAACAGCGAAATTCGAGCTTATTCTATCGACGATTACTATCAGAATTTTCAAGCAATGTTTTTGAGACTTTCATAAAAGTTCGTCTATATATTTAGCTAATATATTATGCACAGTATATTTTGATTGAATTCGCGCATGCGCAGTGAAACAATATTTAGTGAACCTGCTCATTTTTCATACAATTTTTATTATTTTTTAATTCTGATTGCAGGATGTTGTGTACAATTTTGTGTGTCATCTTTTCTGAAAATAACTTGTTTTTATATTACTCTGCAAATTATAAGCAAAAAACTTGATAAAATTTGGGACTGTTTTCATAAAAACCTGAATTTCTCTTCGAGTATACATGCTATCTTCATTAAAATGAACCTAAATTATTACAATAATCCACTTAATCATAATCTACAGTTTGAATGCTTTTGCAATATTAGTTTTTACAGGGTTATCCAAAATATATTCGTTTTTCTTCAAGTTGTTGACGGCCCCTTATGGGGTTTCGGGAAAAAATCTTCACGGAAATATATGACGTCTATCATGTTGTTTACACTCCTGAAGTTTCAGGACAATGCCTGATGTATTTTTCCAGATATTTAACAAATTATAATAAAAACTACTGCGTCTAATAATTTGGCCAGGGACTGTAACGATATCAACTTTTTGGTAATTTTGGACCCCTTTCCCCCCTTATGATATCATATGTTATCATTCATCGGACCCCCCCCCCCTTGCCAATGGTATCGTTATCAATGTCAAAAAACTCTTTATTTTTACAATTTTTTCTTTGTTATTATTTTTATATGTTTACAGTGATATTGTTTTACATTTATTAGTCGCATATTTTACTGATTCAAATGAAGAGAAGAAGTCAAAAAATATTTTTCTTATATATGAAATAACTTTACATTTAATCTAATACTTACTATTATAAATAGTTACAATTTAAAAGTATTTGTTATGAGCTTTTTTTTTTTTTTTTTTTTTTTTTTTTGGTATAATGCATTCAACAGTAATATTGTCTTCTTGCACTTGCCCCCTGCACTGGGAGGAACAAGCAGAATTTCTTATAAACAAAACAGGTGGACAAAATTATTTCGCTTTTCTTTCTGGTAAACACAACAAGTATTGTTGATAATAATCATTGTTGATAATCAAAGTTATATCACATATACTCATTGTTAAAATCAAAATCCATTTTTTATATAACTATTATTTACAAAAATGTTGCTTTAAGAAGTCTGTTTTTATGACTAAAAATTACCGCATTAGTATTATTGCCGTATTATTATAGAACAAGCAGAATTTCTTATAAACAAAACAGGTGGACAAAATTAATTCTCTTTCTTTCTGGTAAACACAACAAGTATCATTGTTGATAATAATCATTGTTGATAATCAAAGTTATATCACATATATAAATTGTTATAATTAAAATCCATTTTTTAATATAACTATTATTTTAAAAAATGTTGTTTTAAAAAGTCTATTTTTATGACTAAAATTTACCGTATTAGTATTATTGCCGTATTATTATAGAACAAGCAGAATTTCTTATAAACAAAACAGGTGGACAAAATTATTTCTCTTTTCTTTCTAGTAAACACAACAAGTATTGTTGATAATAATCATTGTTGATAATCAAAGTTATATCACATATATTCATTGTTATAATTAAAATCCATTTTTTATATAACTATTATTTACAAAAATGTTGCTTTAAGAAGTCTGTTTTTATGACTAAAAATTACCGCATTAGTATTATTGCCGTATTATTATAGAACAAGCAGAATTTCTTATAAACAAAACAGGTGGACAAAATTAATTCTCTTTCTTTCTGGTAAACACAACAAGTATCATTGTTGATAATAACCATTGTTGATAATCAAAGTTATATCACATATATAAATTGTTATAATTAAAATCCATTTTTAATATAACTATTATTTACAAAAATCTTGCTTTAAGAAGTCTATTTTTATGACTAAAATTTACCGTATTAGTATTATTGCCGTATTATTATAGAACAAGCAGAATTTCTTATAAACAAAACAGGTGGACAAAATTAATTCCCTTTTCTTTCTGGTAAACACAACAAGTATCATTGTTGATAATAATCATTGTTGATAATCAAAGTTATATCACATATATAAATTGTTATAATTAAAATCCATTTTTAATATAGCTATTATTTACAAAAATGTTGCTTTAAGAAGTCTATTTCTATGACTAAAATTTACCGTATTAGTATTATTATCGTATTATTATAGAACAAGCAGAATTTCCTATAAACAAAACAGGTGGACAAAATTATTTCTCTTTTCTTTCTGGTAAACACAACAAGTATCATTGTTGATAATAATCATTGTTGATAATCGAAGTTATATCACATATATAAATTGTTATACTTAAAATCCATTTTTAATATAACTATTATTTACAAAAATGTTGCTTTAAGAAGTCCATTTTTTATGACTAAAATTTACCGTGTTACGGTACTTCGAATTTCATTAGCTTCCAATGTTTGCCAGCGCTAAAAAAACAGAATGTCGTGCTTTCCATTGACGTGTATAACACTAACTGCCATAAGCAAAGTTATAGATATTCAACAATTTTTATGTTACCGGAGTAAAAATTATAAATCTATTAGATAGTATAACAAAAATTACACGGAACCTTAAATTGTCTTTTAAAAAATTGTAAAAAAATGCTTTGAAATTCAAACTGTTTATACTCTGTATTTAAAATATATATTTAGAACATCAATGAAATGATTTTTTAATTCCTACTATTAATTCACACTGTCCCTATATATATTTATATATCTTCTTCAAATTTTCAATCGATAATGAAATACTTTTTATTCATCCACTCAAGTTCAAATACATTCCTTTAAACTTGTAGTGGATGACACTTGATGTTAATACAGTTTTTTTCAAATATTAATTCATTAATTAAAATAAATTAAATTAATTTTAGTTTTTGCATCATAAAAAGCGAGTAAAATATGTATCAACGCTTATGACAGCGGAATATCTAGTCATGACGTAGTGTTCGGGACCTCCAGTTTAGTATACGGAAGATTGCGGGTTCGATTCTCATCGTGGCAAGGTTTTATTATTTACACAAAACTCACTTAGAAGTGGGAAAAAGGAAAAAACAGAAATATATCTAGATTGTATATAAGGTTGTTCTTGAGAAGTCACTTTTTTTTCTTTTTTTCGTCCTATAATGTTTATTTTAACATTATAAAAAAAATCTAATAAATTTAATTAATTAATTTTAGTTTTATATGGGAGAAAAAAATTTCTCTTATATAACATATTTAGCAGGATATAAATTTAGGAATAAATACCGTCATTGGCGAAGCGTGTAGATCGGTGGAAAAAAATTTCTCTTTGACCTAAGTAGGAATTGACTTTATTTATTTATTTATTTATTTATTTATTTTCTTACTTGTTACTCATATTTTTTAAATATTTCTTTGCAGCCAAGAAACCGACTAGATATATTTTGTCAGTTATATGGAGAACTTATAGAACGTAATGTATCAATTCACTGCCATGTCAGTAGAATCTGTTTATAGTCTTTATATACTCCTTAGTCAGTTTTTCTTTAACTTTGAAAGAAATTTCTAAATTTTTTGCCTCTCTCTTCCTACATTGACTCAGAAGGTCGCGTGTTTTTGTATGTGACACAAAGATAGTGAAAAAGTAGTTATGTCAGGACTTTTCGAAATGTGAAAATAAAGTAGAGATGGATTGTCTTATGTACAGTTTACAATTTCACAAAATATTTTTTATTTCTTATAATATAATGTTTATATGTGTATAGCTGTTTATAATGTTTTAAAAAGAAATATTTATAACTTTTTAAATATAATTTAAAATTTAAATAATTGCATTAATTTAATTTAATTGAAACCGTTGCATTTAGTTTTCAATTGGTAAGCGTGCAAGCTGATTAGATGATATAATTAAATTATATATTTAGCTAATAATAATAAGTAATGTATACATGATAACATAAGAACATGTGACACATAAGAATAATAATTATATATATATTATTAAATTTAACTTGTTAATCAGGTATATATGTGATACGTATGTTGTAACATCTAACATACTTCTAAACAGCTTTAGTGAATCATACGTTTTTTAATTAATTGAATATTTTTTGTTTTATTGTTTTATCTACTTTATTATGGTTATAATATTAATTATGATCTATTATTATTATTTTAATTAAAATTCAAATCTTTTAGAAAGATACATGCATATTAAAAATATTTTTAAATATTTTTGCTTAGTTGGGAGCAGTACCAAAAGAAAAATTAACTTTTTTTTTTTTTTTTTTTTTTTTTTTTTTTTTACATTAATATATATAGTTATTTAAACTTTTTCTAATTTTTTTACAATATTATTCTTATATATATTATTAAATTATGTTTAATTAAAGATTAATTGGTGGGTTTGTGGGTTGTTGTAGGGATACGTTTATAAATAATATTAACTATCAATATTTATATTCACTTTATTTTTATATCAATTGGTCAATCATTAAAAGTATTAGTATTAATTGATTAATTAACATACTAGTATTTTACATTATATATAATCTCATAATATTTAGGTTGCATTAATAAATTATTATGTATTTTATTTCTTGCTTCAATTTGAAAAATTACTTGTAATGTAAATAATTTAATTAAAATGTCATAAATAATTATAATTTTTAGCATTTCCTTTAGTTTTAAAATAGACTTATTATATTTAATCTTATTCTCTTTTATTCTCTACATTTTAATATATTTTTAAGTAAGAATTATTATTATTTTCCATTAATTGCATTTTAATTACATACTTTTAATATAGATGGTATTAGCAATTTAAAAAAATGCTTTTAAATGTATCAACACTCCCTAAATCGATTTGGAATAATATATCGTATAATTTAATGAAATAGTATACCTGTGTAATAATTTTAATTTAACTATTTATTATTATAATTATCATAAGTTATTAAATAAATTTATTAATATTATTACCATTATCATTAGATTTTAAATACAATACTTTTATTTTAAAAACACAAATTGCACAAATTGTGCTTATTAGTTGCTAAAATCAGTGTAAAAATTGTTTTAAACTCATAAAAGAGCTAAAATCCTACATGTTTCGGCTTTAAACTTAAAGCCATCATCGGGGAAGAGGAACAACACAAACGACTACTGATCTTTTAATTTTCGACACGAGAAAATTGAAATCAACAGTATGGAAAAATTTAAATAAAATAAGCGGGCGCTCTCTGTTGCCAAAGAGCGAAAAACAAAACAATGAATTAACAAGGGGTTAAAAATGTATCCCATAGACTAGGTATGTTGAAAGAAAAGTTATCATTACAAATACAATCTTTTTTAATTTTGATTTCCAATGATTCCCTAATGGCGGCTTTAAATGGGTTATTGAACCTATGGATAATTCTTGCTTTATCGAAATTAATTACAGTATCATTATTTTTAGCGTAAAACCGGGAGAGTGCAGTGGATAACTTTCCAAATTTTATGTCGTTTTTATGCTCTTTTAACCTTTCCAAAAACTTTCTTTTAGTCATACCAATGTAAAAAAAAATTATACTATTATTATTTAAGCTAATGGGGATTTCATAAACACCTGCGAATTGATCAGGGGGGATAGGATCTAATTTACATGAAACTAAGTCAACCAATTTTCTGGGAGGAACAGCAATAAGATGGATATTGTATTTACGGAGGGCCCTTTTAATCCTTTCAAATATAATAGGTATATATTGGAATTTACGATAGTTTGGTTTATTATTGCTAGGGACAGGATGCTGAATTAAATGGCCATTGAATTTTTCTATAATTTTCTGTACGTGATGAGCGGGGAAACCATGGTCAATGGCGATATCTCTGATAAAATTAAGTTCATCTTGGATGAATTCACTTGAACAAACCAGAAAAGCACGCTTGATGAATGAATTGAAGGCAGCAATCTTATAAGTGAAAGTTGTAGAGGCATTAAATGGGATTATTGTGTTACTTCTCATCGGTTTACGATAGACTTTACGTTTTAGGTTGTTGTCATCTTTAATTAATTGAATATCCAGGAACGGTAGTGATGAATTTTCTTCTATTTCCAACGTAAACTTAATATTTTCATCTATTTCGTTTATTTTTGAGAGGAAAGATAGGAGTTCTTGCTTTCCATGATTCCATGTGACAAAGATATCATCCACGTATCTTAGCCAAACTTCTGGTGTCAAATTCAAACTTTTAAAAATAAATTCCTCCATCGGTCTAAGTTTAAATTCAGCCAACAGACCGGAAATAGGAGATCCCATAGGTGCTCCATTATTTTGTCTGTAAAATTTCTTATTAAACATGAAAACGTTGTTATTAATGATAAGGTTCAGTCCTGACTTTAGATATGTTTTTACGCTATCACTTAAATTATTTTGTTTATCAATTTCCAAATTAATATTTTGTACAACTTCATTTGTATTAATAGATGGGTAAAGAGACACAATATCTAAACTAGCTAGAATAGTTCCTTTAGAAATCTGAATATTTTCTATTTTATGGATAAAATCTTCTGTTGACTGTACAGTTTTGCTTGAACTTGGTAAAATTAATTTTAGGAATATAACGAAAGCTTTTTCAATAAAATATGTTGGGCCAGAACACCTAGAAACAATAGGTCTCATAGGGAGATTTGGTTTATGGTCTTTGAGTCTACCAATTAAACGAGGGGTAACTCCTGTATTGTTAATTTTAATAAGTTTTTTCATGTATTCTGGCCAGGCTCCTCTTCTAATAAGTTCTTGTGTCTTCCGGAAAATCAAGGGATTCGGGTCTTTCTTTAGTTCTGTGCAGTCCATTGTGTCAATGCAATCATTCATTTTATTAATGTAGTCTGTTTTATTTAGAATAGCCATTTTATTAGATTTATCCGTCTTAAGGAAAATAGTTTGCTTGTCTTTCTTTAACCTGGAAATAGTTCTAATAGGTCCGGTATGGATTGTATTTGAACAGATTGGATATTTCTTAATTAGATTATAAATATAGTTACGTGCTTCTTCTCTATTTGTGGTTGATACAGAATTAATAGTAGATTCCACTTCCGTAATCAAGTCTTTGATATCAAGCCTTTCTTGAAAAATAAATTTAGGGCCTAATGATAACACCTGGTTTTCTTTATATGAAAACACTTTACTTGAATAATTAACAAATGGCACTGGCTTAACTTGATAGTGATTAGGCTTCTCAACTTTGGAAATTAGACAACTTATTTTTTTATATTGGTTAGCCACTTTAGCTTTACGCTGAGAATGTCGAAAACCCTCTATTAACTTCATACAAATGTCAAATATCGCCACAGGTGTAACTTTAGCAAAAATGCAATAAAGCTTGTAAGTGCGAATAGAAAGAGTATTTACAAGGGCGAATTTTTTCCTGATACATACATTAAGACATCTTGCTTCAAACTTACGCTTAACATTAGAGTGATTATATGAGATACATTTATTTCTAATCTCCAAAAATTTGGGAATAACATTCTTACTTTTACAAGTCCGTAGAAATTCAAGATTCAAAATTTCTCTGTCGAGTTGTAGACGTTCAGTTTTAAATTCCTTGAAACTTGAAAAATAGTCCATATTCATTCCAGCATCGATATATTTCACAATTGAATCCATTTGGACACTATACTGTTAACTAGTATTTTAAAAACACAAATTGCACAAATTGTGCTTATTAGTTGCTAAAATCAGTGTAAAAATTGTTTTAAACTCATAAAAGAGCTAAAATCCTACATGTTTCGGCTTTAAACTTAAAGCCATCATCGGGGAAGAGGAACAACACAAACGACTACTGATCTTTTAATTTTCGACACGAGAAAATTGAAATCAACAGTATGGAAAAATTTAAATAAAATAAGCGGGCGCTCTCTGTTGCCAAAGAGCGAAAAACAAAACAATGAATTAACAAGGGGTTAAAAATGTATCCCATAGACTAGGTATGTTGAAAGAAAAGTTATCATTACAAATACAATCTTTTCTAATTTTGATTTCCAATGATTCCCTAATGGCGGCTTTAAATGGGTTATTGAACCTATGGATAATTCTTGCTTTATCGAAATTAATTACAGTATCATTATTTTTAGCGTAAAACCGGGAGAGTGCAGTGGATAACTTTCCAAATTTTGTCGTTTTTATGCTCTTTTAACCTTTCCAAAAACTTTCTTTTAGTCATACCAATGTAAAAAATTATACTATTATTATTTAAGCTAATGGGGATTTCATAAACACCTGCGAATTGATCAGGGGGGATAGGATCTAATTTACATGAAACTAAGTCAACCAATTTTCTGGGAGGAACAGCAATAAGATGGATATTGTATTTACGGAGGGCCCTTTTAATCCTTTCAAATATAATAGGTATATATTGGAATTTACGATAGTTTGGTTTATTATTGCTAGGGACAGGATGCTGAATTAAATGGCCATTGAATTTTTCTATAATTTTCTGTACGTGATGAGCGGGGAAACCATGGTCAATGGCGATATCTCTGATAAAATTAAGTTCATCTTGGATGAATTCACTTGAACAAACCAGAAAAGCACGCTTGATGAATGAATTGAAGGCAGCAATCTTATAAGTGAAAGTTGTAGAGGCATTAAATGGGATTATTGTGTTACTTCTCATCGGTTTACGATAGACTTTACGTTTTAGGTTGTTGTCATCTTTAATTAATTGAATATCCAGGAACGGTAGTGATGAATTTTCTTCTATTTCCAACGTAAACTTAATATTTTCATCTATTTCGTTTATTTTTGAGAGGAAAGATAGGAGTTCTTGATTTCCATGATTCCATGTGATAAAGATATCATCCACGTATCTTAGCCAAACTTCTGGTGTCAAATTCAAACTTTTAAAAATAAATTCCTCCATCGGTCTAAGTTTAAATTCAGCCAACAGACCAGAAATAGGAGATCCCATAGGTGCTCCATTATTTTGTCTGTAAAATTTCTTATTAAACATGAAAACGTTGTTATTAATGATAAGGTTAAGTCCTGACTTTAGAGATGTTTTTACGCTATCACTTAAATTATTTTGTTTATCAATTTCCAAATTAATATTTAGTACAACTTCATTTGTATTAATAGATGGGTAAAGAGACACAATATCTAAACTAGCTAGAATAGTTCCTTTAGAAATCTGAATATTTTCTATTTTATGGATAAAATCTTCTGTTGACTGTACAGTTTTGCTTGAACTTGGTAAAATTAATTTTAGGAATATAACGAAAGCTTATTCAATAAAATATGTTGGGCCAGAACACCTAGAAACAATAGGTCTCATAGGGAGATTTGGTTTATGGTCTTTGAGTCTACCAATTAAACGAGGGGTAACTCCTGTATTGTTAATTTTAATAAGTTTTTTCATGTATTCTGGCCAGGCTCCTCTTCTAATAAGTTCTTGTGTCTTCCGGAAAATCAAGGGATTCGGGTCTTTCTTTAGTTCTGTGCAGTCCATTGTGTCAATGCAATCATTCATTTTATTAATGTAGTCTGTTTTATTTAGAATAGCCATTTTATTAGATTTATCCGTCTTAAGGAAAATAGTTTGCTTGTCTTTCTTTAACCTGGAAATAGTTCTAATAGGTCCGGTATGGATTGTATTTGAACAGATTGGATATTTCTTAATTAGATTATAAATATAGTTACGTGCTTCTTCTCTATTTGTGGTTGATACAGAATTAATAGTAGATTCCACTTCCGTAATCAAGTCTTTGATATCAAGCCTTTCTTGAAAAATAAATTTAGGGCCTAATGATAACACCTGGTTTTCTTTATATGAAAACACTTTACTTGAATAATTAACAAATGGCACTGGCTTAACTTGATAGTGATTAGGCTTCTCAACTTTGGAAATTAGACAACTTATTTTTTTATATTGGTTAGCCACTTTAGCTTTACGCTGAGAATGTCGAAAACCCTCTATTAACTTCATACAAATGTCAAATATCGCCACAGGTGTAACTTTAGCAAAAATGCAATAAAGCTTGTAAGTGCGAATAGAAAGAGTATTTACAAGGGCGAATTTTTTCCTGATACATACATTAAGACATCTTGCTTCAAACTTACGCTTAACATTAGAGTGATTATATGAGATACATTTATTTCTAATCTCCAAAAATTTGGGAATAACATTCTTACTTTTACAAGTCCGTAGAAATTCAAGATTCAAAATTTCTCTGTCGAGTTGTAGACGTTCAGTTTTAAATTCCTTGAAACTTGAAAAATAGTCCATATTCATTCCAGCATCGATATATTTCACAATTGAATCCATTTGGACACTATACTGTTAACTAGTATTTTAAAAACACAAATTGCACAAATTGTGCTTATTAGTTGCTAAAATCAGTGTAAAAATTGTTTTAAACTCATAAAAGAGCTAAAATCCTACATGTTTCGGCTTTAAACTTAAAGCCATCATCGGGGAAGAGGAACAACACAAACGACTACTGATCTTTTAATTTTCGACACGAGAAAATTGAAATCAACAGTATGGAAAAATTTAAATAAAATAAGCGGGCGCTCTCTGTTGCCAAAGAGCGAAAAACAAAACAATGAATTAACAAGGGGTTAAAAATGTATCCCATAGACTAGGTATGTTGAAAGAAAAGTTATCATTACAAATACAATCTTTTCTAATTTTGATTTCCAATGATTCCCTAATGGCGGCTTTAAATGGGTTATTGAACCTATGGATAATTCTTGCTTTATCGAAATTAATTACAGTATCATTATTTTTAGCGTAAAACCGGGAGAGTGCAGTGGATAACTTTCCAAATTTTGTCGTTTTTATGCTCTTTTAACCTTTCCAAAAACTTTCTTTTAGTCATACCAATGTAAAAAATTATACTATTATTATTTAAGCTAATGGGGATTTCATAAACACCTGCGAATTGATCAGGGGGGATAGGATCTAATTTACATGAAACTAAGTCAACCAATTTTCTGGGAGGAACAGCAATAAGATGGATATTGTATTTACGGAGGGCCCTTTTAATCCTTTCAAATATAATAGGTATATATTGGAATTTACGATAGTTTGGTTTATTATTGCTAGGGACAGGATGCTGAATTAAATGGCCATTGAATTTTTCTATAATTTTCTGTACGTGATGAGCGGGGAAACCATGGTCAATGGCGATATCTCTGATAAAATTAAGTTCATCTTGGATGAATTCACTTGAACAAACCAGAAAAGCACGCTTGATGAATGAATTGAAGGCAGCAATCTTATAAGTGAAAGTTGTAGAGGCATTAAATGGGATTATTGTGTTACTTCTCATCGGTTTACGATAGACTTTACGTTTTAGGTTGTTGTCATCTTTAATTAATTGAATATCCAGGAACGGTAGTGATGAATTTTCTTCTATTTCCAACGTAAACTTAATATTTTCATCTATTTAGTTTATTTTTGAGAGGAAAGATAGGAGTTCTTGATTTCCATGATTCCATGTGATAAAGATATCATCCACGTATCTTAGCCAAACTTCTGGTGTCAAATTCAAACTTTTAAAAATAAATTCCTCCATCGGTCTAAGTTTAAATTCAGCCAACAGACCAGAAATAGGAGATCCCATAGGTGCTCCATTATTTTGTCTGTAAAATTTCTTATTAAACATGAAAACGTTGTTATTAATGATAAGGTTAAGTCCTGACTTTAGAGATGTTTTTACGCTATCACTTAAATTATTTTGTTTATCAATTTCCAAATTAATATTTAGTACAACTTCATTTGTATTAATAGATGGGTAAAGAGACACAATATCTAAACTAGCTAGAATAGTTCCTTTAGAAATCTGAATATTTTCTATTTTATGGATAAAATCTTCTGTTGACTGTACAGTTTTGCTTGAACTTGGTAAAATTAATTTTAGGAATATAACGAAAGCTTATTCAATAAAATATGTTGGGCCAGAACACCTAGAAACAATAGGTCTCATAGGGAGATTTGGTTTATGGTCTTTGAGTCTACCAATTAAACGAGGGGTAACTCCTGTATTGTTAATTTTAATAAGTTTTTTCATGTATTCTGGCCAGGCTCCTCTTCTAATAAGTTCTTGTGTCTTCCGGAAAATCAAGGGATTCGGGTCTTTCTTTAGTTCTGTGCAGTCCATTGTGTCAATGCAATCATTCATTTTATTAATGTAGTCTGTTTTATTTAGAATAGCCATTTTATTAGATTTATCCGTCTTAAGGAAAATAGTTTGCTTGTCTTTCTTTAACCTGGAAATAGTTCTAATAGGTCCGGTATGGATTGTATTTGAACAGATTGGATATTTCTTAATTAGATTATAAATATAGTTACGTGCTTCTTCTCTATTTGTGGTTGATACAGAATTAATAGTAGATTCCACTTCCGTAATCAAGTCTTTGATATCAAGCCTTTCTTGAAAAATAAATTTAGGGCCTAATGATAACACCTGGTTTTCTTTATATGAAAACACTTTACTTGAATAATTAACAAATGGCACTGGCTTAACTTGATAGTGATTAGGCTTCTCAACTTTGGAAATTAGACAACTTATTTTTTTATATTGGTTAGCCACTTTAGCTTTACGCTGAGAATGTCGAAAACCCTCTATTAACTTCATACAAATGTCAAATATCGCCACAGGTGTAACTTTAGCAAAAATGCAATAAAGCTTGTAAGTGCGAATAGAAAGAGTATTTACAAGGGCGAATTTTTTCCTGATACATACATTAAGACATCTTGCTTCAAACTTACGCTTAACATTAGAGTGATTATATGAGATACATTTATTTCTAATCTCCAAAAATTTGGGAATAACATTCTTACTTTTACAAGTCCGTAGAAATTCAAGATTCAAAATTTCTCTGTCGAGTTGTAGACGTTCAGTTTTAAATTCCTTGAAACTTGAAAAATAGTCCATATTCATTCCAGCATCGATATATTTCACAATTGAATCCATTTGGACACTATACTGTTAACTAGTATTTTAAAAACACAAATTGCACAAATTGTGCTTATTAGTTGCTAAAATCAGTGTAAAAATTGTTTTAAACTCATAAAAGAGCTAAAATCCTACATGTTTCGGCTTTAAACTTAAAGCCATCATCGGGGAAGAGGAACAACACAAACGACTACTGATCTTTTAATTTTCGACACGAGAAAATTGAAATCAACAGTATGGAAAAATTTAAATAAAATAAGCGGGCGCTCTCTGTTGCCAAAGAGCGAAAAACAAAACAATGAATTAACAAGGGGTTAAAAATGTATCCCATAGACTAGGTATGTTGAAAGAAAAGTTATCATTACAAATACAATCTTTTCTAATTTTGATTTCCAATGATTCCCTAATGGCGGCTTTAAATGGGTTATTGAACCTATGGATAATTCTTGCTTTATCGAAATTAATTACAGTATCATTATTTTTAGCGTAAAACCGGGAGAGTGCAGTGGATAACTTTCCAAATTTTGTCGTTTTTATGCTCTTTTAACCTTTCCAAAAACTTTCTTTTAGTCATACCAATGTAAAAAATTATACTATTATTATTTAAGCTAATGGGTATTTCATAAACACCTGCGAATTGATCAGGGGGGATAGGATCTAATTTACATGAAACTAAGTCAACCAATTTTCTGGGAGGAACAGCAATAAGATGGATATTGTATTTACGGAGGGCCCTTTTAATCCTTTCAAATATAATAGGTATATATTGGAATTTACGATAGTTTGGTTTATTATTGCTAGGGACAGGATGCTGAATTAAATGGCCATTGAATTTTTCTATAATTTTCTGTACGTGATGAGCGGGGAAACCATGGTCAATGGCGATATCTCTGATAAAATTAAGTTCATCTTGGATGAATTCACTTGAACAAACCAGAAAAGCACGCTTGATGAATGAATTGAAGGCAGCAATCTTATAAGTGAAAGTTGTAGAGGCATTAAATGGGATTATTGTGTTACTTCTCATCGGTTTACGATAGACTTTACGTTTTAGGTTGTTGTCATCTTTAATTAATTGAATATCCAGGAACGGTAGTGATGAATTTTCTTCTATTTCCAACGTAAACTTAATATTTTCATCTATTTCGTTTATTTTTGAGAGGAAAGATAGGAGTTCTTGATTTCCATGATTCCATGTGATAAAGATATCATCCACGTATCTTAGCCAAACTTCTGGTGTCAAATTCAAACTTTTAAAAATAAATTCCTCCATCGGTCTAAGTTTAAATTCAGCCAACAGACCAGAAATAGGAGATCCCATAGGTGCTCCATTATTTTGTCTGTAAAATTTCTTATTAAACATGAAAACGTTGTTATTAATGATAAGGTTAAGTCCTGACTTTAGAGATGTTTTTACGCTATCACTTAAATTATTTTGTTTATCAATTTCCAAATTAATATTTAGTACAACTTCATTTGTATTAATAGATGGGTAAAGAGACACAATATCTAAACTAGCTAGAATAGTTCCTTTAGAAATCTGAATATTTTCTATTTTATGGATAAAATCTTCTGTTGACTGTACAGTTTTGCTTGAACTTGGTAAAATTAATTTTAGGAATATAACGAAAGCTTATTCAATAAAATATGTTGGGCCAGAACACCTAGAAACAATAGGTCTCATAGGGAGATTTGGTTTATGGTCTTTGAGTCTACCAATTAAACGAGGGGTAACTCCTGTATTGTTAATTTTAATAAGTTTTTTCATGTATTCTGGCCAGGCTCCTCTTCTAATAAGTTCTTGTGTCTTCCGGAAAATCAAGGGATTCGGGTCTTTCTTTAGTTCTGTGCAGTCCATTGTGTCAATGCAATCATTCATTTTATTAATGTAGTCTGTTTTATTTAGAATAGCCATTTTTTAATAAAATGGCTATTCGCCATTGCGAAAAAATTCGCCCTTGTAAATACTCTTTCTATTCGCACTTACAAGCTTTATTGCATTTTTGCTAAAGTTACACCTGTGGCGATATTTGACATTTGTATGAAGTTACTAGAGGGTTTTCGACATTCTCAGCGTAAAGCTAAAGTGGCTAACCAATATAAAAAATTAAGTTGTCTAATTTCCAAAGTTGAGAAGCCTAATCACTATCAAGTTAAGCCAGTGCCATTTGTTAATTATTCAAGTAAAGTGTTTTCATATAAAGAAAACCAGGTGTTATCATTAGGCCCTAAATTTATTTTTCAAGAAAGGCTTGATATCAAAGACTTGATTACGGAATTGGAATCTACTATTAATTCTGTATCAACCACAAATAGAGAAGAAGCACGTAACTATATTTATAATCTAATTAAGAAATATCCAATCTGTTCAAATACAATCCATACCGGACCTATTAGAACTATTTCCAGGTTAAAGAAAGACAAGCAAACTATTTTCCTTAAGACGGATAAATCTAATAAAATGGCTATTCTAAATAAAACAGACTACATTAATAAAATGAATGATTGCATTGACACAATGGACTGCACAGAACTAAAGAAAGACCCGAATCCCTTGATTTTCCGGAAGACACAAGAACTTATTAGAAGAGGAGCCTGGCCAGAATACATGAAAAAACTTATTAAAATTAACAATACAGGAGTTACCCCTCGTTTAATTGGTAGACTCAAAGACCATAAACCAAATCTCCCTATGAGACCTATTGTTTCTAGGTGTTCTGGCAGAACATATTTTATTGAAAAAGCTTTCGTTATATTCCTAAAATTAATTTTACCAAGTTCAAGCAAAACTGTACAGTCAACAGAAGATTTTATCCATAAAATAGAAAATATTCAGATTTCTAAAGGAACTATTCTAGCTAGTTTAGATATTGTGTCTCTTTACCCATCTATTAATACAAATGAAGTTGTACAAAATATTAATTTGGAAATTGATAAACAAAATAATTTAAGTGATAGCGTAAAAACATCTCTAAAGTCAGGACTTAACCTTATCATTAATAACAACGTTTTCATGTTTAATAAGAAATTTTACAGACAAAATAATGGAGCACCTATGGGATCTCCTATTTCCGGTCTGTTGGCTGAATTTAAACTTAGACCGATGGAGGAATTTATTTTTAAAAGTTTGAATTTGACACCAGAAGTTTGGCTAAGATACGTGGATGGTATCTTTATCACATGGAATCATGGAAAGCAAGAACTCCTATCTTTCCTCTCAAAAATAAACGAAATAGATGAAAATATTAAGTTTACGTTGGAAATAGAAGAAAATTCATCACTACCGTTCCTGGATATTCAATTAATTAAAGATGACAACAACCTAAAACGTAAAGTCTATCGTAAACCGATGAGAAGTAACACAATAATCCCATTTAATGCCTCTACAACTTTCACTTATAAGATTGCTGCCTTCAATTCATTCATCAAGCGTGCTTTTCTGGTTTGTTCAAGTGAATTCATCCAAGATGAACTTAATTTTATCAGAGATATAGCCATTGACCATGGTTTCCCCGCTCATCACGTACAGAAAATTATAGAAAAATTCAATGGCCATTTAATTCAGCATCCTGTCCCTAGCAATAATAAACCAAACTATCGTAAATTCCAATATATACCTATTATATTTGAAAGGATTAAAAGGGCCCTCCGTAAATACAATATCCATCTTATTGCTGTTCCTCCCAGAAAATTGGTTGACTTAGTTTCATGTAAATTAGATCCTATCCCCCCTGATCAATTCGCAGGTGTTTATGAAATCCCCATTAGCTTAAATAATAATAGTATAATTTTTTACATTGGTATGACTAAAAGAAAGTTTTTGGAAAGGTTAAAAGAGCATAAAAACGACATAAAATTTGGAAAGTTATCCACTGCACTCTCCCGGTTTTACGCTAAAAATAATGATACTGTAATTAATTTCGATAAAGCAAGAATTATCCATAGGTTCAATAACCCATTTAAAGCCGCCATTAGGGAATCATTGGAAATCAAAATTAAAAAAGATTGTATTTGTAATGATAACTTTTCTTTCAACATACCTAGTCTATGGGATACATTTTTAACCCCTTGTTAATTCATTGTTTTGTTTTTCGCTCTTTGGCAACAGAGAGCGCCCGCTTATTTTATTTAAATTTTTCCATACTGTTGATTTCAATTTTCTCGTGTCGAAAATTAAAAGATCAGTAGTCGTTTGTGTTGTTCCTCTTCCCCGATGATGGCTTTAAGCTTAAAGCCGAAACATGTAGGATTTTAGCTCTTTTATGAGTTTAAAACAATTTTTACACTGATTTTAGCAACTAATAAGCACAATTTGTGCAATTTGTGTTTTTAAAATACTAGTTAACAGTGTAGTGTCCAAATGGATTCAATTGTGAAACAATACTTTTATTTTTCAATTTGTTAAAATCATTGATGTATTTATTTTTTAACTGTAACTTTCAACTGGCACAGTAGATACATGTGCTATTTACAACGTTTTGTTAACACGTTGAAAAATTTTACTAAAAGGGTACGTTTTGATTCTTTGTATTTCATTTTGTATCATAATTTTCAATAAATCTCTTCATGTATATTCGTAATGTTCCATTACACCTTTTAGCTTTAGATATTTAATACATGTTCATTTTTATTCAGTTTTCTTTAGTTGTTGAATCGCAATTGATCTAGCAATGTGATTGAATAAAATTTGGCTCAGGATTATTCTTTCAAACAGAAATCAAGTACATTGTACTTATATTTGTGGAATATTGCCCTTAATAAAGTATTCCATGATATAAGTTTCAATTTGCATCTTGTCATTTTTTCACCGTATGTACATTGGATTTTTTCGCGATATAAATTTATTTTTTCTATTTATTTCATTTAGAGAATCTCACATTTTTGGATATATTTCTTTGTATTTATTATAATTATCGGTTATTATATTGTCTATTATTTATGTGATTTGATGATTCACAAACGTTTTGTTATATATATGTAGTTACCCACTTCTCAATATACTTTGGTGTAGCATTAGACGATAGTACTATAAGTAAAAGCACCAAATTTTGCATAGCTATTAAAATGCAAATTTTTTGTATATTGCTAGTTTTAAAGTTTTTGCACTCATGTATTTATTTACTAGTGGATATATGAGGGCAAGGGATAAAAAATAAGTGATGTAAAAGGATAGAACCCATGTGTCCGCTACTTGATAAAATGATATAATAACACATGAGCTGATAAGTTCCCGGTCTGGCACACAGATGGCGTTGCAATCGCCGAACCGATGTTTATTTTAGTAAATACTAACCTTTAAACGGTAGCAGAAAAAATGTCATGACGATTCGCCGTGTGGATAAAACGTTAGAGTGGCTTCAGTTGAACGACTTTGTTGATAAACAAACAAATGGGTAAACAAGAATTTCAAGAATTGTTATTTGATGGGAAAAAACACCGTTCAAACAAAAGCTTGGCTTGGTAAACGTTATCCGGAAACTGCACTAGGTAAATCAACCATTATTGACTGGTTTGCTAAATAAAAATGTGTTCGTACGGACACCAGTGATGCACCACGCAAAAGAGGTGGTTACTCCAGAAAACATAAAAAAAGTTGACACAATCGTTTTGGGGAACCGTAAAGTGAAGTTGCAGGAGATAGCTCAGACTCTGAAGATATCCAAGGAACGTGTAGATTTTATTTTGAATGAACATTTGTCTATGAAAAAGCTGTTGTCAAAGTGGCTGCCGTGCGTGTTGACTTTTGATCAAAAACAACAACGAGTCGATGATTCTGAGCACTGTTTGGAGCTTTTTCGTTATAAAATGTTATTCATTATAAAATTATTATTTTTATTCATTTATTAAATTATTATTATAAAATTATTATTATAAAATTATTATTATTATTATTATTATTACTAAATTCTTATTATTTATTATTAAAGTTATGTCATTTATTAAAGTTATAAAGTCATACAGTTATAAAGTTTTGTTGAAAAGTTGTGTTTTCTTTATTAGACCGGGAACTTATCAGCCCATGTGTTAACATGATTAAAATCTGGATTTGAAGTTAACGTTAAAATGACTTCAAAGGAAAAAGGTGCAGGGGTTAAAGTTCAAAAGTGCATTACTTCAGTTATATTGTTTACACTTGAGAATTCACCAACATATAAAATTGCGAACAAATCAATGACAGCAATGCCTGAGCTTTTCCTTGTTAGTTAACATTATAAAAAATTAAATATTCATTTTTTCTTAAACATTTTTTGGGCAACATATATTCTCCAAAGTAGTATTTTGTTGTTTTTTTTCTTTCAATTCGCCCGACGTATAATATTGCTGATGTTTAAAAATGTATTCGTATCAAATATTTTTTAAGTTTCGAAAAGACGTTTTGTGAACATAGTTTGGAAGATTCTGAACATTGTTTGATGATAAGTATACAATCCATCTGAAAAAATAAGGTATTATTAAAATATGCAAGTTACATAAAGAAAGGCGAAATCAGAGTTGAATAAAATTGAAATAAACACACCTGAAATTTATTTTTAAATATGGTACTAGGATAAATTTGAACAGAAACCAATCATGATTATTATATTAAATGTAATAATCATAAATGTTTGCATATAACTAAAAAAAAAATTAGAGGGATTTTTATGGAAGAAAAGAAATGGCTATCTCAAAAGCTTAAGGACTGTAACAAAATTGGTAAATTAAAAAGTAACATATAAAAATGAATAAACTATTTAAACATATATTAATATCTGTGTGTGAAAACAAGCAATAATGCACACAAGTTGTAATTTTCCAAATGGGTGAAAAAGGTCCAGGCCAGGATTCGAAACAGGGAACTTTTGGCAGAAACTGTCAGTGTTCAGCCAACATTTCACCCAGTTGGAAAATTACAAATCGTGTGATTTATTTATTAATTATAATAACTGTGTTAAAATTAATCAAGTATAAGCAATAATTATTACTGCATTTTATAGATAGAACACCATAACAAAAATAATCATGTAAAAAAATATATATTTAATAAAGAACAAGACATTTTTTATATAAAAAATGTTGATAATTTTGTTTGAAAATAATTGGTAACAAACAGAAAATTGCATATTTTAGTGTAACTAAGAAATATTAATATATACAAAGGCCAATATATAGTATTCACACTTTTTGCATACTTACCTGTAAAAAATGGAAAATTTTTCTTACACTATATAAAATAGAAAACATGCATACTATAATAACATTTAGAAAGATATTTAATTTTTTTGGCAATCCATATATATGTACGAACATTATGAAGCTTAAAGAAGATCTTAAGAATAATTGAATCAAAGTAATAAACACATTTTTGTATTTTGAATTGTGCTAACAAATCCTAAATGTTTCGACTTTAGATAATTAAAGAACACACGCTTAATTTTAATACTTAATAAAAACAGCATATTAAAATTAATCTGACACTCATTATTTACTTTTTAAAAACATGAAAATATTATTAAAATACAGAAAATCATACATATTTTCATAATAAAAGTAATCATTTCTTGGGATTTGTTCCACTTTATCTATATATGTGATAAAAATATCAAATTTAACAAATTCAATTGCTTCAAGTTAACACATTTATGTTCAACCAATAATAAATTCATTTGAAGAATTTAGAATTGAATTTTTCTGACATGCATCCGTTATTGAAAGCATTGTTCATAAGAACAATTATTAATAGTTCGTTTCAAATATTCAATATTATCTAATTTGATTTATTTTCGTTAACAAAAAAAAAACGAAAAATTAATACATTTCTTAAAAAGTTTCCTTTTTAATAAAATTGTCATCATTTATTGATCTAAATTGAAAGAATATCACACAACACTTTAAACTTTAAAAACTGGAAATTTTGATTATCAGCATTATATATTGTTTTTTTTTTGTTTTTTTTTTTACTTATGTATCACTTTTTGAATAAATACTTCATTTGTTAGGACTATGTTTTATAATGTGTAATTTGACATAGCTATTTGGGGTAATAATTTCATTGCATTTGGTCAGTTATTTCTGTTTCAATGGTTAATTTTTGCAATAAGTTTATATATATATATATATATATATATATATATATATATATATATATATATATATAATATATATATTATTATTATTGGGGAAATTATGCAAATTTAACAATAGTATATTGGTTTCATTTTCACTTACGTTGTATGCAGCTGGAACAAACACTTTTCTTAAACAACTTTAAAATCATACATTCGGAATTTAAAAACTTTTTTTTCCTTTTCCATTAAATAGAATTTTCATCTCATTTCTTACAATGTGCAAAATAATTAGCAAGGCCGAATTCCGAATTTCAGCCAGCGACTTTTTATTTTTCAAAATAACTGTGAAATAAATTTAATGCTTAATATATCGCATACAGACTATATTCCTATAGTTGATAATTTGCGAAATTCTGCTGAAATTGTGACATCAAGATGTTATTTAATATGTTATTTAGTTTATTTTATTTAGATGTTATTTAGTTTATTTTGTTTATGTGAAGCTTTCATCTCTATTTCGCTTTAAAAAGTCAGGTAACTGCACAATTTTAGTCATTGAAAGTCGAAGATCATTGTACAGTGCACTTTAAAAACATCATTTAGAAAAAAAAACATTCCTCCAAATAGGAATGTCTTCTCTTTCACTTTTCAAGTCTTCTTCATTTTATATCCATGTGCCGATAGTTTTAAAACTTTAATGGTTGTATCTTGAATCTATTCAAATTTTCAAAAAATCTGATGAACGCACATTTTTTGTTATTGGAGGCCCTAAATCTTGCATTGAGCAATGTAATTTAAAAACAGCATTATAAAATTTTATCGGAATTTGATGTTTTTCGTTATGTAGATCCTCTTGATATGGAGCAACTCTTTTATTTCCAGATTCATACATTTCCAAATCTAACAGTTAAATCTTGAATCTATTCAAATTTTCAAAAAATCGGATGAACGCACAATTTTTGTTATCGGGGGCCCTAAAACTTTCATTGAGCAATGCAATTTAAAAACATCATGATCAAATTTTATCGGAATTTGTTGTTTTTCATTATTCATATCCTCTTCTAATGGAGCAACTCTTTTATCTCTAGATTCATGCATTTCCATATCTAAAAGTTTGAGTGTTGGATGATAAATCGAATCAAATTTTTGGAACTTTTTATCGGCAAAGGTTTTATGTCGAGTAATCAAACTGTATTGAATGTCAACATTTACTGGTTCTCTATTATCAATTCTTTCCAAATAAATATGGGCTTTATCAATGAGGCTTAGCTTCCATGTTGTCGAGCTATTCTTCAGAGAAAAAACAGCATGCACGTCCTGAAATATCTCAGAATAATTTACAATTCTCCAAGTCAAATAAAATTCTTCATTAGCATACTGTGTGTCGATACGAATTTCTTCTTTTGAAATTTCTTCATTATTTGTAACACTGATGTTCAACATGTGATTCAAAATGAATAACAAATATACGCATTTTTTACTGCTGATAAACATCATACTTAATACTTGTAAAAGTTTAGAATAAAAATAAAGTTCAGTTTCGTTTTGATTTGGTCCCAAAGTTGTTCTTGTTTCAGAAATATTTGAGTGATACTACATAAATGCTAAATGACATGCACTGTGCTTTTATGAAGACAACCAACCAGATAGGAGTACGATGGACGACTAACACGTTAAAATAAAATATTTCCTTTAAGAATTTTCCTTTTTTTTTAATGTTGTTTCAAGTTGAAAACTGTGTCATAGCTTAAGAATGTTTTCGTCTTAAGAAATGAAGATACACAACTAGATAGAAAAAATTGACGAGTGGATCAAAACTAAATACTCCTTTCAAAAAAATTATAATTTTTTATTTCCATTTCGCAGTGTAAATATGTTTATCTTCATTCCGTAAAAGAAATATAAAAACATCATGTCCAATGATGAATTGCAATCCAATTAATGTTGTCTCTATATGACAGATATAATACACATCATATTAAAAAAAAAAACTCGGTTAATGATTTCATATTTTATCTGATCCTTTAATACAGTTAATTTTAACGCCGAATAAACGTTACATAAATATATAGAATATATATATATATATATATATATATATATAAATTTTAACAAGAAGCTTTTTTCTTACTATTTCAAATTTTGTATTGTATACTGTGAAAAAAGACAACTGTTCCTTAAACTACGAACACATAATATAACTATGACCGAAAACTTGCGATAAACTCTTCCGAGTTACCCACGATTATGAAAAGCATTCTTTATCTTTACAAACGCCAGACTCTAATATATTTTCAAGAGTTAAAGAAGCATTTATACAAAAGCGAAGTTTCTTTTTCTGTCCCTGATTTTCGGAAACGTTTCCGAGTAATTTTTGTAGAGTATTAATCACTTTTCTCAAACCACAATATCGGATTTTAGGATTTTACAAATTCTTAATTAAACATTTTTGGTTGTGTAACTGAATTTATGCATGTAAGAGAAACAAACTAATGTTAATTTTAATGTTAATATTAATTGTATATAATAATAATAATATTGTCTGTAAAACATGTTTGTTATACATGAAAATGTTTACATGAGAATTGGTAGCATAAAAAAGATCTATATTCCGGGTTGAGAAAACTGATTAAAAAACTAATCGGACACATTTCAGAATATCAGTGGCAAGAAAAGAAACTTTGTTTTCATCGTGTTTACACTATATTTTCCTAGATTAAGAAACATTTGTCTTTATTACAGTGAAATTTTACAGTTAAATTTTACAGTGCACAATGTTCAAAATTTTAATTTCGAGTTGAATCATTAATAGTGTAAAGTGAATAGATGAATCAAAATAATCGTCTTTCAAAAATTCGTTTTAATTCTTCAAGCATTAAAGGGATTTGAAATTTTGCTAAACAAATGGAGATATTTAAGAACTAGTAAACAAAATGTTCTATGCACAATAAATACACTACTTTTGAGTATGAAGGTACGTCTGATAGTTTTAGCACTGGCTGCAAGCAGCAAGTTAAAAGGTGTCAAATTCAAACCTGATTTAGTTTGAGATATCTGCAGTTTGTCGGATAGCTCTCTAAGGGGGTCTGACGGTCAAAATTCTCCAGAAAATGCAATTTTTTATTTTTTTCTAATAAGAAATTATAAAGTTAAATTAATTAAATAAAGCAAACCTCGTTTCTCTACGATGATTACATTAAGATATATAAAAAAATTTATTGTACTATCATTCTCTCCCCGCCCGTAATTAAATCTGTAAGTGAATGAATTTCTCTCTGAATGAATTTTTTCATAATTTGTCAACTTTAAAAGGATATATCTAAACTTTCTTCAGAGATATGTATATAAGACTTTTTAGGATATGTTTTTAATAAATTGTCTTCAGGTGTTTTAATTTCGCTTAAAAATTATGAAAATATATTCCTCTAAGTAAAAATCACTCTCAAAAATCCATTTTGTTTTACTTTAAATTTTTTTTTTATAAATTTTGTAAGTGTAATATTTTTACAAATCCCAAAAACAAATTAACACGAAACATTTTCTCTACTGAATAGTTGAAAAAGTAATGAAATCAGGCAAGTAGTTCATGAGTTTTAATTTTAAAAAGTTTAAAAACACACAATTAAATAAGTTTAAAAATTTAATTTATTTCAAAGTTTTCAAAGTTTGTTTATCTTAAAAGTAATGTTTATAAAACGACGCATTTCAGGAAAACATCATTAAAAAAAGCCTATAAATAAAGAAAAGAAATTATTGATCCCCGGACCACCTTAAACAGTGGTCGCTACCTGTTCATCTCTCTTTTTCTGGAGAAGTTAACCTTACCAACATGTCTTTCACTTGTATATTTACTAGGGGGGGGGGGGGGGCTCGGACCCCTGCTCGCTACGCTCACCAACCCCACGCGTAATCGCGCCCTAGCAAAGCACACATAGTGCTGAGTTTGTTTTAATAGATGATGATGTTTTAATAGATCACAAAATGACCTTTCCCGAATTCGAAACCTAGCTAGATGGATTTCTCGTGTTCGAATTAGTATAGGCAACACGTTTCGTGTAAATCGTTTGAGTATTTTTCCATTTATAACAAAAAATATTTTCAGAGCTGAGTTTGTTTTACCCTGTAAAAACGAATTTTCTTGTATTCGGAACCTAGCTAGATCTTTTTCTCGTGCTCGATTTAGTATAGGGAGCAAGTCTATATCATTCATAATCGGGAAAATCCCGTGCTCGTTTAATATATATGAATTTGGCGACAGTAATTTGGTCGACAGGATAACTAACAAGTACCTATTGTATATATAGTGTTACGAATATTGTAAATAGTTAGTGTTTGTGCTTAAAAATAATATAAATAGTTCAATTAAGCTCTATTCATAAGCTAATATTAATTTTTGTTGCATTGCATTATCTCAATTTGTTGATTTTTTGCAAGCGAGTAAACGCTATTGGATTTCAATGGGAGTCTATTGAAATTTGGCGAAATACTGGAAATAGCGCCAAGTTGGCGCCACATTTGGCAGCTAATTTTGACCGCCAAATTTCGCGATATATCGCCAAGTTGGCGACAAACTTGGCGACAGACCCGGTTCCCTGTTCCTTGGTAACCCCCCTAATAGCGCCAATCCTATCTAAATTCTTTACTTTCATGTTAGTTTTTCATTGTAATTACTTTTTTTATATATAGAAGGATATTTTACTTTTCCATTATTCAACAGTTTACCATTTCTAATGTCATCGTTTCACCAGTTAATATTTAAAATTGACACAGCTCTTTGTTTAACCTACACAAATTCCTGATTTAACCTGACACCATATATTTCTAATAGATATGAACGAAAATTTGGATGCTGCTTGGGATGAGATACTCACTCCGATTTTTTTCAAGTCAAATATATATGTTTCGAATTACAAAATGTAATTCCTTAAACGCTAGTTTTACATTTTTATAGTTCAAATTGAAAAAAAAATGTACGTCGCGTCGTTTATGAAAATTCGTATACGTCAAAAATATTAAAAACGGAAAACTGCGTTTCTAGAGGCAGAAAACGCTGAAAATTCATAAACCTCGAATTATCAGAATTCGACAAGTTTGATTCAAACAAAAATTAGTTTTACTGTATTACATGCTTAAACATATAGAAAATTTCTCTAAATACAACTTATAGGACACATAAAAATTTTTATTTCGTAACTTTTAAAAAATAACTATCCCAACATAAATGAATTTTCATATGATAAGGAATATTTTAAATATTTTAAAATTTGGGACAATATAGTATTCGTATGGGTGCTTACTTTAGAATTATCATAACTCTAATATATATAATTCATTTAGAATAATCATATTTCTAAAAAGAAAATTTTCCCCTTATTGAATTGCAAGATTCTGCGATTAGTTAATTCGAAGTTTTCTTTTATTAAATAGTGTTAACCGAATGTAAGCACCCGTAGGACATATGCGATACCTCTAATTATATCGGTGAAGAAGTCGGCTACTTGTCAACATCAAGAGAGGCTGACATGTATACGCTGAAATTTAAAATTACACTTTAAAAATGGTCTTAGTATTTTATATATTATTTAATCTACGCATAATTATATTTCATGCTGTATACTGTTACTAGTTAAACATAGCTATTGACCTCGATAGAGGAAAACATAAAATCATACATAAAGCAACATTTTCTCCATTTTAAACAGGTTTTTATTTAACACTTTGGAAGATGAAATAATAGAAAAAAAATTAAAAAATGGAAATAAAAATATACTCTGTTCGTATGAAAGATTATTGTTTTTTTCTTTTTTAATTACGACAAAAATTATTACAGATTATTAATCATCAATAATAATTTTCACTGTTGAATATGCTACATTCAAATGCAACAGCACATGGAGATTAAATTCTGTAAAATACAGGGTAATCGTAAATTAAAACCTTTTTTAACTATGTCCATTATTGTTAAAAATTACTTCTGCTACATTTAAAATAATTAAAAACACAACATTTTTTAATGTAATATATATTTAAACTGTAATTTGAAAATAATAGCGCTAGAGTCCCGTGATGACCTTTTCTTCCACCTGCATTCGTGCATTCAAGTATCACGTGACTCAAACTGTCTGAAAAAAGAGATATGTGTAACGCACCACGTCAGCCTGTTTTTCTTTCGTTATCCTCGTTTGTCGTCACTACTACGTCAATAAATACCAGAAGCATCACTGTCATAATAGTGAAAGACCAACCAATCGTAATAGTCACCACTCGTAATAGTGATCAAGATGTTACACTTTTTCAATAATCCTTTTCCACCTATTGTTTAGTTTATTAAGATAATCATTGATGAGTTTAACGATACCCTTAGAAACAAGGAAACCTTCCAGAAACATTATTGTAGAAATAAATGTACTGTTGGGGAACGAGAACAAAAAATAGTAAAGCATTATTCGTTATATTTGAAATAATATAACGTCATTAAAATTTGTTTAAGATATTTGCCATCCACAGACTACTGTATATTCGAATAATTTTCATGTGTCACTATAAACTAACGATAAATCTTAGGCATGTCATTTTCAACACAGAACATACTGTAAAGCACCTCAGTAACGTATATACGAGGTATGGTCAAAAAGTTCCCGGAATAGGTCAATTACAAATTATTAAAAAATAGAACAATAATTTTACCTTATTGGCCTACAAAGTACTTTCCACCTGCATCCACACACTTCTTCCAGTGTTCATATAACTGTTCAAAACACTCCTTGAATTCATTTTTTGAGACGTCCTTCAGTCGCTTCGTCGCATTTTTGATCACATCATCTGAATCCATAAAACGGTGTCCCTTCAATTTCATTTTCAGCCGTGGAAACAGGTAAAACTCCGCTGGTGGTAGGTCGGGAGAATAAGGAGGGTGTTCCGGAGTGGTAGCGCCGTGTCTGGCAAGGTCATTTTTCGCAATCAGAACGCGATGTGGAGGAGCATTGTCGTGTAAAAGAAACAAATTGTTTGTTGACCATTTTTCAGTCCGTTTTCGTCTGATTGCATCTTGTAGTCGTTTAAGGATCTCCAGGTAAAGTTCTTTATTGACAGTTTGCCTTTTAGGAATATATTCATATTGAATGACGCCCTCGTAATTGAAAAACACATCCAACATCACTTTCCCTCGGCTTTTGTCCAAGCGAATTTTTTCCTTCCTTGGTGATGTTTCTGTTTTCCATTCACTTGACTGATGTTTTGTCTGAGAGTCGTAAATAAAGCACCATGTCTCATCACTTGTCACGATTTTCTTCATTTTCTTTTTATCTTCATTAGCCATGTCAATCAAATCCCTGCACATGTTCACTCTCATTTATTTTTATTCAGGTGATAACATTTTTGTAACCATGTGCAAACAAACACGATGCATGTTCAAATCATCATGAAGAGTGCTGTGAACACTACCATGTGAAATTCGAAGTTCAGAGGCAATGGCTTCAATGGTTATTCGTCTGTCTGCACGCACGATTTCTCGAACACGCTCAACATTTTCATCTTCGGTGGAAGAGGAGGGGCGCGCAGTCCGAGGGTCATCTTCGATGTTTGTGCGACCTTCACGAAAACGCTTATGCCACTCGTACGCAGCCTTTTTTTCATGGCATCATTTCCATATGCTTTCTTCAGCATCTCGAGCATCTCAGAAGGCGATTTCTTGAGCAAAACGCAGAATTTGATGTTTGCACGATGCTCTAAAGACGACATTTCAAAATCCGACGAATGAAAAATTCGCTTTGTCAGAAATGACCGCAGCTAACGCTGACAGTACTGGAAATGAATTCCAGATTACTGTGTGTTTTCCTTATCCGTGTTGCCAACCTCCAAAAAATGTATTTCCCCTCAAACGAACACCTGCGTGAATATATGCGACCATTCCGGGAATTTATTGACTATACCTCGTATGTATAAAATATATCGTGGAATTTCAGTTATATTTATGAACAATAGAGAGCAAACTGACAAATAGATAAACAAACGAAAAGAAGTCATAAACGTGTTTCAGTAATAGAGAAATGTGTTGTAAATTAATATACGTTGCAGATAAATATGATATATTTGTTTATACATACACACTTCTATAACTTTTAAAGTTTTTAATTACAATCATTTTTATGTTCCATTTAAAATCTAATTTTGTCTAACATACTTTCTCATCTTGGTCTTTTATTCTTTTTGATAGAAACAGCACACTTATTTTGATAGCTACATTATGTATCCTACAACTTCAATGAAGCATTTTCTTTCAAATTCTGCCCGTTTTTTCAGATTTTAGAGATACCTTATAAAGGCAAAACACGTAGGGATTCTCTAAGCAATATCTTTTTATATACTCAACATTGAAAAGGTCTGTTATTTTTTTTCTGATTGAGTTTGACGATACGGGGTCCAAATCCTTAGCAACAAGGAATCTCCCTTCCAGAAACCGTATTGTAAGAAGTAATTTAGAGATGGGGAGAAGAGAATAAAAAAGAATAAAGCATCGTTAGTGTCCCTTTTTCGTTCTTAGGGGTGTAGTTCCTATTAGCAGAGATTTTCTCCCCCTAGCAGAAAATATGTAGAGAAAACACAATTACAGGAGAGGGAAGAGCGCGTTTGAGATCTTGAGATATATATTTTCATTTACTTTTTTATTTTTCCTTCTTTCAGCTTCTTGAGCCATCCTGGAGGCAAACTTGAAGAGTTCTCTTAATAGGTTTTCATAATAAATTTCAATTTAATAGGGGAAGTGAAAGTTTTACTTACTCGTTGAATAATTTCGTGATAAGTGAATGACTTTCTATGAAGTTTTCTAAAATCTATGTCAGATAAATGTAATGTATTTCTGAAATTATGTTAAATCATCACAAGAATTTAAATGCAAATTACTGCTACATGGTTAAATAGAGACACAAGACAAATATTCAGCTTATCTTTAGTAAATCCAGTAATTTTAGAGTATTATTTTTTTTAAATGCCTTTTATGCGATATCTAGCTCCTGTTTTAATATATAAAAATATCCAAACGTTTTTAACTTTTTGAGAAATAACACTTTGAATATTTTAAAATATCCTACAGAGGCGAAGTATGAATTTTTGAAAGAGTGCATTGATAAAATAATCTGATATTGTTTTTATATGTATTTCAAGAAAAATGGAAAATTTTAGGGCAAGAATATTGCTGACTTCTTTTATTAAACCTATGTCTAACAGATGTAATGTTTTTATTAATTTATGCTGAATTATAATCACGTTTTAAATACGAATTACAACTACATTAATTAAACATGCTTATATAGAGACATAGATTAGTATTCTGGTTTATGCGTAAAATATCTAAAAATATTTTAAAAAATCTTTAAAATATCTTTTTATACGACATTAATTACGATTTAATTTACTCTAACATTCAGTTTTTTTTAGAAGTAACACTCTCCCTATAACAAAATTTCAGAAACAGATGCACCATCAAATATTTCACGAATGTATGGTTAAAATAATCTTAAATTGTGTTCACATGTATCTGAATAAAAATTAAATTTCTTAATGCAAGAAGTTGTCTTATTGTATTCTAAATACAGTTGGCGTCTTTAAATTAATTAAATCATTTTTTAAATCAAGTATAAAGACCACAAGAATATTTGTTTTATCATCTTTTATAGCGTTCTAAGCATTTTCTCTCTATGTTGAATATAAAAAGTAAAATATATGATAAACATACAGTTAAACATTTATGTTATTTTTTTAATTAGGGAAACATATAAAATACTTAACATTTAAAGATCGTTCAAAATAATAAACATGCCCGAGAATGTTTCCTTTTTAAAACGTTCTATCACAAATTAGAGTGTGTTTATTATTTCCGTTCGTCAGTCTGAAATTCTCAGCTCTAAAAGTAATCCGAATAATTGGAGTAAAATTAAAAAGCCATAAACTTACATATGATACTAAAATCCACTACATCTTGTTACCTATTGCAAATCACGTAAGCATTATTTATTTTTTACTTACGGGGATACGCAAAAGTATTTCATTTATTATGGTCTATGCAATTCCTTAAAGTGCATTTGAATAAAATCATTATTTTTCAAATTTAACAAACTTTAGTTGCGTATTTGAGGGGCACTTCAATATACATCCCGGAAAAGAAGTACATATTCAATTCAGAGTCTTTTAGAGTCTTTTAGAGTAATCAGAGTCTCTTTTAACTGATTTCGTCAATTTAGTTTGTTGTTTTAGATTTTTAGAATCTCTTTATTTTATTTTTGTCTTTTAATACATTTTTAATTAATAATTAATTAATTTATTTATAACTGCAATTTAGTTTCAAACTTTTACTCTTTTGAGTTTTTCTATCTCTTAATCTTATTTTACATGTTGCTTAATCTTATTTTGCAGCTAATTTTAAATCGAATTTTTCCTTTTGTTTACTGTTTCCTTATTTCTGCACTCATACATTGGTTCTAAACTTTCCGTTTCTTTTCCATTTTCTTTTTTACTTACTTCTTCTCCAGAAGTGGTAGAACGTCTTTTATACCTGAAGAAGTAGGATCAAGTCTTTGTAAACACGCTGTGTTAGTCCTTTTTTATAATGCATTTAAGAAGTTTCTCTCCGTGGTTTTGTGCTTTAAACTAAAGTCTAAATCTTTCTCTTGTGACTAAAACCTTATTTATAAACTTCCAGAAATAATCCTTTATAGCCTATAATAGCTTAATTATAGAAAAAGCTCCAGATTACATGGAATAGTGTCACGAAATGTATTCGAATTAAGGAGTATAAATCCAATTATTCTACATTAAGTAAATTAGTGTTACCACCATATAAGAGATTCTGTGATACCTTGCAATCATCAAAGAATTGGAGTTGATTTAAATGTTATTATATTTCAAACAAAGTGGAGAGTCAAAATACGTACATTAGAAATGACTTTTAAATATACACTAAAACACTTTTTATTTTGCTTAAAAGACGTCAACATAAACATTAAAGATGTTAAAATTTAAAATGTACATGTTTCGATTTGTTCATCAAATCGTCATCAGTATAGATTATACACAAACCACAAATACAATGTACATAAAAACCTTATGCACATGTGGTTTGATCAAAATGTGGTTTTTATGTACATTGTATTTGTGGTTTGTATATATTCTATTCTGATGACGATTTGATGAACAAATCGAAACATGTAAATTTTAAATTTTAACATCTTTAATGTTTATGTTGACGTCTTTTAAGCAAAATAAAAAGTGTTTTAGTGAATTGGAGTTGTTTGCTTTTTATTTCTTAAACAGAAACTCTAAAACTTTTTTTCTATTCTTTTATCTATTAGCTGTTTCTGTACGCCAAAACAACAATGCTTCTTAACTTTCTTTCGTTGAGTTTAACCGTAGTGTTAGTTTCGGAACGGTAAATTGAGTTTAATACAACACTGTTACTTTACTCTCTAAGTGTGGTGAAACAAATTGAACCTGATATAAATAAAGTTCTCGTGGGTAAAGCTAGAATTCTCTTTCTCTGAATCTGTATTTCAGGGATTTATTTTTAATTTATAAAGCATTAGATTTATAAAATATGAAAAAAAAATCTGCCTACAGCAAGTATAAGCATGTTGTAAATACTTATCAATTTTATTCTTTCGAAATTTCTGACATTGTCACAATATACTAATGTTGGAATATTTTACGATTAAGTAAGTATTTCAATCATTTTTCATCATCCGTGTCGGTAAAATGTTTAAATAATAAAAAACGAATATTATTACATACATCCTCCATAGTTGCCCTTTATAATTTTTTAAATAAAATGCTTAAGAAACTTTTGTTTTCTGTTCTTTTACTCAACAGAACTATTTGCTGTTCCTACACAAAGGGAAAAAAATCTTCCTCACGTTGTAACATTCAGTTTAACTCTAGAGACAGTTTCGGAACCGTAAATTGGGTTTAATGCAACTCCGTTACTTTTTTCTCTGGTGTTGAGATATAAATTGACCCTGACGTAAATAAAATTCCCAGGGGAAAAGGTTCCAGAATTTTCGTCTTCCAATTTATTTTTATTTATTTATTTATTTATTTATTTTTGAAGGGGGATTTTATTGTATTTGTTTTTAGTTTTTATTTGGTGGATCATTATGAAGCTGTTTATGATTTACTTAGCAAATGAAATCTTAAAAAAGGAGATTTTTTATTCCTTTAACCATTAGTGTTGAGATAAAAGAAAGTAGAAATTCCGTCATTTGTAAATATAACTTGTTATTGTTTATTCATATTAAACACTAGAAATCTTTATTGAAACTAAAAACATGACCGTGAATGACGCTGACGTCATATTGAAGGTGGCAACACCTGAGCAATACATTTCGCTTTTACTGCAATATTTTAACTTCTAAACATCGCACAATTTCAATTTTTACAGCTTTGAAGGGGGGGGGGGGAGGGGGTGTATTCTTTTAAATGCAATTTGATTAAAAATTTTATCTAAATATGCTGATTTTTTATGGTTTTAAAAATAGTTTTCAAGCATGATTTTTTTTTTAAGTCTATCTCAATCGGGTGCAGTCTGATTACGAAAGATTAACCCATTTACACTTAAAATAATATAAATAATTTTGTATTTGTTTTCGGTTAATATTCCATAATTAAATTCAAACTTCATCGATAAATAAATAATATAATGAAATATAAATAAAACACAAATTTAAGACATGAAATCGATTTACGCGCTTCAACAAATGGAATTATTAGAATCAAACGCTGCAGTAAGTAGCGAAATCATTCGCGATTTCTGATGCTATTAACTCCTAGCACGCGGCTAATTCGAAAGTATCTCTTTCAATAATTTTCAAAACGTTATTTAAATGCATAATTCATATTTTCCTATAAAAATGCTTTTTATTGTTGTTACGGGGTAATCTAAGAAAATGTATATAAAAAAAAAAAAGTCGATTAGTGTTTTTAATGATAAAATTTTTTTTCACCCGTATTCTGTAAACCGTTAAGCCAAGTTTTGATGCCTTAATTTCTATAATAATTATCTTTAATTTTTAATTGTCATAGAAAGTTGAAATTAAATAAATATTTGAATTAGTTTTAATTATCGATATAATGTTAAAAAAGATAAATAACTGTGTCTTATTAATAAATACCAGTGGATTGCTTTGATGCTTTGCACTGCAATTTTTAAGATTATTTGCATATCAGTCTTTATTTTTTAAACTTACCTGCAGTTTTTAAATCAAACAACGTGTTTTAACGAAATATGAGTGTACTAAAATCTTGCTGAAAGCCAATATCTATGACATATTATTCATCGTTGTGTGTTTTGTATGTGCATTGAAAAAGGAATGTTGACAACCGAAATAATATATATGATTTGTTTTTTATATTTTATCTTTATAATATTTATAACAGAAAACTCAACAACATTTCTATTCTACTTTTTTTCCCAACAGAGCAATTTGCTGTTTCATCTCTCTAAGCACTATTTCTTCCTAAACGTGTTTTGCTTAGTTTAACTAAACCAACAGTTTTGGTAGCGTAAATTGAATTTAATACAACGCCGTTACTTTTTCTTGAAACATTGGCGGTATACATTGATATATTTGAAGATCTCTGGGCAAATGTTGGCACCGGAATATTTAGCTGTGAATTTTTATATTATTTTTATTTTACTTTTATATCTATTCTTCAAGTTTGATCAATACTTACTTAGCTTAAAAAAATATTATTATTAACGAAATTTTCAAAAACAATTAGAAATAAAATCAAAATAAAATGGAAATGTTTTCATTAGCAATTATAAATAATCCTATGATTATTTATTAATTTTATACTTAAGCAGTTTAAGTTGTTATAACTAATTATAAAAATATCTTAATATTTTTAATTGTATAAGTATTTCAATTAGTTTATCATCATCGAGAGATGAAATGCTTAACAAATTTTAAGAAAATGAAAATGTATCTTATCGTTTTATGTTTTATGATAAGCTTTGGAATAAAATTTCATTTAGTTTAAATAGCTAATATCATTAAAAATACAAAATTATAATCAACTGAATTCTTGCTATTAAAGTGCTTTTCGCTTATAATTTAATTTAACTCTTTTTTATAAGCAAACTTAATGAAATTAAATCAAGCATTATTTATTAATTAGGGTGAAACCACCAGTTACTGACACCTAACCAGTAACTGACACTTCAGTAGAAATCTAATTCAAATGAACATTTTGTAAAATTCTGCAAAGTAATGTCATCTAGTGGTAAGTTACTTGTCTTAACTGTTATAACTTATTTTTCAGCTATTGGTTTTTCAAAAAAGGGATGGTGTCAGTTACGGGAGATATTGACCATATTTAAAACAAAAGTTAATTTTCAGTAATAAAAAGTATAATTTTCAGTAATAAAAAGTATAATTTTCAGTAATAAAAAGAATAATTTTCAGTAATAAAAATTATAATTTTCAGTAATAAAAAGTATAATTTTCAGTAATAAAAAGTATAATTTTCAGTAATAAAAAGTATAATTTTTCAAAATTTTGTTAACAATAATTTTGTAATGGATCTTAACTATACTTTCAAAAACAAAGATAATTATAAAAAAGATTTAAAACTTTGTAATAGTGATTTGAACAAGAAAAATCCTTAAAGTGACTGTTACTGTGGGTTTTACGCTACGTTACCTTTCATCATCAAAAAGATATTTTTCAACATTAATATTCAGTGTTGAATAATTGTTCGACCTTTTTCAATTTCCTGTTATATAATTGTATACAAAAAAAAAGAAGTAACAAATATTTTGTTTAATATTTTACTCAATATATCTGTTTTCTGTTCCTTAACTCCAAACAGAAATTCTTCCGAACATTGATTCGTTCCGTTTTCACTCTAGCAGCAGTTTTACAGCCCTATATTGACTTTAATACAAGGCCATTACTTTTTCCATAAATGCTGAGATAAAAATGGAGCTGACATAAATAAAGTTACAGGAGAAGTAGATGGTACCAAAATTTCTCTTAGAGAGGTTAAAAAAATTCTGAATCTTTGTCCAACTTTTAAGGATTTTAATTATCTAACTGAAGAATTGAGAGAATTTAAAACAGCGTAAGAGTTATGAGGGTAAAAACGAAATTCTGCCACTAGCAAATATAACCGTCTTGAAATTATTTATTATTATTATAATCTAAGAACTTCTATATTAGTTACTATTTTTATTATCACAACATTTTCTGAATAAATAGGTATTTGATTTTTTGTTCTCATCGATTGGAAAAATGCTTATATAATGAAAAATTGCATAACTTATTATTAGATGTTTTTTTTTCATAAATGTTCTTTAGACAATTCAAATAATAAAAAGTTTTTTTTTCTATTCTATTACTTTACTGAAGCTATCTGTAGTTTCACAGTCCAAGCACGATTTCTTCCTAAATTTGTTTCACTTTTTCAACGCCAACGACAGTTTTAAAAGAGAAAATTGAGTTTAATGCAACATCATTATTTTTTCTGTAAGTATGGAGATAAACATCGACTCTGATATAAATACAGTTTTTTGGGGAAAAGATGGTCACACTAATTTACTTCTCTGTTTGTTTGTTTTTTCTGTGAGTTTCTGTTTAATTTTTGTTCATTATTTACTTAACTGAGGAAAAAAAGAATATTAATACATTTTTCAGTATTATTACTGTTTAAATCAAAACAAGTGAGAATAAAACTCTGCCATTAGCAATTATGAACACCTTGTTATTAATTACATTTATTTTATTTTGAAAATTTATATTTTTATTAATTTCCTTATTTTGTGATTGTATAAACATTTCAACTATTTTTTTATCGCCTACGAGTGAAATGTTTATATAATAATTAACAACTATATCTGATTGCACGATATAATAAACTTTAGATTACAAATTCATTTAACTTATTTTTTCTCATTTCGTTGAAAAAACACAACTTATAATCAATAAAGTTTTTACTAATAAACGTTTCTCCGATATTATTTATTTTAACATCAGTTCACTAAAAAGTTATTTATGTGCAGCAGAATCAAACACTATTTATTAGCCACATAATATTTCATTATAAAATTTCTTTACATTAGTTTTTGTATTTAATTATTGTTCGAATTTCTTTATCTTTCATTATTGTCTTTTATAAATTTTTAAACAAAAAGATTAAGAAACGCCTATTTTTTTTTTCTTTAACCTTTGCTGTTTCTATACTCCAAACACTAATCCTTCCTAACTTTGATTTGTCCAGTTTAGTTATAGCAAGTTTTACAGCTGTAAATTGAGTTTATTACAAAGCTATTACTTTCACCATAAGTGTTGCGATATAAATTGACAAGACATAATTAAAGTTCACGGTAAAGTACGTGGTCCGAAAATTCTCCTCTTCTCAATTTCTCTTTGAGGATTTTTTTTTTTAATTTTGTGTCCTACTCTTAATGATTTACTTAGCTGAAAAAAGATTTGAGAGAATTTGAAATAGGATAAGAGTTAAGACAAAAATAATTCTGTCATTAGCAAATAGAACCGTCTGGTAATTATTTATTATTATTATATTCTAAGAACTTCTATAATTATGACTTTTTTATTATCACAATATTTTGTGATTAAATAGATATTTGCGCTGTTTTTATCGATAGGTAACACTCTTAAGTATAGGTAAATAGCATAACTTATTATTATATAATTATTACATAATTGTTCTTTATACAAATCAAAATATAAAAAGTTTTTTTTTATTATTATTCCATTACTTTACTGAAGCTATCTGTCGTTTCCACATTCCAAGCACGATTTCTTCCTAAATTTGTTTCGCTTTTATAACGCTGACAACAGTTTTAAAAGAGTAATTTAATGCAACACCATTACACAGAGAAAAATGACACTTTCAAATCTAAGTAAAACGTTGTTTTCATTTTGTTATGTAACTTTTTATTTCAAATATGAAGACCCTATGCTTTCAATTGTGGAATACTAGAAATACTCAGAATATTGAAAACTGGGCATACTCAGAAATGAGCACATAGAAGTCAGTTCATACTCATTTTTGAGACATGGACGTACTCAAATATGAGTAAATGATGTTCTATTCTTGAGTGTGTGCATGTTTTCAGAAATGAGTATACACATGTTTCAAACTTGAGTAATTTTGATTCGGAGCCATTTTGACTATGCGACATACTCAGGTTTGAGTATTTCTTGCTAATATCAAAATATCGTTCAAAATATCGTTTTTCAAAATATCGGTTTTAGAGTGTACTTTCCTCTATTTATGGTGATAAACATTGACCCTGATATAAATAAAGTTCTTGTGGGAAAAGATGGTCACAGAAATTTACTTCCCTGGTTTTTGTCTATGATTTTCTTTTCAATCTTTGTCCAGCTCTTCATAATTTACTTAACTGAAGAAAATAAGAATAATAAAATAATTTTCAAATTTATGACTGTTTAAATCAAAACAAGAGAGAACAAAATCTCTGCCATTAGGCAATTATGAACACCTTGTTAATAATTACATTTATTTTACTTTAAAAATTTCTATTTTTAACAATTTCATTATTTTGTGATTGTATAAATATTTCAATTAGTTTTCCATCGCCTACGAATGAAATATTTATATAATAATTAACAACTATATCTTACTTTCTGTATAATAATCTTTAGAATACAAATTTAATTAAGTTACATTTTCTAATTACCTCTTAAAAAGAACCAATTTATAATCAATAAAGTTTTTTCTAATAAACTTTTCTCCGGTATTATTTATTTAGACATAAGTTCCCTAAAATGTTATAGTTACGTGAAACAAAATCAAACACTATATATTATACACTATACATTATATTTCATTATAGAATACTTTTGTGCATTGCTTTTAATGTTTTATTATTGTTCGAATTTCTTTATTTTCAGTTGTTGCCCTTTATAAATTTTAAAACAAATGGTTCTGAAACGTTTTCCTGTTTCAAAACCCTGTTAGGCCTAGCGTCGCATTTTACTCTGAAATTATATTGTAAATTTATTATAACACACATGCATTTAATTTTATTTATTACACACATTTAATTTTATGTAACACACACATTTTTAGTTAACACACACATTGTTTTTATTTAATACACATTTAATTTTATTTATTAATTATTTTTAAATTATATTATTTTATTTATTTAAACACGCATTTAATTTTATTATAAAACACTCATATTTTATTATTAAACACCCGGTAACCACACGAAGCACAAATCACCGTGTCACCAAGCCAGGTGAAAAATCGCCATTTTGGCTCCAAAAAGAAACCCCATTACGTCTGCGACATCTGTACCAAATGAAGTGTTCTGGGAGAAAAAGTGGTCCTAGAATTCTCTTCCTATGAAATTTCTATTAGAGTTTTTCATGTTTTTCTGTATTTCTTTTCTTTTCTTTCAGTTTATTTAGTGAATCCTTCTCCAGCTCTTCATTGATTACTTATCAGAATAAGTGTTGGGGTAATTTTACAGAGAATTATAATTTGGATAAAAAGAAAAGAGAATATACAGGGTCATTCATAATTCCCTCCGGGGTTTCGAAACGTTATAGTAAAAAAACGAAGACGAATATGAAAAAAAGAAACATATGAAATTATTCCGAAACTATTCAAGTTTTACTTACATACATTACAGGTGTTCTATGTGTGAACACTTGGTCACACGGCATACATCCATGTGATAGTCCAGTTCCTGCCATACTCCGTTTCTTTAAATCTGAATCAGTGGTGTCAGTTCAACGGGCCTTTCGTAATAAATATCGAAAACAGGGACCAACTGACAAAACAATTCATGTGTGGTACCGGAAATTTAAAGAAACGGAGTATGGCAGGAACTGGACTATCGCATGGATGTATGTCGTGTGACCAAGGGTTCACACATAGAACACCTGTAATGTATGTAAGTAAAACTTGAATAGTTTCGGAATAATTTCATATGTTTCTTTTTTTCATATTCGTCTTCGTTTTTTTACTATAACGTTTCGAAACCCCGGAGGGAATTATGAATGACCCTGTATATTCTCTAATCGGCTATAACAACTATCTTGTTGTAATTTATTGTTTTTATAAATCTCTATAAATTTCACTATATATTAATATTTTATTATTTTGTAACTATTAAAAAAAAATTTCATTATCTGTGGATGAAATGCCTAAGCAATTTTATTAAATAATACCTCATTATTTGATATGATAAGCATTTGAAAGCAATGATATATAATTTAAAAAAATTTATTTAAATTTTAACATTGCAAAAAATTTTAATGTACAATCAAACGAATTCTTACTTTAAGAAAATTAATTTTTCATAGTTTCCATTTAAATAAATTTAAACAAAAAGATTGAGAAACATTTTTCTATTATTTTACCGAACATAGCTAAGGCTATTCCTAGACTTAAAATACAAATTCTTTCTAACTTTATTTCGTTCAGTTTGACTCTTAGTGACAGTTACAGAACCATTAAGTCTATTTAATACAACGCCGTTACTTTTCTCTAATATTGAAATATATATTGACCCTGACATAAATTGAATTCTTGGGCATAGGCGATGCCAAAATTTCCTTCATTTCTTTTTTAACACTTTCTAACCTGATTGGAGCGTATTTGAGGTTTCGGTTTGAGTTTCCCTGCTGTAACTATTGTAAATAAACATGGATTTTTACGAATTTGGTATGTGTTATTAAGTTTTACTATAAAAAATTCCATATTTTAAATGGAGTGTGGAATATTTATAGTTTGTTTCCAGGAACGCACAAGAGAATTACGTAACATTATGGAACATGGAAACAATTGTTTGCAGTGTATTTTAACGGTTTTACATTACTGCAAACATAATTAATCTGATATGCGCCACTGAGATGCAATGAAAAATGTTTTCTATAGACTATAGTGTGAGTACACGGTAAAAAATTGCTGCAGTAAAATTACTGCAGGAGAGATTCCAGGCAATGTCCATAAGAAAACGGATTTTGTCCCTAGATATACGAGTTTTGTCTTACATAAACGGTTTTTGCCCGTAAAAACATGAAAATTACGGAAATTGACCATTTACCTTGAAAAAGGGGCATTTCACGTAAAATTACACGGCAGCAATTCACGGAAATTACCCGTGAATTTACATTTTTTACAGTGTAGAATTTCTTTTAATTTACTAGGTTACAGAAATTAATTCATTTACACTACTGAATAGGAGCGATAAATTGCTGGAAATGCGTTTTCAGCTCTGGAATGCGATTTTAAGTCTAATGAAATTTTAGCATATTACATAACGTGTAAAAATCCTGCAAGCTATATACCCTGTACTGCACAAACGAATTTATAATAATTACCGTCTATGGGCGCGAATTCTTTAAAATTGTGTTTCGAACTATGTTCTGCTATTTCCGGCTGATTTATATTTTTTATACTTAAAGAGAGAATGCAAAAACAGGTATAATATAAATAAATACATTTACAGGTTTGCACAAAAGGTATTAACAGTTTGCAATCCATGAATGATGCCATGAATGTTGAAAATGTGCTTTAAGTTATGTTATGCGTTTTATAGCCGAAACAAATTTCAGCATGTTATGTCATATGCATTTACAGATCCCCCTACAGGGCTGCACAAAAACATTAAGTATATATATTACAGTTTATGGCCACATATTGCTGAATGTATTTTGAATGTTCTATAACAATGAGTTTCAGCATACAGTTTAGTGTGTATAAATATGTATAGATCATATACAAGGTTACACAAATAAATTCGAATGCCTTACGGATTATGTGCGGTAATTGATGAAATTGGGTGTTTAATTATGTTAAGCATTTTCTTCTTTCAACGCATGAAAAGATGAAGTTGCGTTACAAAATTCAGGAAGCGTTGGAAAGTGTTTTATAAACTATGGGTGGGTCCTGATTTTAAATTTGGACTTTTTTTTAAACATTTGTTGATATTTTGTTGAACTGTTTAGGATTTAGTTAGCCAAATGGGTACTTCTCTATTATCCCGTCGACCACTTTTCATAAAAAAAAAAAAAAAAACTATCGCCAAACTGTCAGATTAAACGCCAAAAATGCAGTCCCATTTACTGGATGTCAGAAGCATTATACGTGTTTGTTACGTCAACAAATGGTTTTTAATTCGACATTTGCGTATATTTTTCATTATGTTTTACTGACTTATTAGTTACTTCATTAATTAAAATAACAATTGTGTCCTTAAATTCTTATATTTTATTTATTTATTTATTTTGATATTCCAATGGCAACGTTCTCCCGTTTATTTGGCGTTACAGTTTGGAGAGAGTTTTTTGTTATGAAAAGTGGTCGACGGGATAATAGAGAAGTACCGTCGAATAATGTCTTAGAAAGAGGAAAGTTTTGTAAATCATTCTAAATACGATAAAAAAACACAAAAACTGTCATTAGCATATATAAATATTCTGTTATTATTTATTAATATTACACTTATTACCTTTTTTCTAAAATTGTCGCATTTTTTTATTATCGTAATATTTTGCGATTAAATAGACTCTGTTTTTAAAAGAATTAGTTTTTATTCATTGATACGTAAAGTGTTTCAGTTACGATAGTTAAATATTATTATTAGATACATTTTTATTCTACATTGGTCTCTATCTTACAATTTAAAACAAAATGCTTAAGAAACTTTTTTTTCCCCATTATTTTACCCAACAGAGCTATTTGCTGTTTCTACACTCCGAAAACAAATTCCTCCTAACTTTGTTTCGTTCAGTTTAACTCTACCGACAGTTTTGGAACAGTAAATTGAGTTTAGTACAACGCCGTTACTTTGTCTCTAAGTGTGGAGATATAAATTGACTCTGACATAAATAAAATTTCCGGGGGAGAAAGGCGGTCCGAGAATTTTACTCCACTGAATTCCCCTTTCATATTTTTTTTCTTTCTCTTAGAACATGGTTTTATCTTCGTCCTACTCTTCACTATTTACTTAGCTGAAAAAAGTCTATTTTAGAGGAATGTTATAAAGCATGTGAGATTAAACTAAAACAAACAAACAAAGAATAGATATTATTAAGTTGTCAATGATAACTTTATTATTGTCTATATATTTAAAATAAAAAGTTTTATTATTATTATTATTATTCAGCCCTAAGCTGTCTACTGAAGTAATATTAATATATATATATATATATATATATATTATGAAAGCAGTTTATTTGTAGATATTACCGCAGTAGCTTTTTTTTAAATATTCTAATTTTTGTATATTTTAATTTTGTTTAAATTTTTTTTAATGAAATTTCTGCACATTGCTTCTATTGTTACCGAGAAAAAGGGAATAATGGGAATTACTATTTCTTTACTGATGTCATTTCTTCATTACCATTAAAAATATAAAAATTTATTTTAATGTAAAAAAAAATTACATTATGTAAAAAAAAAACACTCATTTTGCCTAATAAAGCTGTTATATTTCAATATTTTTTACTTCAGCTGTTACTAAGAATATAATAATATGTCGATAAATTATGATCACCATTTTAAAGTTATAAATGAACATTCGTTCTTGACATGGAGTGAGATGTTCTGTTTTATGACTGAATAGGGGGATTGTAACCCTTGTTATCTATATACAAAAACTGTTTTTTGCAGTTTCCTCTATCACCTATAAAAGTTTGCATAAGACCTTTTGGGTCACACTGTATACTATTTCCTTTTATTGTTGAAACATACTCCAAATTTTAACATGATTTGTATTTTCTTTTTATACAGCATTAAACTTCACTACATTGCGAATATTATTATTGCATAGTTAATTATCTTTCTATATCTTTTTCATCATTATCACTTCACTGTTAAATTTTCTAGTATTTTGATTGCCATAAGCCTTAATACTACCTTTTTAAAAAATTATCGGAAATGGCGCTGTATACTGTAATTCAATATACAGAGTGTTCGTAAATTGCCTTGGCAAAATAAGACAATTGGTAGTACCTATCAACGCTAACAATCTTTGTATAGTAAAATGGGGTTTAAAATCTATATAGTCAGTCGAAAGTACAGGGTGCCTCATTCCAAGCCGAACTTGTATTTCAGTAATGAAGATTTTGTAATAATATTTCATCCAGACATATATTTCAGTCAGTAAAATATATTAACATGATGACAAATGCTGTTAATGGCCACAATTTGTGTGCAACCAGCTTCGAGGTAGATAGTCTATGCATATTGTCGATGGCCGTACATACGTTGTCACTGACGGAAATACACTGAACTTCCAGAAGTTCCTCCGATCTCATCACGTTTCACAAAAAAATGTTAGTCTGTTGAAAAATTGCCGAAATCTTGTTATCTTGATTATCTTGTTGAAAAATTATAAAAGTTTCTGGTGACGAGGTTTGTTTGCCGTGCGTCGCGTGTGGGTGAGGGGTTACTGTATATAATGTATTTCAAAATGTTATTGTGTGTAAATAAAATTGTTTGAATTTTATATTGTAATTATATATTGTAATCATTTTTAAAAATATATTATACCTCTAAAGGTTATTGTATACATATTAATGCATTCAAAATGTACGACTGTAAATAATTTTCATTATAATGTTAATCTCAAAATGCTATATAAATAATTAAAATTAAAGTTTATGTAAAATATCAATTATTGAATAATTTTAACGTTCGCCCAGCCTTGTGGCAAATTTGGGTAACGTTCATACTTTGTAAAATTGTAGTTTAACTTGTAATTATTGTAGCTAGCGCCGGATAGTAATATTTTTCCCTCCCTAGGCTTAGGGGTTCGTCCTGGCCATTAGCCAAAAGCTGGTCCCTAGGGTGGACGCTGTCTGTCTGTCTGTTGAAAAATTGCCAAAAATATGTTCACAAATGTTAAAGTCATAAACGAAAATGAGGATTTATAGTGCAATAAGACATCCTGTATTTTTTGCTCAATTTGTCAATTGTAACATACAATTTTTTTTATTGGTACTATCACTCGTCATTTTGTGAAAGCAGTTTACGAACATCCTATATTATACCCCGTAAATAGACTTCATCTACAACATATAGATTTCTCAGAAGATTTACCCATTAACTTCGACACTTTTTCTTATGAAAATATACTGCAAGTGGTGAAAAATTCAGAATACGTTAGATCATATCGTGAATAGTCTATCTATCTAAAAAAATTCCTCGGATTATCGTTACTATTGAATCTTCAGAACAAAAGTAAACACCTGTTTTTAAGTATCGTACATAATTATGGAGGAATGCATTCTCTTTTGGATCTTTTTACAAAAATATCATTTCAGAGCACCCATTAAACTTTTAAGAACTCCGATACACATTCTTCTCTAAAACACTAAAGAAATTCAGAAATACTTGTTAATTAGTAGTCACTTTGAAAGAGATTTTTATTTATCTTCATTAGCGCTTCTTACCCCTCATTAAAAAAAATAAAGAAGAAAAGCTTTTTAGTCATAACAGCGGAACCTAGTTAGTAACTATTCTAAGAAGTTTCTTACTTTTCATGACAGCAACCTTTTAAAATCCAGAAAAAAAATTACGGTCAGCTATATTTTGTTATCATTATTTTTGATATGAGGGTGAATACATTATTTTCGCCACTAAAATTCTACGTTGGGAGTTTTCACCGACATACAGAAGAACAAAGAAAAATCCTGCATCACGTATAGATTACGAAAAACTTTCCAACATCTTCCAAATCTTTTACAAAACGTCCTAATTTAATAAAGAAAAAGGCGGTATCCAAATAAATAATTTAAAACAGCATAACACAGTTTAACATCCAATTTTAGTAATTAGAGATCATAGTCGGAAGGTATTCGATTTCTTTTGCGTGGCCACACACATGATCTAAAAATTTGTATGCACACCCTATGGTTTACTAAAAAGGAATTCATTGAAAAAAACATTTATAAAATGTGTTATGCATTTTCTTTAATTTAATTTCCGCAATTGCTGCACATAGTAAATAATTTTAGAAAATACTTTTTATACACATCATATATTAACCTAAAATTTATTTCAGCTAGGAACCGCAAAACACAACTAAAAACGCACTTCCAATAATGACCATCCATAGATGCCAATATATCCAGTTGTTTGCATAGCCCTATATATGAGTTTATTTTTTATTCTACAATAATACGTTAATATTAAAATAAAATACATATGTTAAAAGGGATTAGAGTAATCACAAAGTTTTAAAAAAACTTTTAATATAATAAATAAATCGATTAGTTCCGCACACAGAAAATAACAGTGACACTCACAAGATCAGTGATGATAAAAAAACAATTTTCGCATAAAATTTTAAATATGTACTTGATAAACAAATATTCCTGGCTATGAGGTATGACGGAAGCTGGTGATTTAACAAAAATGACCTTCCATGTATATACTTGAATTACATCCATATTATCTTAATTTTAAACTTAAGCAACAACTCGCGCCAAATTCCAGATCAGAAGAGTCTAATTCATTGTATATATTTTCTATTGACTCGCGTATAATGGGAAATAAAATTTTGATGGATAAATTATTTTACTGTTTTTAAAATTAACGTGTAAAGGTTATTGTGTGGCCTGACAAAAATGATAGTTTTCTTGTTGTATTTGACTACACAGCATAGAACCTGTACAGTTATTATTTTTTTTATCTGTGTTATATATCTGAATTTTTATTTGTATTTCATTGATCTTATATTATATAGATATGTAGATTGTTCTTTTTTAATGCACTTAAAATGATGGAAATAATGGAGCAATGTAATAAGGAGATGTATTTCGAAATCTTTAGTTTAGCTGCTCAATATATCATTATGTTTTAAGATTTTATCCCCCAAAGCTTTTGCTGCTGTTATATGTCGGATGCAATTCCAAATTCCTTAACGTACTATTGAATTAATTCAATTAAAAATAATTCAATTAAAATTCTATGAAATTTCATATAAAATGGACATCTTTAAAATGGAAACAGGGTTCTCTTTAGAAAAACGCATTCAATTCTAAAATACAAGACACTGAGTGACGTAACGACATATGCATAAAACCAAATACACTGCAGAGCATTTCAATTAACTGAAATATGAATAATTCGACTCCCAATAATTATGTACATACATGGAATTCCTGTGGATTGCCACTTTTCCCGTGGAGGTAAGTATTGAAGTTTTCTTTATTTTTTTTATTGCAACAAAATGGCAGCATCTCTATATTTTTGTCAAAAATTTGATTTAGGCTTTTTTAAGATGAAGAATGGGGAAAGAATGCACAAGCCGTCACTTTTTTCCGGATGCCTGGTTTCAGGGGACTCAAATATTGTGTCAAAATTAGTGTTACCATATGAAATTCAAAGTTGATACAAGTTTTTTTTTTTTTTATGAAAGAGGCACATATTTCAAAAATTGAATTTATAATGGACAGAGGAAAGTATTTTTAACTAGGCAAATTATAACCAATGATTGGAGTATCATAGTTGAGTTTTTTTCCAAAAGAGCGAAAAATACCGGGACCAGGACACGAACCTGGGTACTTTGGCTTGCGACGCTCTTTCTACTGATCCAGCTGGCATATTTCACTGTTATTTGTTGGACAAGACTGCGAACTGCAGCGCTAATTTCATTCATCCGAGCTGTAGCATTTTACATGATGAATCTGAAATAACACAGAAACTCCTGTATACCATGTAATTAAGTCATAATGAAGAGAGGAAAGTATTTTCAACTAGGTAAATTATAGTCAATGGTTGAAGTATCATAGTTGAGTCCCGGCAAGTTTCGCTTTGTTGGAAAAAATCTCAACTATGATACTCCAACCATTGGTTATGATTAAATTTATATTCTAAAGGTAGACTCACTACCCAGTCGAATGGTATCTCTCACATCTTGCTGCAACAATTTAGTAATTAAACAGAATTTGGTCGTGAGTTTTTTTTATAGACTATACATGGGCATAATTTTCCAAAATGTTGATCGAAACCCGTATATTAAAGTTAGTTACATTATTTTGTCGTACAAACTACACCACGAACTCTACCTTTTACAAAATACAGGCTATTATTTATTTACTAATCGAAATCTTTATTAGGAATATTATATTAGATTGCTTTCAAAGAAGACTCAGAAAATCCGATAAAGATCCAAATTTTGACAAGACCCTAAAATCCCCCACTGTGTGGGGTTTACCTGATTAATAGGGGCTTAAACAAAATCCTCAGCTGAAGCAGAAGTTGACGTACAAGAGTAAGTGGTAACCGAATAAAAGGGGTTGGTGATAGCAGAGGTAGAGATGATCAAGGCATTAGAAGTAGATGGGGCATTTACAAATCCAGAGTTGATAGGCACAACGTTATCAACCTTGCGCAGTTCCTCTTGCTTTTTTTAGTTTTAATAAAAAATCAATAAAAAGGTTAAAATTTTATCATTATTCAATAAATAATATTACTATTTTAATAAAGAAATCGAAAAATGTATATTTATATATAATATTCTGAGCAAGAAACGAAATGGGACATGTTAGAACTGTGTTCCAACATGCCCCTTCCAAAGTGTTTCAACATGCCCCATACTACAGTATTATTTATCTGTTATTTTAGGCCTAACATAACAATAGCTACTTGTTAATGGATGCTATCAACTGAAAGCCTAATTTTCAAGCAATTTGACAACATAACTTGAGATAAACTCAATATAATACTTCAAAAGTAAATAAAGATTTTAAAGAATATGGAAAATTTACTTACCTTGCATCAAATTTAAAAAATCAACTTGCCAAGAAAACTTGAAGACCTAGGATCCTGAAAACAACATGGATTCTAGGTGTGCTAAAGAGACACAAGTTAAGTATTCCCATAATCCTCTGCTTTTTTCAAAATGGCTACTAACTCAAGTGTTTCAACGTGCCCCATGTTCCAACATGCCCCACCCTCCCCTACATATAAAAACATGGTTTGTATCCTGATTAAAAGGGAATTCCCGTTGTCAAGGAGATAATCTTCAAAATAAATTTTCATATTTTTTCAATTTATCTTCAAAGTTTTGAAAATCATAGCAATTTTAACGTAAAATAATGTGCATGATGCCACTTATGCAACCACTTTACCACTTATGCAACATATTCACTTAGAATATTACAAAATCTGATTTGAAAGTCTAACTCGAGACAAACTTCACACATGTGGAAATAATATAATTTAAAGTTGAGCCCGAATTTCGAATTTACATCCTTTTTTGTGTTCAAATTCGCTTTATTTTATCCATTTCGCATCTGTCAGAGATTTTTAGAATTTCAAGTGAGTTTTTTTTGTTTTATTGAATAATATTCTATTTTACGTTTCCCATTTGTAAAATGTTGGAAGTCGCTAAAATTGTAATTCGACTGCTCTATTTCAAAATCTCAAAATCCGTTTGAAGCTTGTTCAAAATTTTAATTTGAAATTACTCCATAGAGAATCTAAAAACACATATCATATGCTTCTTCAAAATGGTTTTTATAAGTCATTAAAAGCCTACTATTTAAAGTTCTATTGGGAGAAAGATAAACATTTTTGATTTCTGATAATACATTTATGAGTGAAAGTTTTTTTTTTTTTTTTTTTTTTTTTTTGTATCACCAAATATATTTTTGTATTTTTTAGCAGATTGGTATGTATGAAAAATAATAATTCATTATTTAATTTTACTTTTCTTGTTGCATATATTTTAATTTAAAAATCAAAGTAACTGAAATATGGTTGGAAGATAATTTTTGTGCTCTTCTTAAAAAGAATGCAGCGTTTTATAAATTATTAAATAGAAGATTCAATTTCAGAAATATGGTTTCGGATGTGCAGTGGAAATAAAAATTAGATGTGCACAGAAGATGTACATAGTATTCATCGTTCATTTACATGGACACACAAAACAATTCTGTTACAGTACTGTCTATCAAAAATAATTGTATAACGATTGCTGGAAATGCATTTTCAATTGTGACACGCTTTTTTAAATTTTACTCATTTTTTGCGCATTACTTGGTATATAAAAATTCTGTCGGTACAATACTGGACTGCACAAAAGCTGTCGAGTACATTTCTATTTATTGGCGAAATTTTCTGTAGGGAAATTTTCAATTGTTCTATGGTTTTCCTAGCTGTAGTAAATTTTAGAATACTCTGTAGTTTACATACAAATCTGTAGATACTATACAGGGCTACACAAAAGAATTCGGATTCTTCTCCAGCTATTGACGGTAATTACTGGCTTTGGGTTTTCAAATGTGTTATGAGTTTCCCAAATTGTTTATTATGACACTAGACGGGTCTAGTTGAGCTTAAGCCGACAGGCAGGCCTTCCCGTCCGGTTTGACCTTGACCTTGTTTACTTTGACATCACATTTTACCATATTATACTGTGAAGTTTTGCTACAGAATTCTGAATCTGTTGGAAAGTGTTTCATAATCTATGCTTCACGCATGATTTTTCTTTCTTGTCCATTTTCAATATATATATAATAGGGCTCATTTTGCGTGAATCTGTTGGAAAGTGTTTCATAATCTATGCTTCACGCATGATTTTTCTTTCTTGGCCATTCTCAATATATATATATTTATAGGGCTCATTTTGCGAGAAATACCCTAGAGTCGAAACTAGGGTCACATAATTGCTTTGTATGACAGTATCTGGCTCTAGGTATCATTTTGTTCTTTTGTTTTATCGTGGTAAAAAATTCTCAACAATAATGGATAAGAAGACATCATTTGCTTATTGATTTGCTGTAGTTTAATATAAAGTAAAGGGGATATAGCTATAAGTTTCAAACTTAATAATTAAAAAATGACAATTAATATTGTTATGTTTAAAAAGTTACACTCATGAGATTTATCCAGAACCGTTTCGACAAAGTATGAGCGACAATTCAATGAAACAATATAAAGTCTTCAAAATTCATGGAAATAGTCCTTCTAAATTGTGTGTGTGTAAGAGTAACATAATATTCACTTCTATTAGATATCAATGAATAGATACTAAGAGTAAAACTTCTTTTACTAATTTATAAAATGTTGCACGAATGGAAATAAGGCATATTTATCATATTTTCTATTGATAGAAAAAGTCTTCATATACTTTGATTTCAACAAAATTTTTATATGAAATAACAAAGTAAAATTAAATAATAAATTCTAATATTTCTGTTTTTTCCATTAGATAAAATATGCAGATATACGGTAATTGAAAACATTTTACACATAAAGGAATTATGATGTTTCAAAAATTGTTTATCATTTCTTAGTCCAATTTTAAAGAGTAATCCATGGGCTTGCAAAAAAGAAAATAATTTTAACAAGTGCATGACTTAGTTGGTTTTTCTTCGTAGAATTTGTTTGTGAAATTTTGAATGAACATCCAACAGTTTCTTGAATTCACAATTTAGTAATCGTAATATAATTTTAGTGACTTCAAACACTTTACCAATAATGAGAAACATACAATTTATTATTCAAAGTAATAAAACTTCTCTCAAAATTATCGAATTATTTGACAAGTGGAAAATGGATAAAAGAAGGCAAAAATGGGATGTAAAATAGAAAATCGGGCACAACATGAAACTATATTTCCATATCGTAAAGTCTGACTGCAGTTCCACATTCAAATACGATTTTGCAACATGCCGATTGAATATGTTAAACGCATTTACATTTTTTTTCCACCATTCCCATTGTTTATTCTCATTTTTTATTCTCATTACGTGTTCACATTATTTATTCACATCACGCACAATCCTATTAGTTATAACTTTAAAAGTTAAAGAAATTAACTTTTCGAAATCATAGAAATTTCGACTAAAAAGGAAAATATAAAAAAATATTTACCTGAAGAAATTTCTGAAAGAGAAACGTTAGCATTATAAAATAGAAAAACTGTATGCACGATAAAATGTTTTTGATAATATTTTAAAGAAAATGTTTTGAATTTGATTTTTTTTAAAAATAAATTTCTTTATATAAAAGTTGTGTTAATTTAAATATATTAACCAACGATTAATTGGAAAGGCTTGTGAAGTTTCTATACTTATAAAAATTCGCATACGTAAAAATTATTTAAGATACATTTCAATTATAAATTCCTGAACGGATTCATAAACGCGAACTTTTAGCTTACAATTTCATAATATGCTGCATGATTATAAATTGGACATGCATTCTAAATTATATAAAATTATTTTATACTAAAAAATATTGTGTGAGTAAAACTACACTGTAAAAAATTATCAGTGTTTCTTATTTTATGAAAATATACTATAACCACGAATGAAAATATAATATAAATTTTTTGAGTTATCCGACATTCCGAAAAGCATGTTCCATTGTCTTTTGAATCCCCAGAAACGAATACATTTTCAAAATTTAAAGAATAATTTATAAAAACAAATTATTTTTAGCTGCCCGAATTTTTCAGAAACGTTTCCGAATAGTTTTTATGGCGTATTAATCAGTTTCTTTAGCCTGAAATACCTGTTTATTGAATGGCATCCATTCTGAAGTAAACGTTTTCAGCTGCATAAGTTAATTTATACATGAAAAAGTAAAGAAACAATCTTAATTTTAATGTTAATGTTAACGCTGTAAATTTTGCATTTTTGTCTGTTAAACATACTTATTGAACATGAAAATGTTTACTTGAGAATGGAAAGCATCGGAAAAAACTACATTCCGGTCTTAGAAAACTGATTAATACACTTTAAAAGCTGCTCGTAAACGTTTCCGAAAATTTCGGGCAGCTAATAAAATTTTGTTTTTCTAAATGATTCTTTAAATCACGAAATGCCATTGATGTGTGAGGTTTCTAAAGATAAAGAAACACTGTTCAGAATGATGGTTAACAAGGATGAGATTATATTATAAATTTATTCGTGATTATATTATATTGTCGTACATTCAGAAACATTCATCATTTTTTACAGTGTAAGGGAAAATAAAACTAAATTCCAATTATTTTTGAGCAAAAATTATTAACATAACTGAAAAAAAAAAATCTTAAATAGATTTTTTTAAGCGTAATTTTATAGAATGAACCAATGACTTAAAAAAAATCATTTTAAAATATTTCTTTTGGTACATTCGTGTTGATGTAATTTGTTATTCAACTTTTGAATAAGCTCTTAACGGATTCTGAAAATTCAAAATGCAGTAATCGAAATACAATTTTAGCGACTTCAAACATTTTACAAATGGCATAGTATAATACTTTATTATTCAAAGAAAAGACTTACTTATTCCAAGAAGTTTTGACAGGTGTGAAATGGATAAAAGAAAACGAATTTGAACACGAAAATAGGATGTAAAGTCGAAATTTGGGCTCAACTTAAAATTATATTTGCAAATCGCAAAGTGGAACTCCACTTTTAAATCAGATTTTGTAATATGCTGAGTGAATATGTTGAATAAATAATATCAAGGACTTTCCTTCTCAGTTAAAGTGCTTATATTTTAAAAGCATAGTTATTTTTCAGTATTATATATTGTATATAGAATTTATAATGTTATTTACTGAAACCTTTAAAGAAAAAAATATATTGTGACAAATATTCTTTCTTTACTCTTGTAAATAAAATGTGACATGTATACAGAGTGCTTATAGTTTTTTCACAATTTTTTAATAGATTTTTGTCGCCTTATTTGGCCACAGAAGAATATTAAATATTCTGTTGAGAAATTAGGTGATTACGAATTTAAATATTAAATTTGTTTTTAAATATTAAATAGACCATGTCATATATTACTCCGTGGATTTTACAAGGTGTGGACGCACATTTTGTATATAGAGTTATTTTATTTATTATGCTAACGTGAACATTTCTGGTCAATAAACTATCAATTAAACTTTAGATATATATATCAAATTGGATTAATTAAAAATAAAATTCAACGTCGATTTACTTTTAGAGCGAAAAGGAAAAGGAAAAATTGTGTAAATTTATTGAAAACTATTGAATGGAATGAAATTAAAAATTAAATTATTAGGTGCGTTCGTAATTATATAAATATGTAGCACTTATAGTCGTTGTCTGGTCCGTCCGTCTATCCGCCTGTCCACATATAACAGCGCAAAAACTAGCCAAACGAATGGTTGGAAATTTAATATATATAATCGCTGCAGAATTTTGTCACGTTTGAATTTTGTCTCATTTGTCACGTTTGAAGTACAATTTCCAACTTGTTCTACATTGAATGCTTATAAAAAACTGATACACCTCATGCAATGCAAGGACTCATATTTTAAAAAAAAAGTCAATTTAATGCTAAATTTAGCACATTAATCAGCTATAAAATATTTGCATTAAAAAGGAAATTATGCAATGCAAACATCTTTTAGAGTTAAAATACCTGCATTTTTAAAATGTCACTGTCCTTTCAGTTTTTTGGGGTGTTCTTTATTTTTCAATTTTCATTTCTTTATTTATTATGTGGTGTCATGTGACGATTATAGTCTCAATTAATTCTCTTTTATTGGATTTATGCCTCACATGTACCATCTTTTTTTAAACGAAACCACAAATGGTACATGTCTGGGCTATTTCCTGACCATCCAAGAACCTGCATGTCATTCTCCGTGAACGACTGTTTGCATATCTGTGCAGTATGGCAGGGAGCTGAATCCTGCTGGTAAAAAAAACGGACATTATCCGGAGAAATATCCGTGATACAAGATTTTAGTTTTGATTTTAGGATAGTGTCATCATACTTTCTGCTGCTAAGTATGTCTTCTTTGAATTTAAAGTGGTCTACAACATACGCTGACATACAGGACCAGATCATAATACTTATTGGATTCTTTGTTGTCGCTTTAATGCAATCTGGATGTCCCACATCCTAGTGACGTCTCATATATTTTCCCATCACTACCAAATATCAATATCTTAGTTTCGTCTATCCATATCACTTGTTTCCAATAACCTTCTGTCATTGAAATGCGTTATTTTTTCCACTGTATTCGTTTCTGCCTCTGTTTTTTATTCAGCAATGTACTTTTTCCGGGAATGCTACTTTATATGCAACATTCGTTAGTCATCTCCACACCGTTCTTGAAATGACAGTTGCACATACGTAGTTCACTGATAATGGGCGGGAATGACATTCATCTGTCTCTGAGGAAAATTAGTTTTATTCTACTATCATCAACAGCTGTTGCGCCCTTATCCAGAATTTTGCTTCTTCATTTTGTATAGATTATGTTTCCTGATAGCGTAAACAAAACTGTCGTGCTTCTGATGTTGTCACATTCCCACTAACTTTTCTCACAATTTCAGTATACAAAAGCCCATTTTCACAACAATCCTGGTTCTTGTCCTGTGTGACCAATCACTACTTTAACTGGACGACATTGTTTTATTTTTTACACCGCCAATAGCACTAAACAATACACACTAACATACAACCGTAATTGCACATCAGTAAACGACAACTGCAAAATGAAACAGTCAAACTGACATTTATCACCTTGGAACATACCCCTACACCTAACCGTAAACTACTGCTTATCACTGACCCTCAGAACGACGCTTTTCATTGGCTGGTAGTGGCTGTTACTAAAATTCGCTTCTTCAATCTCACGCACATGCTCTTCTTTGTCTGACTGAAAAAGCATAACTTCCATTGTAATGCTAATATTGAACCTTTGATTATTGTATTGATATCAGCATTAAATTACCTTTCATTTGATATAATGAATCATTTCACTGTGTGAAGTGTAACAGTTGTTTTAAATATTCAAAGTGAAAAACATTCAAATTTCATAACGTGTCCGCAATTGTGGCCACAACTGTATATTGTATATATTAAAAATGGAATTTTTGAGACTAATACAAATATAAATTATAATTATAAATGCATTTTAACAATCCGTCTGTTATACAAAAATTTTAACGTGTGTTTTTTATAACAATTTCTTTTTGGTACGAACTACTAAAAAGTTTGTGATAAATTTATTTATCAGTTATATATTTTCTAATTCAGACTGTTTCCACTATTAAAATTAAAATTTTCTTCTTCTTTCTTTCACCATTTTGAATTTGATATTCTTTAATAATTTGAATTTTAAAGTGTTTTTTCTTTCGTTTAGAGAATTTATGTAAGTTAATATACTGTGTGTTAGACTGTGACTAGACCGTTAACCACATTTCATAATAAAATGTTCAATAATACTTTTTATTATTATTATTGTGGCCTTGCAAAAAACCTAAAACAAAAAAATCTTATCTATTCCATTTTTAAAAAAATAATAGAACGTTGATAATTGAATTTAATCAGAATAATTTTAAATACACAAAGATTATTTTATCCTGCCTTGATTTCGTCTTTCAATTTTCCAAATAAATTTTAGGAAATATGCAATTCACATTTGATAAATGCATAATATAACAGATGAATTGATTTTCATATTTTCGAGAGATTCATATTAAACGAATTGAAAAAATCTGCATTAATTTTATCGAATTATCTTTTTATTAAATTCCCGAATTTGATTTATAATAAATCAATCTTAATCTTCTTATATCATTTGTTATTCACATGAAAAGATCGATGAAAAAAATCAGAATTTGCAAGTAAAATCCATTAAATTTCGCTTAGAATAAATTTATACTTTTCAAGTTGAAGCAAACATTGAGTAATGACTATTTACTTTATGAAAGAATATGATTTTGCATTGAATATTTACCAAGAAGTAATTTTTCAATGTCATTATATTTTAATGAAAAAACCTTCGGCTGATATTAGAAAGAATGTTTTGGAGTTTCCAAAAGTTTACATTGTAGCTACATTATTTTGATAATTTATCAGTTAATCATTTAGCATTATTCGAAAAATAAAAATAAAAATCCTGTAGTAAACCTAAATACCATATTTTTGTAGGCATTTTACAAAATGTGCAACAAAGGTGTATTTAGTTTCATACAAATATACTGCTAACAAAAACTTTTAAAAATATTTATTTGTGTTTACATGTATCATCTGTATAATTTGTATTTCCACCTAAACCAATAATTTTTGAGAACAAATCCCCGACAACAAAAGGTTTTTTTCTTACCTAATTTCACTAATATTTACTAATTGTGCGCCAGTTGGTATATTTTAGTTAGAGATCGACCGAAATTTGGGTTTCAGTTTCGGTACAAAATCGGAGTTTTGCCGAATATTCGGTTTCAGCGAAACTGCTGCCAAAATTTCGGCCTGACCGAAACTATCTGTATTTCAAAATATCGTTCCTTCTTTTGGAAATTTTCAACTTTACTCATTGATATGAGTTGTATCGGCTCAAATGAAACACTGTTTATTGCTGTGAACTCCACTGTTTATCATTATCCGTCATGACTGATTCATGAAACAAGTATAAATTATAAAGCAAGGAATGCATATACTATGACTAAACTTAAAAGACGCTTATCATGTGATCTTTAAAAGCTCCAAACTTAACAGTAATAGAAAATTTTTACTTTGAAACTCCAGTTTGTTTCGAATGCTTTATGAGAAAGGTGTTGTTAAAACATATGAAATTTTACGAAATTTATTACAAAAGATATATCGAGGTATGTATACTTAATATTTTTTATTAGATGAAATTCGTATAATTGGAAACTATTTCTGTCTTATTGATAAATTAATTACGTTTTATTTTATATGAAAATAAATAGTTTTGGATAGCGGCACAGAGAGTCAACTTGGAGAGTCAAATAATATTCAGCAATATTTAAATATATACCTATATTTAAACGTCTATTAAATTAATAATATTTATACTTATAAAATGGGTATAACTTCAATGTCAATTTCCTGAAAAACAAACTTTTAAGTACTTTATTTCAATCAATTTAAATGCAAAATATTAACGAACATAAATATGATTATATTTAAAAATTAAATATTCATTATTGAATTTGTTTTACATAATTTAACTACATTGTTAATTAATTATTGATAAATGCCTATAATTATTGGTTATTATAAAATAGTAAAATATAAAATGTGTATTATTTATGTTTCATTTTTGTTTGAAACTTATACACACACATATATGTTGTTTGTTAGCAATGTGGTTCAATACACGTATACTTAATAAATTAATTAGTTACGTAAGTAGTTATTAATTATTAATTATTAAGTAATTATTAATTATTTGTTATAAATAAATAAATAAATAAATAATTATATGCATTTATGTATGTATTAATCTGTTTTTAAAACTTTTGGGCACTTTCGGTTTTGGTTTCAGTTTCGGCCGAAAGTGGCAAGATCACCGAAATCCAGTTTCAGTTTCTGTTTCGGTCTTAAAAACCTGTTTCGGTCGATCTCTAATTTTAGTGAGACAGGTTTTGGTGCAACAGAAATGCTTTCTGTCAACACGTGATTGTTATTCAATTTAAATTCCATTTTTGCCAAAATCATTTTGACGCGAAGTAAATGAAGATACATGAAAAATTTTGACCGTGTCCCTGTTAAACACTATACACGATAAGACGATTGATAAAAAAAACATAAAGTAATAGTACTGTGTGCGTTAACATCAAATTAAAAAATCGGGCTTATTGATGGATTTTCAAGGAAGTTAGTGTCTATATAATAAAACTAATAAATAAAAGTAAAAATACACTCTTGTACAAGCATTCTATGTTCATCTAAAAAATCACGCGAAATTTCATGCCTACAGTTCGTATTGTTAAAAAACAAATTCACTACAATACGTTAATTTGACATGGCCCCGATCATGGGAAACATACCGCTTTGATTTGCGCTTAGTAGAAAGCGCAAACTAATGAGTTAAAAAATTAGTTATAATTTTTCCCTGGTGTCTTTTTTCAAGATATGACAACGAAAGAAAAATAGGGCTTTATTAAAGCTAGTTATTCAGGGTTTCTAAATTATTTTCTCAACATATAATCGTAATTTAATTAATATTAAACTATAATTGATAAAGCTGTAGTTTGAAAAAAATATTACACGTACATTAAAATTATTACTTTTTTATTTATATATTGTTTTCTACTTGTTCCTTTTAAAAATGTTAGTAGTAGAAGAATGTTCGTTTCAGTCCAGCAGGCGCTATGTGCGTGGTGGAGGTGGGTACCGGAAGTGAGCCTGGTAGTGGAAGCGGAAGTGATGAAAGATAAGACAGGAAGGGATGGAAGATAAGACAGGAAGTGAACCGGAAGTGTTGGAAGATAAGAGAGGAAGTGAAGTAGGGGAGGGCTTAATTTTTTTAACCGATAAGGGAGAGAGGGGAGGGCTTATTTTTAGGGGGGCTTAATTTTTTTGTAGGAAAATAAAGGGTTTTAATCAGATTCTTTCTTGTCAGGGAATTTTTTTTTTTAAATTGGGAGGGCCCACCATAACCACCCGCTATGAAAACGCCACATTTTTTTTTTTTTTTTTTTACCTATTCTTTTACACTAGTCATCTGCGTGAGACCTGTAACGAAATAACTGCAACTTGGAGTACTTTTTGAAATTTTCTTATTTTTAGGGGGTCTTCTAGGTAGGTAGGGGAGGGCTTATTTTTAGGGGGGCTTAATTTTTTTTGCTGAAAAATAAAGGGTTTTAATCAGATTCTTTCTTGACAGGGATTTTTTTTTTTTTCATTAAAAGTTTCTTATGGTTGGTGGGAAATGTTAAAGTAACAGAATGTCAACAGTGCTAGTGGAGTTGAGGGGTAGGAACCCTGCAATAAAAATAATACCTGTAAAAGAAATATTTATGTGCTACCTTTCGCGCTCGTCGACCTAACTGTTCAGAGTTTAACATGAGATTTACTTATAATTCACCTGTAAAAGAATTTTTTTTTCATTCTTTAAACATTAACTTAAATGTGAATGAGATTAAAATAGATGCGAGGGCTAAATTTTTAGAGAGTTAAAATGAAAATTCACTAAGAGTTGCTAAATAAAAGAAGATGATCGACTTTGACAGCATTTTTCTAAAAGTTTATTTATCGAAAAAGGAATCATACGTTTCGATTATATTTGTTAACTATTATAGTTTAACATTAAAAAGCAGGTAGACATTCACATCTTTAGCGCTCGTCGACCTAACTGTTCGGAATTTTCTTCGAACCCATTATTTTTGACTTTATAAAAGTTTCATATAAAAAAATTATTCTTTAAGTATTAACTGAAATGAGATTAAAATAGATGTAATGACTAAATTTTTAAGGATTTAAAATGAAAATTGTGATAGCCATGTAAATGAAAGTAATGCGATTACTTTGCTTCATAAAAACCTAACACGAAAAAAGCTGGTAGACGTTTACCTTTCGCACTCGTCGACCTAACCGTTCGGAATTTTGTTTAAACTTCTCTCGAGTTCGTCGACATAACCGTTCAGAGTTTTCGTCGAAATCCGTATATAGATTAACTTACAATAGCTAACTTTTTTAAGGGAAGTTTAAATAACATATTTCCCAAAGTGTCTTACAAACATTTAAGAATTTATACACACATAAGCACCTCGCCTATAGGTGCAAGGTTCTGACTTTAAAGCTACTAGATGTTGAAATTTAAACTTCTTGCGCTCGGCGACCTAACCACTCAGAGTTTTTTTTTTCAAACCTTGTGTCAATACGTGTTAGGAACCCTTAGAAAGACCTACATGGAGGCACTTATCCCTAATATAGATAATCAACCCTAAACTAACCAGTTACAACACACAAGACATAATCATTACATTCAGTTAATAAGTGATTTGACATGCAAAATATTAGATATAAAAACATACAATATGATATATACAAAACAATTTTAAAGATTTTTTTCCCTTTCATATGAACAATTTTTAGCAATAATTTAACTTGAGAGCAGATATTTGTTTAGAGTTATACGATTATAATAAATTTTCATTAGATTTGACATTATACAACCAACATTTAAAAAAAGAGAACGACATCTAGTTTTTTAACGTCACATATTTGAATTATTAACCTATTTTAGTTAAAAGTATGATACTTAAGTGATTTTATTTGAAAAATCAATACAACATTTTAAAAGCAGTCGAAAGATTTTTGCTTTTGAAAAATAACTAACATAATTTTAATTTTTTAAAGCAGTTAGGTAGATGACACTAACTTTAAATAAAATACATATTTTTTATTATTATTAAAGAAATATAAACTACTCACACATTATTATTATGCTGCATTTTAACATAACAACATTCACAGTAATAGACATGCGATTAAGACCATTGGAATTCTACAACTTTTCTGCTGACATGTGGTCACAGAGGAAATCTTTTCATATAGAAGGCAAAATAAGATAATGATAAACATGATTCGTTATGCATATGTTGAAACAGGAAATTATTTAAGACGTGTGATTAAGACCATTTTACATGGTATTACAGAATAAATCTTTTCATAGGATGCAAGATAATATCACATAAGGTATTGATAAACGCGATTCGTTATGCATATTTTAAAACAGGAAATACATCCGTCAGATAACATTACTTTGTTTATATGAAGTGACCAAATACAAATTTTGCTGATTTAATTAATTTTATTTTGAATTTGAAAATAGTATTGACAGAACATTCAAATTTTACTTTTGCACAATATTTAAATAAGGGAAATTGTATACAATATTTAAAAAAAATTAATTAGGAATATTAGAAAAGGAGAGTGCTTTAAGGAAAATACGTTACGATTTTAAAACTTTTTTTTTTTAATACATTTCTAAGTTTTATAAACTTTATCGAAAAAAAGAAAAGAAACTTTTTGCATGTGACTTTTTTTAACCAATAAAATGCTAGTATTTTGAAACAAGCACCCCCTACATGAGAATGTTATTTTACGAACAAAGTGTTTAATGCTATACAATACTTTGTGATTGATGTAAAAGGTTGTGATTTTCGTCTAAGTATTAAAGTTGATATGGAACGATTCATGCAGTCTTGTGAAGGTGATAAAACCATGTCACCTTTAACAATTAAAAAGGTACCCTATTTGTGCAAGTCATGTAACAAAACATTTCCTCGAAAAGTTAACTTAGTGTTTCACATGAAAAATCATCTAAAGGAAAAGTGTTTTCGCTGTGAGGTGTGTGGTGAAGTTTTTTCGCAAAAGATTCACAAATCGCCCAAACAATTCAAGTGTAGTGATTGCAACGAATTGTTTTCAAGAAAGACAGACTTATTGAAAGATAAGAAAACTCACAACTTAGCAAAACAACATTCATGTACAAAGTGTTGTGAAATATTTAATTGTGAATCTGATTTTTTACAACATTGTGATACATTTCATAAAGCTTTACCTAACATTGCGAAATCACCCTGTTTGAAAGATTTGTTATTTGAACTGATAGTGAAGCTTATAGATTAGTTCGAACTTATAGTGAATTAAAAGACAAAATGATATGCGAAATATGTGAAGTGGAATTAACAGATCAAAACGTGCATGTATAGAATGCCTTTTACAAGTTGTTTAACTGATTTTAAGATTTCACTGAACGAGTGACTTATTGGACATTACAAAAATTTTGAAATTAGAATTGTATACATCTTAATATGACAGAATTATTTGATGTGTGTTATTTTAAATGATGAATAAAATAGTTTGATTGCGAAAAAAGTGTTTTCTTTAACCCACACTGTTAAAACTGATGTTGTGTATTTTGAATGACTTAGACAAAATGTTAATTTAAAAAAAGATTTTAACATGAGATAAGAGTTTTATAATAAAAATTGACTCACCTAAAATTTTTTCAAGATAGTCTATCTACGTTTCCAATCTAAACTTGTTATCAGCTTGCTATATGCATGTTTGAGTGACTCATTTTTACCTGTGTCGAACTGTCTGTTGGGAAAATGATTGCCATTTTTAACACGTGTAGACGATTTTTACCCGGAAGCTGTTTGAACTATTAAATTTCAGATATCACCCAATTTTCTACAACATTTAAATATTTTAATGTATTTTCACTTGTATATTGGAAACTTGGGATTATCACCTTTATATCGGAACATGGAAGATAGAAAAAATAATAACTTTACACTGAGACAATATTTTAATCTAACAAAAATAGACTTAACACATTGTTAGAGGTTTTGGAAAAATATATAGTTGGTTAAAAATTTTAGAAAATTTAACATAAAGTAACAAATTTTAGAAAATAAACATTTCGATAAATGAAAAAAATTAAATTTTGGTAAACTTTACACTTAGACAATACTTCAAACTAGGAAAAAATAATAACTTTACACTGAGACAATATTTTAAACTAAGGAAAAATTAGACATAACACATTGTTAGAGTTTTTTTTTAAACTATCTAGTTGGTTATAAATTTTAGAAAATTAGCAACAAATAAACATTTCATTAGATTGACAAAAGAAAATAATTAAATTTAAGTAAACTTTACACTTAGACAATGTTTCAAACTAAGAAAAATAATAACTTTACACTTATACAATATTTTAAACTAAGGAAAATTAATAACTTACACATTGTTAAAGTTTTTTTTTAAAACAACACAACACTTTCAAAGCAGTGGAAATAGTATACCTGTAAAAAATTCAACTTAGTGGAATTTAATAGTGAAATTTTTTAACCTCACTCATTTAAAAAATAAAACTTTATAAAATTTTAAGTAAGCAACTGTTAAACATTTTGAATGTCTTAGACAAAGTAGGAATAAATTTGTTGAAATTCTATAAAACATGAAAAATTTCATAACTTTTAAAGGAAATTTTATTTATGATGAAATAAACTCGAGGTATTTATTATATGTTACTTAAACTACAAGAGAATTGATTGAAAATGTGCTACTTTTAATCACTCACAAGATAAGACATGATGTTAGGAATTATAGATAGGTTTTTCTCCCACACATGACGTCACTGATAACATATTTACTGACCAAGTCATAAAATTATAGTTTAGGGTAGGTTTTTCTACACGAAGTTGAGTTGAGATTTAAGATATTTGAGAAATAAAAACTACAACTTTGATTACTTTTTGAAATTTCCCCCTACATAAGAAAAATAACATAGAAAAATAAAATGAAAAGTCGTATTTGAATGGAATCGAATTATTATCCTTTCACTTAACAGTTGAATGCGTCGGCAATTACATCACAAAGATACTGATTGAATATATTGTGTTTCTTTTTTAATGTTAAATTGATTTAATATTCAAGTTATTTCTTAATGATACACTTAAAAACAATAAACTTAATTAGCATTCAAAAAGCAAACGATCACATTATTGTGTAAAACAATCAAATGTTTTAAAAGTCACGAGTTAAAATTTGAAATGACTTATAGTTTAATTGGAATTTAGATGTGAACGTTTTAAAATGAAATAATATATATATTTTTTTTTTGTATCGCTCTCTATCGGTGGGTAATAGAATTAAGAGATAATTAAAAGTTTTAACTTGAATTCGAACCCACAACAAAAATTATTTTTCGGTTTGATAATTTAGGGTAGGTTTAACTGAGCAAGCCATGATATAACAGTATTTATAGACGATTTAAGATATTCAATAAAAGAAATCATCTAAATTTCTAATTTAATTGAAGGGTTTACTGCTTAAAGTACTACAAAATGAGTACAACACGATGCATAGTTTTTTAATTAATTATATTTTTCGAAAGGTTAAATTGAATTATTGATAAACTTAGGATTTATGTTTAAAGTGAATAAATTTGATATGTTAGGTTCACTTAATAACAGAGAGTTGAATAAGTTATTTTTAATAAAAATAAAGTTTACTAAAAGTTTTTAAAGTTAAAAAAAATGTAAGTTACGTTAAAAAAGTTAACAAAAATATAGTTTTAAAAAATTTTTAATAAAATAAAGTTTACAAAAAGTTTAAAAATCTTTAAGTAAATCAAAATTAACTTTTTAATTTTAACTAATGGGAGACTATAATCTAACTGTTTATCCTTGTAACCAACTGGTGCATATCAAGTATCTGCACATGTGCAGTAAAAACATACACTAACTTGAGTCCGATTTTAAATTATTTGCTAATTTTTATACAGCTCGATTACCTTTCAGAAACAAAACAGAATGAAATACTTACCAAAAAACACGTCAACGTCTTATACTTACTTTCACTTAACTAATCTTTCTACATTAGCTTTGCTAGGGGGCGCTACTAGTTTCCGGTTTGTGATGTAGTTTCCGGTTTGCGATAAGAACAAGGTTAAAATAAAACCCGCGTGCATTCAGTTGGTGTTGTTTACCTGTACCTTGTTATAAGCCGTTTGCCTTCTCTTGGTCACTCGCTTGTCCAGACTTGTTTATGTGCTGCACGCCTGTTTTGCTGACTCATCTCTTGCTTTAACTGTTTGGACTTGTCTGATGTCAACTATCTCAGGTCTTTTGTCATAGCTTGAATGTACTTTATGTCGATCACTTTAATATAAAAGTTATGTCCCAACTTACTTAAACTTTGATAAAAATATTATTTATTTATAAATTATATCAAATTCTTATTTTTCTAACACATTTACTAAGTCACTTTAGTTCAAAAATATGGTAAAGCCCGATTTTAAATTGAAGTTTACGATAAATTCCCCAAATTTTGTAACATTTTAGCACTAATAAGAAATATTGTAAACACCCTGTACATAAAAAATAATATTAAATTCTCAAATTTTGTAACATTTTAGCACTAATAAGAAATATTGTAAACACCCTGTACATACAAGTTTTGTAAAAATAATATTACTTATAGCTAACTCGTTTAGTCGCATGATAAGAACCTTCAATATCGCTAAAATCAATGTTAAACGAAAATGCAACCATAGGTTTTACCGTCTAATTACATGTCTTTACATATTATTTTAAAATGTAAAGCATTATATCTGAACGAATGATATAAGAAAAAGTTAGAATAGATCACATATTTTTGTTATTAAAAAAACTTATATGCAAACACACACTTACAAGGTTACAAGACTCGACAAACGATTCACCATGTTTTTTAAACTTAGTAAAATATTTTAAATTTATAAATTTAAATTAAAATACTTTAAAAATTCTTAAATATTCTTATTTAAAAATATTTTATTTTTAATTTAAATTTATAAATTTAAAATATTTTACTAAGTTTAAAAAACATGGTGAATCGTTTGTCGAGTCTTGTAACCTTGTAAGTGTGTGTTTGCATATAAGTTTTTTTAATAACAAAAATATGTGATCTATTCTAACTTTTTCTTATATCATTCGTTCAGATATAATGCTTTACATTTTAAAATAATATGTAAAGACATGTAATTAGACGGTAAAACCTATGGTTGCATTTTCGTTTAACATTGATTTTAGCGATATTGAAGGTTCTTATCATGCGACTAAACGAGTTAGCTATAAGTAATATTATTTTTACAAAACTTGTATGTACAGGGTGTTTACAATATTTCTTATTAGTGCTAAAATGTTACAAAATTTGAGAATTTAATATTATTTTTTATGTACAGGGTGTTTACAATATTTCTTATTAGTGCTAAAATGTTACAAAATTTGGGGAATTTATCGTAAACTTCAATTTAAAATCGGGCTTTACCATATTTTTGAACTAAAGTGACTTAGTAAATGTGTTAGAAAAATAAGAATTTGATATAATTTATAAATAAATAATATTTTTATCAAAGTTTAAGTAAGTTGGGACATAACTTTTATATTAAAGTGATCGACATAAAGTACATTTTTAAAATAATATGTAAAGACATGTAATTAGACGGTAAAACCTATGGTTGCATTTTCGTTTAACATTGATTTTAGCGATATTGAAGGTTCTTATCATGCGACTAAACGAGTTAGCTATAAGTAATATTATTTTTACAAAACTTGTATGTACAGGGTGTTTACAATATTTCTTATTAGTGCTAAAATGTTACAAAATTTGAGAATTTAATATTATTTTTTATGTACAGGGTGTTTACAATATTTCTTATTAGTGCTAAAATGTTACAAAATTTGGGGAATTTATCGTAAACTTCAATTTAAAATCGGGCTTTACCATATTTTTGAACTAAAGTGACTTAGTAAATGTGTTAGAAAAATAAGAATTTGATATAATTTATAAATAAATAATATTTTTATCAAAGTTTAAGTAAGTTGGGACATAACTTTTATATTAAAGTGATCGACATAAAGTACATTCAAGCTATGACAAAAGACCTGAGATAGTTGACATCAGACAAGTCCAAACAGTTAAAGCAAGAGATGAGTCAGCAAAACAGGCGTGCAGCACATAAACAAGTCTGGACAAGCGAGTGACCAAGAGAAGGCAAACGGCTTATAACAAGGTACAGGTAAACAACACCAACTGAATGCACGCGGGTTTTATTTTAACCTTGTTCTTATCGCAAACCGGAAACTACATCACAAACCGGAAACTAGTAGCGCCCCCTAGCAAAGCTAATGTAGAAAGATTAGTTAAGTGAAAGTAAGTATAAGACGTTGACGTGTTTTTTGGTAAGTATTTCATTCTGTTTTGTTTCTGAAAGGTAATCGAGCTGTATAAAAATTAGCAAATAATTTAAAATCGGACTCAAGTTAGTGTATGTTTTTACTGCACATGTGCAGATACTTGATATGCACCAGTTGGTTACAAGGATAAACAGTTAGATTATAGTCTCCCATTAGTTAAAATTAAAAAGTTAATTTTGATTTACTTAAAGATTTTTAAACTTTTTGTAAACTTTAAATTTTTTAAAACTATATTTTTGTTAACTTTTTTAACGTAACTTACATTTTTTTTAACTTTAAAAACTTTTAGTAAACTTTATTTTTATTAAAAATAACTTATTCAACTCTCTGTTATTAAGTGAACCTAACATATCAAATTTATTCACTTTAAACATAAATCCTAAGTTTATCAATAATTCAATTTAACCTTTCGAAAAATATAATTAATTAAAAAACTATGCATCGTGTTGTACTCATTTTGTAGTACTTTAAGCAGTAAACCCTTCAATTAAATTAGAAATTTAGATGATTTCTTTTATTGAATATCTTAAATCGTCTATAAATACTGTTATATCATGGCTTGCTCAGTTAAACCTACCCTAAATTATCAAACCGAAAAATAATTTTTGTTGTGGGTTCGAATTCAAGTTAAAACTTTTAATTATCTCTTAATTCTATTACCCACCGATAGAGAGCGATACAAAAAAAAAATATATATATTATTTCATTTTAAAACGTTCACATCTAAATTCCAATTAAACTATAAGTCATTTCAAATTTTAACTCGTGACTTTTAAAACATTTGATTGTTTTACACAATAATGTGATCGTTTGCTTTTTGAATGCTAATTAAGTTTATTGTTTTTAAGTGTATCATTAAGAAATAACTTGAATATTAAATCAATTTAACATTAAAAAAGAAACACAATATATTCAATCAGTATCTTTGTGATGTAATTGCCGACGCATTCAACTGTTAAGTGAAAGGATAATAATTCGATTCCATTCAAATACGACTTTTCATTTTATTTTTCTATGTTATTTTTCTTATGTAGGGGGAAATTTCAAAAAGTAATCAAAGTTGTAGTTTTTATTTCTCAAATATCTTAAATCTCAACTCAACTTCGTGTAGAAAAACCTACCCTAAACTATAATTTTATGACTTGGTCAGTAAATATGTTATCAGTGACGTCATGTGTGGGAGAAAAACCTATCTATAATTCCTAACATCATGTCTTATCTTGTGAGTGATTAAAAGTAGCACATTTTCAATCAATTCTCTTGTAGTTTAAGTAACATATAATAAATACCTCGAGTTTATTTCATCATAAATAAAATTTCCTTTAAAAGTTATGAAATTTTTCATGTTTTATAGAATTTCAACAAATTTATTCCTACTTTGTCTAAGACATTCAAAATGTTTAACAGTTGCTTACTTAAAATTTTATAAAGTTTTATTTTTTAAATGAGTGAGGTTAAAAAATTTCACTATTAAATTCCACTAAGTTGAATTTTTTACAGGTATACTATTTCCACTGCTTTGAAAGTGTTGTGTTGTTTTAAAAAAAAACTTTAACAATGTGTAAGTTATTAATTTTCCTTAGTTTAAAATATTGTATAAGTGTAAAGTTATTATTTTTCTTAGTTTGAAACATTGTCTAAGTGTAAAGTTTACTTAAATTTAATTATTTTCTTTTGTCAATCTAATGAAATGTTTATTTGTTGCTAATTTTCTAAAATTTATAACCAACTAGATAGTTTAAAAAAAAAACTCTAACAATGTGTTATGTCTAATTTTTCCTTAGTTTAAAATATTGTCTCAGTGTAAAGTTATTATTTTTTCCTAGTTTGAAGTATTGTCTAAGTGTAAAGTTTACCAAAATTTAATTTTTTTCATTTATCGAAATGTTTATTTTCTAAAATTTGTTACTTTATGTTAAATTTTCTAAAATTTTTAACCAACTATATATTTTTCCAAAACCTCTAACAATGTGTTAAGTCTATTTTTGTTAGATTAAAATATTGTCTCAGTGTAAAGTTATTATTTTTTCTATCTTCCATGTTCCGATATAAAGGTGATAATCCCAAGTTTCCAATATACAAGTGAAAATACATTAAAATATTTAAATGTTGTAGAAAAATGGGTGATATCTGAAATTTAATAGTTCAAACAGCTTCCGGGTAAAAATCGTCTACACGTGTTAAAAATGGCAATCATTTTCCCAACAGACAGTTCGACACAGGTAAAAATGAGTCACTCAAACATGCATATAGCAAGCTGATAACAAGTTTAGATTGGAAACGTAGATAGACTATCTTGAAAAAATTTTAGGTGAGTCAATTTTTATTATAAAACTCTTATCTCATGTTAAAATCTTTTTTTAAATTAACATTTTGTCTAAGTCATTCAAAATACACAACATCAGTTTTAACAGTGTGGGTTAAAGAAAACACTTTTTTCGCAATCAAACTATTTTATTCATCATTTAAAATAACACACATCAAATAATTCTGTCATATTAAGATGTATACAATTCTAATTTCAAAATTTTTGTAATGTCCAATAAGTCACTCGTTCAGTGAAATCTTAAAATCAGTTAAACAACTTGTAAAAGGCATTCTATACATGCACGTTTTGATCTGTTAATTCCACTTCACATATTTCGCATATCATTTTGTCTTTTAATTCACTATAAGTTCGAACTAATCTATAAGCTTCACTATCAGTTCAAATAACAAATCTTTCAAACAGGGTGATTTCGCAATGTTAGGTAAAGCTTTATGAAATGTATCACAATGTTGTAAAAAATCAGATTCACAATTAAATATTTCACAACACTTTGTACATGAATGTTGTTTTGCTAAGTTGTGAGTTTTCTTATCTTTCAATAAGTCTGTCTTTCTTGAAAACAATTCGTTGCAATCACTACACTTGAATTGTTTGGGCGATTTGTGAATCTTTTGCGAAAAAACTTCACCACACACCTCACAGCGAAAACACTTTTCCTTTAGATGATTTTTCATGTGAAACACTAAGTTAACTTTTCGAGGAAATGTTTTGTTACATGACTTGCACAAATAGGGTACCTTTTTAATTGTTAAAGGTGACATGGTTTTATCACCTTCACAAGACTGCATGAATCGTTCCATATCAACTTTAATACTTAGACGAAAATCACAACCTTTTACATCAATCACAAAGTATTGTATAGCATTAAACACTTTGTTCGTAAAATAACATTCTCATGTAGGGGGTGCTTGTTTCAAAATACTAGCATTTTATTGGTTAAAAAAAGTCACATGCAAAAAGTTTCTTTTCTTTTTTTCGATAAAGTTTATAAAACTTAGAAATGTATTAAAAAAAAAAAGTTTTAAAATCGTAACGTATTTTCCTTAAAGCACTCTCCTTTTCTAATATTCCTAATTAATTTTTTTTAAATATTGTATACAATTTCCCTTATTTAAATATTGTGCAAAAGTAAAATTTGAATGTTCTGTCAATACTATTTTCAAATTCAAAATAAAATTAATTAAATCAGCAAAATTTGTATTTGGTCACTTCATATAAACAAAGTAATGTTATCTGACGGATGTATTTCCTGTTTTAAAATATGCATAACGAATCGCGTTTATCAATACCTTATGTGATATTATCTTGCATCCTATGAAAAGATTTATTCTGTAATACCATGTAAAATGGTCTTAATCACACGTCTTAAATAATTTCCTGTTTCAACATATGCATAACGAATCATGTTTATCATTATCTTATTTTGCCTTCTATATGAAAAGATTTCCTCTGTGACCACATGTCAGCAGAAAAGTTGTAGAATTCCAATGGTCTTAATCGCATGTCTATTACTGTGAATGTTGTTATGTTAAAATGCAGCATAATAATAATGTGTGAGTAGTTTATATTTCTTTAATAATAATAAAAAATATGTATTTTATTTAAAGTTAGTGTCATCTACCTAACTGCTTTAAAAAATTAAAATTATGTTAGTTATTTTTCAAAAGCAAAAATCTTTCGACTGCTTTTAAAATGTTGTATTGATTTTTCAAATAAAATCACTTAAGTATCATACTTTTAACTAAAATAGGTTAATAATTCAAATATGTGACGTTAAAAAACTAGATGTCGTTCTCTTTTTTTAAATGTTGGTTGTATAATGTCAAATCTAATGAAAATTTATTATAATCGTATAACTCTAAACAAATATCTGCTCTCAAGTTAAATTATTGCTAAAAATTGTTCATATGAAAGGGAAAAAAATCTTTAAAATTGTTTTGTATATATCATATTGTATGTTTTTATATCTAATATTTTGCATGTCAAATCACTTATTAACTGAATGTAATGATTATGTCTTGTGTGTTGTAACTGGTTAGTTTAGGGTTGATTATCTATATTAGGGATAAGTGCCTCCATGTAGGTCTTTCTAAGGGTTCCTAACACGTATTGACACAAGGTTTGAAAAAAAAAACTCTGAGTGGTTAGGTCGCCGAGCGCAAGAAGTTTAAATTTCAACATCTAGTAGCTTTAAAGTCAGAACCTTGCACCTATAGGCGAGGTGCTTATGTGTGTATAAATTCTTAAATGTTTGTAAGACACTTTGGGAAATATGTTATTTAAACTTCCCTTAAAAAAGTTAGCTATTGTAAGTTAATCTATATACGGATTTCGACGAAAACTCTGAACGGTTATGTCGACGAACTCGAGAGAAGTTTAAACAAAATTCCGAACGGTTAGGTCGACGAGTGCGAAAGGTAAACGTCTACCAGCTTTTTTCGTGTTAGGTTTTTATGAAGCAAAGTAATCGCATTACTTTCATTTACATGGCTATCACAATTTTCATTTTAAATCCTTAAAAATTTAGTCATTACATCTATTTTAATCTCATTTCAGTTAATACTTAAAGAATAATTTTTTTATATGAAACTTTTATAAAGTCAAAAATAATGGGTTCGAAGAAAATTCCGAACAGTTAGGTCGACGAGCGCTAAAGATGTGAATGTCTACCTGCTTTTTAATGTTAAACTATAATAGTTAACAAATATAATCGAAACGTATGATTCCTTTTTCGATAAATAAACTTTTAGAAAAATGCTGTCAAAGTCGATCATCTTCTTTTATTTAGCAACTCTTAGTGAATTTTCATTTTAACTCTCTAAAAATTTAGCCCTCGCATCTATTTTAATCTCATTCACATTTAAGTTAATGTTTAAAGAATGAAAAAAAAAATTCTTTTACAGGTGAATTATAAGTAAATCTCATGTTAAACTCTGAACAGTTAGGTCGACGAGCGCGAAAGGTAGCACATAAATATTTCTTTTACAGGTATTATTTTTATTGCAGGGTTCCTACCCCTCAACTCCACTAGCACTGTTGACATTCTGTTACTTTAACATTTCCCACCAACCATAAGAAACTTTTAATGAAAAAAAAAAAAATCCCTGTCAAGAAAGAATCTGATTAAAACCCTTTATTTTTCAGCAAAAAAAATTAAGCCCCCCTAAAAATAAGCCCTCCCCTACCTACCTAGAAGACCCCCTAAAAATAAGAAAATTTCAAAAAGTACTCCAAGTTGCAGTTATTTCGTTACAGGTCTCACGCAGATGACTAGTGTAAAAGAATAGGTAAAAAAAAAAAAAAAAAATGTGGCGTTTTCATAGCGGGTGGTTATGGTGGGCCCTCCCAATTTAAAAAAAAAAATTCCCTGACAAGAAAGAATCTGATTAAAACCCTTTATTTTCCTACAAAAAAATTAAGCCCCCCTAAAAATAAGCCCTCCCCTCTCTCCCTTATCGGTTAAAAAAATTAAGCCCTCCCCTACTTCACTTCCTCTCTTATCTTCCAACACTTCCGGTTCACTTCCTGTCTTATCTTCCATCCCTTCCTGTCTTATCTTTCATCACTTCCGCTTCCACTGCCAGGCTCACTTCCGATACCCACCTCCACCACGCACATAGCGCCTGCTGGACTGAAACGAACATTCTTCTACTACTAATGTTCATTATTGCAGTTTCAGAGCCAGTTGGCCCGTTTTAACGAGCGTGTTTATGCGCGTAATTAACTCCATTCTTTTTGTAACTCGTAAAAATTAATGAAGTGTAAGAATGTTGTATTTTCATCGGAAAAACACGTGTGCATATTTTTTTTTTCTAGCACATCGGGAAGTGAATCAAAAATCAATTACAAAATTCCATTTTTCACACATGAACAAAGTTAAGTTAAACAAAGAGAATAACGTTAAATAAAAGAGTAAAAATAGAAATCCCCCGTTTGAACCATCTTTATTAGAAAAGCATTAAAATTTTAACCATATGATTAAAACATTAGTTTAAAAAATCACCAGTAGGTGGCGCTGTATGCTGAAAAAACTAAATGACGAAAATTGCAAAACATCTACCATGTGGGGCAATAACAAGGGGTAGTCTTATAACGAAACTAGCCGATACCCATGAATATGTTTCATCAGGAATGTCCTCGCATGCCTTACAGATGAAATGTTGCAGTTCCGCTAAACTTTCTTTTGTAGGCTTTTGTAGGTAAACTTTGTCTTTAAGGTTTCCCACAGAAATGATTCGAATCTGACGGTTGCTATCAATAAGTTTTATTAGTTTACAGAGTCACGTATTGGCGAAGTTTTAAATTAATTTTGCTTTTCTATTAATGATGCAACAAACGGGGTATTTCTATCGTTTGCCGTTTTAAAATTATTCAATTTTAAAAAGGGTCCCTATTTTTCAGACATCAAGTAAGTGTGTATGTGATGCATAATATATCTTATTAGCCAACCTATTAATATGATTATTAAATCAATTAACGTTTCCTATATCTTCATCTGCAGTGCTTCATTTATAAATATCCCTAATCACTTGAGTATAAACTTCATGATGAAAACTCAGCCGCAGGGCACGGTTAGTTAATTGAAAGAATCCGCAATTTCCCGAATCTTTCGCTGAATTTATTTTAATCAATAAATGATGGCGTTGAGCGGAGTCATGGTTGTGTGGTAATTACGAATTTTCAAAGATTAACATTTATAATTTATTATTTAAATTGCAAAGAATTTGCCCAGTACTAAGCAAAATCAAAATTTAATTAAATCGTTTTGCTTTCCATTTAGTCTATTTTATTTGTTTGTTTGTTTTTATACCAGAAAGGCCAATATGTTTAGGTATTTTTCTTGAAAATAGTATCTGAGGGAATACCACTTTATTGGGCGGCTAATTTTACAAAATATATGAAGTATCCATTTTGGCTTGTATAAATATCTCCCAAAATCCGGAGGTGCATTGAGTCAATCTAGTTATTATTAAACAACGTAGTAAGATGTTACTTCATCAAACTTGGAAACTTTTAATTTAGAAGTTTATTTTTTTTGCAAAATACCAGCTTAATATAAAAAATCTTTAAATATTTTGCATTTATTAATTGTGAAATGCATAAATAATGCCATTAAATCCCTGACTAGTTTTTTTATCATTTCCATAGTCAATAAATCAATAATCATTTCCTAGATTGCACACCTACTATACAGTTACACTACAGGAAGTCAAAGAAAGCATACCTACAGCATTAAAATTTTTGGTTTAATCATTGCTGACGTATACGTATACACTGTAAAAAGACAAATGTTTCTTATTCTACGAAAATGTAACATAGCCTCATCCGAGTTATCCACTGTTCCGAAAAGCGTCCCTTTATGTTTAGAAATGTCAGAAATCGATATATTTTATTGATTTAAAGAAGAAACTATAAAAGCAAAGATTCATTTGTTGCCACTGATTATCGGAAACGTTTCAGGATATTTTTCATAGTGCATTAATCAGTTTTCTCAATCCGGAATATAGGTTTGCGGATGCTTTGAAATCTCAAGTAAATATTTTCATGTTCAATAAATATGTTTTACACAGACAAACTTGCAAAATTAACAGCATTAACCTTAAAATTAAAATTATTATTTTGATATTCTTGCACATATAGATTAAGTTACGTAGCTGAACATGTTTACTTGAGAATTGATAACATTCAAAAAGCAGATATTCTGGGTTGAGAAAATAGATTAATACACTTCAAGATGTACTCGGAAACGTTTCCGAAAATTACGGACAGTGAAAGTAACTTTGATTATAAAAATGCTTCTTTAAATCTCAAAAGTCTATTATTTTCTGATATTTTTAAGATCACATGAACTGTTTATGGAATCGGGGTTAACTCGAAAGTGATTATATTATATTTTCGTTCGTGGTTATATTGTATTTTCGTTCGTACAATGCAAAAAAAAACCCGAAACGTTACTCCATCTAATGGGGTAGTAGTATCGCCCATTAAATGGAGTAACGTTTCCGTATATTTCGGAAAGATATTCGGAAACGTTCCTGTATATTTCGGTTAGATATTTGGAAACGTTTCTGTATATTTCCGAAACCTTCCTGTATACATCGGAATTGTTTCTGTATATATCGGAAATGTTTCTGTATATATCGGAAATGTTTCTGAATGTTTCTGTGTATTTCTGTATCATATATATTTTTTTTATTTAAGAAAACGATAACCTTTTTAATAGAATTAATATTATCCGATTGAATTTTATTGCATAATAATATGCGAATTGCTGTTAATTTTTTGTTGCACATACAAACTTAAATAAATCGTTCGATAATTTCCTTATACTCTTGTCCCACGAATCTATAATAAATATTAGATATTTACTTGATGAATAATAATGTAAGGACTACAGTGAAGTTCAGAGAACATTGTTTATACTTTTTTTTTATCATATTTTCGTTTTGAAATTAGGTTCCGATTCATAAATTTTGTAATTATGAAATGTATCGTTTATATGATAGAAGGAATTCATAATTTCACTTATACTATATGCTATTTCCTCATTTTTTATTCATCATACATTTGTAAATAAATATTATTAAAAATTTGATTTATAGATCTAGAAATAATTCTTTTGTAAAATGCGGTCTCGTGAGTTCCATCCTGTAAATAGATACATATACTCATTATGAAAATGATTAATTTCCCAAAGTAGATGGATTTTTTTAATACCTTTAAATAAAAAAAAATTTCTTGTAAGTAAATATACTATTTGAAAATATTCCTACATAAAATAAAAAGTAATGAGTAATGAAAATACCTATAGGTAGATATCTTATTTTGCGCTGCAATTAATAAAACATGCTTGAAAGCTATCCTAAGAAAACTGGACAAAACGGTTAAGGATTTCTACATTTGAAGCGATGAATTATTTAGGAATTAGAAAGAGCCATTAACACAAAGTTTTTGTAAGCAACAAAGAAAGAAGAAGCTATTTTGTTTGATATGCGAATTCAATGTACTATAGCATGTTTAAATCAAGGCTCATCCAGAATTTGAAAATCCAATATAAGCTTGTGCGAAATCTATTAATTGAATTGTTATCGCTCCAATAAAAGAGCTATTAAACGGAGGGGAAATGAGATGACAGTTTTCAGAAAAAAAGATTGTGACCTCCATGAAAGATTTCTCATAGAGAGAGTTAAAAAAACTCCCACCCTCTAAGTACCACATATATACAGATACGTGAAATGATAATATAACAAGTGGGTAAGTGTGATCGAAGATCGCACAAAGGGTTTCGTTTAATATTCCTTTCAAGACACTTTATCCTTCCTTTAATAAATCCAAATAAATTTCATTTTCAAAAAAAAAAAAAAAAAAAAAAAAAAAAGCATGTTTTTTATAAAGTAAAAATTTACCGGTCTATTTTTCTCGTTTTTTCAAAAATCTGAACCGGTCCGATAGCGGGCGAAGCCTGCTATTATACTCTGTCATAATAATATCTGTCATGGGGACTAAATGCGATAGTAAGAAAAAAATCCATTTCAAAATTAAACATGATGTATAGAGACCTTCAAAATGTTAGACGTCAGTTTAATTTTCTTTTTAATTCTCTAATGGCGTGATATTAAGCTGCTTTCTGTATTTACTCATACTCCTTGCATTATTGAAATATGTTTGAAATTTTCCGTTTTATTACCAATATCACGTCATATTAATTTCTTTTCAATTGGTGAAACTTTTTATTTCATTTTCATTTTTCACGTGGAAATTTTTCAATAAAAAATTAATTATTGTAGAAAGAATTTTATTGTGGATTTTTAATTGTTAGGAAAAGGCTGTTAGATTTTTGGTTTTTAATCTCTCTATATAAAAAAATACGATTTTTTCAAATTTTATGATTTTGAGCTTCATAATAAGTATTTAGCTATTAGTACACAAAATTTCATGACTGTAAGTTATATAGTTTCTGAGAACTGGCTCTATGACGGACAGACAACGAAGCGGGAGTAATAGGGTTTCGTGAGATGAACGAAACCCTAAAAATTGTAAATAATCAAAAAATATTTTTGATAAAGATTCACTTTCTTAAAACAAATACAAGTACAAGAACAATAAATAAAAATAAAATGGTGTGGGAGACTTCAAAATACATGTTTCTAGTGTTTTAAAATGCTAATTGCATCTAAGTTATCGACAGTTAATTCTTTAGAAATAAATGCGTGATTACTGCAAATATTGTGTTTAACATTTGTAAATAGTTCAAAGAAAATGGAAACTAATAACTTATAAATCTCAACAGTATATTTAATGATCTCTATTGTGTTAGCGATAAAACACTTATGAATTGGAAGAAGAGAAATCTACACAAAATCAATGCCAGGAACTTTCAAGAAAGTAGTAAGAAATCATTCTACTTCAGAATTCAATCTACAATAGTATATTTAAATCTAGGACCTCTTAGTCAAGCTCGTGCAAAGTCTCGTAATTTATTTCCTATCGGTCAAATAAAAAAGCTATTAAACGGAGGGGAAAGAGATGACAGTTTTCGCAAAAAGATTGCGGCCTCCTTAAAAGATTTATTATAGAGAGAGTTAAAAAACTCCCACCCTCTAAATACCAGATATATACAGATACGTGAAATGATAATAATAAAAAATTGTAAATAATCAAAAAATATTTTTGATAAAACTTCATGTTCTTAAAGCGAATACAAGTATCAGAACAATAAAAATGCTGTGGGATACTTCAAAATATATTTTTCTAGTTTTTATTGTTTTAAAAATCTAATTGCATCTGCTATTGAAAGTTAATTGTCTAGAAGTAAATGCATGTTTACTTCAAATATTGTGTTAACATTTGTAAATTATTAAAAGCAAATTGAAACTAATAACTTATAAAACTCAACAATATATATAATCATCTCTATTTCCTTATCAATAAAATACTTAGTACCAGATATATACAGATACGTGAAATGATAGTATAAAAATTTATAAATAATCAAAAAGTATTTGATAAAACTTCACTTTCTTAAAACGAATACCAATACAAGAAAAATAGAAAAGATTAATATGGTGTGGATGACTTCAAAATACATTTTTCTAGTTTTTGTTGTTTTATAAAGGTAATTGCATCTAACTTATCGGGAGTTAATTGCCTAGAAGTAAATGCATGATCATTGCAAAAAGTGTGTTAAAATTTGTAGAACATTCAAAGGAAATGGAAACTAATAACTCATAAAAACTCAACAATATATTTAATTATCTTTATTTTCTTAGCGATAAAATACTTTTGAATTGAGAAGATAAATTTACACAAAATCAATGCCAGGAACTTCCAAGAGAGTAGCATAAAACCATTCTACTTCAAATGCGAATTCAATCTACAATAGCATATTTAAATTTAGGATCTCTTAAGAGTATAAAAAAATACAACTCAAGCTCATGCAATGTCTCGTAATTGAATTCCTATCGGTCCAATAAAAGAGCTATTAAACGGAGGGGGAAAGAGATGACAGCTTTCAGAAAATATACTGCGACCTTCTTAACAGCTTTTTGTATCGAGCGAGTAAGGAGAAATTGAAAATATAAATGAATGTATAGAAACATGAAGCATTTTTATGAAAATCTGCAATTAATCACAAAATACCTTTGATAAAATTTTCATTTTCTTAAAGGAGCACCTTCTCCCCCCTCCCCTCCCTAAAAAAAGGTAAAATAATAAATAATATATGTGATGCTAAAGTATTTATTTCTAGTTTTTAATCTGTTAGAAAGCTAATTTCATATTATTATAACTTATTGAGCGTCAATTGTTAAAAAATAAATTCATCATCATTGCAATAATTGTGTTATCATTTCTAAAATACTCAAACGAAATATAGACTAATTATTAACTCATAAACTTCAACGAAATATTTAATAATTTCAATTTTCGTAGCGATAAATTATCTTTGAATTTATAAAAAAAAAACAATTACACAAAATTAATGGCAAAATCTTTCAAGAGAGTAATATGAAACTATTTTTCTGGAGATCGGAATTTAAAATAAAATTGCATTCTCAAATATAGGACCACGTTGGAATAAAAAAAAGAAAGCAAAATCAAATACAAGCTCGTGCAAAGTCTCGTAATTGAATTCTTATCGTCCCAATAAAAGCGATATTGAACGGAGGGAGAAAAGGGACGGCTTTTAGAAAGAAAAAAATGCCTGTAACTCTCTACAAATCTTTTTCTATGGAAGAGTCAAATAATGTCGGAATTTAAGTGTCAATATCATATAGATACATGAAAATGCTTTACGAAAATATAAAAATAAGGTAAAAATACCTTCGTTACATTAAAACGGAATGCAAAAAAAAAAATAAATAAAATAAAATAAAATAAGATTAAAAATTAAGTTTGCGTGCGAAAGATTAAGTTTGCTTGTTGTTGATGTTGTTCTGAAAAGCTTATGGCATTAAATAACCAATTTTTCATGATTAATCAAACTCAACAATATTATAATTTTGAAAATTCTAAAGTTATCTTAATGAAAATGAAATAACTTTCCCTATTAGGAGATAGCTTTGCGTTTGCAAATGAATCAACTTTGTCTATTAGGAGGTAGCATTGCGTTTGTAAGTGTTATATATTGCTTTGCCTATTTTTATATTAGTTAAAATATAAAAATAGGGTAAAAATACCTTCAATACTTTATAAAGAAGATGTAAAAATAGTAACAAAATATTAAATATGTGTCGGATAGATTAAAATGTTTTTCTTCTTATTTTTCTGTCATACATTGAAAAGCTAATTGTATTATATATTCAATTCTGCTAAATTAATTAAACTTATTTTTTTTAAATGCTAAAGTTATCTGTAATGCAATAAATGTCAATTCTAAATTTAATATTCTCGGAAATTTAGCTATTTGTCCTCACCGTGATGTTTGTTTTTGAAAATTATTTTTCAATTATGCACTGAGTAGCCTATTCTGCTTGCAGCTTATTATAAAAAAAAACTTTTTCGTTTATTTTTACTTTCTTCTATCTGTAATAGAAGAAAGTATTATAATGCAAATTTTTTTACTTCCTATTTTCGACGGATTTACACGTTTTAGAGCTTAGAGATTCCGAAAAACATGCTTTTGGAAAATGCCTGAATGTCGCCTGCCTGTGTGTCCGTCCTCATTGCATCATCAAAATTTATATGAAGATATGAATAGAAGTGAAGGAAATTTCATTTATAAGTTTTTAACTATGGCCAGCAGCTACTCATTGAATTTCGAGACATTCAGTCGAAAAGGGGCGCTATAATAAAGATTTATGTGCTATTTTCATTATTCTATCATCGAAAGTGTATGAAGTTATGCACAGAATTGGACCAGATTTCATTTATATCCTTTTAGCTATTGCGAGCAAATCCCAGTTGAATTTTGGCTATTTCGCTGGATAGCGTTTTTCTCGATTTTTTGTAGTTGTGTTGTACATCAACTGCTCGTGCAGCGTAGGGTGTCTCGCATCAAGGTAACCCGGCGACTCAAAAGCAACTGACGTACAACAAAATAACGAAACATATGGATTTTATAGGTGCTGTGACATGGAATTTTGAAGAATTAACATGTATGAGATAAAAGAAAGTTTTGGGGTTGGCACATCCGAGTAGTTAACTAGTATCTTTATTTACATTATTTCATTTTTTTTCTGTGTACTTTTTTATCATTTCAAAACATTGTTTTAGCTTTTTAGTATCTAACTCCACATTTTTTTTTTTCATTCTTTCATTTTATTTGATTACTAACTGATTCGTCCGGCGTTGCCCATAAAACAGTAACTTTCTTTTGCGGTTTCGACAAAAATAGTCATTTTCGGCGCACATTCTGTTCTAAACAAATGTCTTTCCGAAAGAAACTCCAGCACTCATCCCCGCTGACTACGGCATTGTATAGCAGGCGTGCTACGTTTAGTTTCAATTATTTTACTTTCAATTTCCACCGCTAGGCAGCACGGAATCACCTTTAATTAGTTATCTATATCTTCATTAATTCATGTTAAGTTGAATGGATCAATTCCCGTTGAAGAAGACTCCAAACATCTTTAGAACACTTTGGTCGAAATATGACAATGTCCTAGGTCGACCACTTTCAACCATCATATTTCCCACACCCCCAAAGCTACCGACACGCAACCAGAATAGTGCAAGATGAGAGATTCGAGGCTACTACCACACACAAACACCAGTGGTCTGCGCTGGGTAGTTGTGGCTGTAAAGGGAAATACAGGACACACACGTCTATTTCTATATGTATATAGATAGATTTATTTATTTATTTTTCTTTGTATTAGGTTTGACGTGCCATTTCTTGATTGTGCTTCTCTTTCCCTGCAACTTTCTTATTGGCATTCATTTTCCGCACTTATGTCTCTTTCGATTTTTTACTCTCCAATTTTGCTCTGGCTTTCTCCTGAGGAAGGTAGATCAAGTCTTTCAAAACGAGTTATGGTTTAATTTACTTTTTAGGGTATACTTAGGAAATTATTTTCTTTATGTTCAAAATATTTCGTTGATAACAGAATACTTCACTTTGAGTTGTGTTTTTAGCAGTCAATAAAATTAATGTTTGCAATTGAAACAATTGATAATTAAAATATATCTATCTACCTATAATATATTATATATATATATACACACACAGACACACACATATATATATATATATATATATATATATATATATATATATATATATATATATATATATTATGTGATACATTAATCAATAATATTAAATTTCATTTTTTTTAATACATCTATTATTCATTATTCTAATACAATAAATGTATTAACATAATTTTGTTTAATTATCAACTATTTGTCTTAAGACAGTTTTTGTTTTAAAACTTAATCCAATAATGAAATAAATTATTATATAATTGTATATATTTACCTATAGATGGTAATACCTCATTGATTTATTCTTTTGAATTTATGGTGGAGTTCAATTTTAAATTTTCTATAGAGGATGCTGGATTTATATATTGGGGTTTGTGCTTGGCTATGCATTACATGTTGTTCCTTGATCCATTGTCCATCATTTTTTAAATAACTTTTTTTTGGCAACATATGCTTAAAACTCCAATACTTGTATTATATGCTTACTCAGGTTTGGATTTTGCTTTCAATGTGGTAATTTCGTGTTTTTATTTTTTTTCCTCTATCCTTTTTAATCATGTTTTATTTTGAACTTAACTTAATTGTTGTTTCATTGTATATTTCTCTACATTCTGGGTGTGGTTGCCATAAATTCATATTTTTTAGCTATTTTATGGCGAATTTGAAGATGAAACCACACATTTTATTTGTGGAAATTTAGGCATTTGGGAACTGACTTTTCTTTCTAATGAATCTAAATTTTCTGTCTATATAAGATATATATATATATTACACTAACAACATTCTTCTAATTGCACCAATAACATTCTTGTGGCATTTTGGGATCTAAATATGTTTAAAAAAATTTAACTGTCAATTCAGTCAGTATTTTTTCGATCAGTATTTTTTTCAATGAGAAACACATGCCTGCGAAAGTTGTGATATCTCAGATTTCGTTCTATCGACACTGTTACTGTTTGTATATTACACAGACTTCAACGAAGTATTTATCGTGACATTCTTCTCTCAATTAAAAGTAGAAAATCTGTCTATCGCTGCTAGGCTGCACTGCGCTTCGTTCTCTGAACACATACTAACCGGTATTTGAACCCTAAACGGTATTTGGATCTTCTCCTCTATTAAAAATTGAATGAAAAATAAATGTTTTTAGTTTTTTTAAAAATCTAGCCATAACATATTCTATGTCGTGAAAATAAGTTTGTTTAAAAATTACATTTTATTGCATGTAAAAAAGTTACAAAAATGGTTTAAGTAAAAAACATTTTCCCTTAAGTGGAGCATTGAAAGCTCGGAGAGATGAAAACCTGAAATATTTTTCAAATAACTGTATACAAAACTTATGATTTATCTCATAAACATTTCAATTATTCCATTTGTATATTTATTATAATTGATTAATTATTGAATGTAAAATTTAGGGACTCCTTTCTTTGACAAACTGTAGATCCAAAACTTGAATTCCTTACATTATGTAAAATACCGTTTATGCAATTATGCTGTTTAAATTTCATTGTGAATTTCACTTCTTTGGAATTCCATACGCATAATACGCTAACAGGCAAAAGTAACTGCAGACAGCTTGCATGACGTAGATTGTAGAAGAGTTTAGTAGTCTTAACAGCGCAGGAAATAATTGTATCTACCATTATAATAAAACTCAAAAGAGAAAATGCCGTAATGCCGTGCAATCTGTGCCTAAAATAAAAGTAAATCGAAACAATTTCAACATTTACCGAACAGCAAATAAAAATAACCGATTTTTTTTCTTTCTTTTCTTTTCTTTCTTTTCTTTTCTTTCTTTCTTTCTTTTTTTTCTTTTTGAAAGCCCCTTTGCATTTTTGGCAAATGCCAAAAACACTATTTACTATCACAGTATTTACTATCACAGTATAACACTATCACAGTATTTAAATATATATATCGTAATCTCTTAAAATTATAAGTTTGCTGGTAATTTTCAAAACAAATAACGATAAACATTTTACATTAGATACAAATTAAAAAATTAATTAAAGACAATTGAAATAGAAATTCTTCAGTGTTTCATCAAAGTATTAAACCAAAGCAAAGTATAAAACATGGCAGAGAACATTCCATATTTTAAATGTATTATCTTACTGAGTATTATTAATAAATTAAATTGTGCATCATTGATTTATTAGAGGCAAAGCCACTACCAAACTTTTTTTTCGTCGTCAAAAAATCTTAGTCCATTTTTGGACGATTGTGAAAAACCAGTTGCAGTTTTTGGAAATGTTGACGATAGAAAACTTAAACAGCAAAACACATCATTAAAAATTCAAAGCAGACAATATCGTGCAATCTATTTCTAAAAAAAATTTTAATATTTATTTTATTATTCATCATAAAATAAAAATCTCTGTTTTCGTTCACATATTTTAGTTTAATTAGTTAGGTTATATCCATTTGTAATGCTTATTAAACAGAAATAATAATTTATTACCTATAATTTAGTAGGTTATATCAATTTAAGTATAGATTTATTTTTTAGCTTTCATCCTTTTATTTATTTTATTTTATTATTCATTATTTATAGTTTTTATTTAATTATTTATAATTTATTTTATATATTCTTTTATTTATTTAATAAGACAATACTTTCCTGCACTGATAGACCACTCTATTATTCTACAAACTACGTGATGCAATCTCTTTGCATGTATTATAGCCTGTTAGCATATTACTCGTATGGAATTCTAAAGAAGTTCAATTTACAATATAAAGTTTTGCACAATTTATCTCCACTATTAAGGTAAATTCAGAACCTTTTCAAATTTTTCAAAAAAATAAATAAATAAATAAATAAAATAAGAAGAAGAAGAAGAAAATAGGCAAATGTGGATATTTTTTTTTTTACTGAAGTTGAATCGTTTTGTCTCTCTTGACTGAAGCAAGCAAACATATAAAATATCGTGGTGATTTCGGAAAAGATAAAAGGAATTTAATTTTTTCCTAATTTGAAATTCTTAACGGCAGTTACTTTTTGAAATATTAGATTACTGTTGTCTTTTACGCAGAAACGGAATGTAGAAGACGTGATCATGAATAAACTAATAAATGTATCGAAATTTATAAAGTATGTCATTTTTCAAAATACATTAAAAATGTGAATGATTGCTCAAATATGTGTCTTCAAATTCTATTAGTATAACATTAATTTATTTGGCATCAACAAAACACCTCATTTTTGAATTCTTTTATTCAATTCATTAAATGAAAACACTATATAATAATATAATTTTGACATTATGATTTAGAGTGCTTTCATAATAGAGTGGAGACATACGCACAGGTCACAGTTTGGAGATTTTTGTCGAAATGATAGCAACTCACAATGCAAAAATTTGCGATACTCACGTGAACGTGTTCACTTAGACACGTTAGACAAATAAAAAATATCATTTCGTTGCTAATGGCTGCTTAGTAAGTTTTTGATCAAAATCCTCGAGACCAAACAAATTTTCTTTCCTGTACGTGGCCCTATTTATATAATGACACTAATTTCCAAAATGTATTTTTTGTATTGATCAGTTAATCAACATCGAATACATGATATCCTACTTATAATAAGAAATTTAAAAATATATTATTTATATTCTTTTCTTAGTGTAGAATAAAATTAAATTTCTTTTATTCTCCCAAAATCGAAATATCATATAAATGCAAATGCTAGTAAAATGTATAAATCATATACAATGCAATTACAATGCAAATCGGATTTCTTTGTAACTAGTATGATATTATAAACTTGCAAATTCCTGTCGACAGACTACTTTAAAATCTAAACAAAATTCTGTCAGAAAACGGAAAAATGTTCATAGCCCAGTTACCATACATGCTACGTAACTTCACGTATCTTACGTAATATCAAGCAGTTTAGTTTAGATACTTTAAGATTCATTGTAGCTTAGATTTTAGAATTCGGTTTAATTTCTACCTCAGGCGAATTATAAATGTGAAAGAATCAGAAATTTCATCAAGACACGAAAAATCACCAAAATTTCTATGTCTTTTACTGAACTTTTGAGATAACGTTTTATTATACTTGAGTATCTTACTTCTATTGAGCTAATAATTGACAAATAAAAACGGAAAATGAAGTTAAATCTAAATATACACTGTAAACCCTAATAGCTAGAAACATCTACCAAAGCAGAAAATTAGAATTAATTAATTTAATCAAAGAAATCAATAAAAAGGTCTAGTAATAATTATTTTGACATATTAATAAGAAAATAAATGTTTTCATTGAAAATGTGTATTTAACTAAATTCTCACTGTAGCAATTATGTATGAACAATCCATTTCCATATACATATCCTATATATTATTTCTATTGTTAACATCCCATTTTCTAAGAAGATAAAAAATGCGGAACGATAAATGAGATAACATATGAAAGGATTTTGAAGCGTCTTCTGACATAGTACACTCACATTTCGTTAAAATACGTATTTTGATTGAAAATTGCAAGTGATTAAAAATTAAATTCGAATTGTTTTCGTAAATGAAATGAAAGATTTTCCTCAAATTAGTATTGCCACAAAAATAAAATACCGCAACAATGATTATAAAAAAAATTCAATAAAGATAAAGTAGGACATAGTTGCTGCACGGGTTTATTTTATATATTTATGATTAAAAAGCAAAATTTGAATTCCCATGGTCATTTTATTTTCCTTTGTCCCCTGTATTTTTTCTCTAGAAACAGATGACGTCACCCTCTAATGCAGTTAAAATACGATTGACACACACACGTAGTATATATATGTATATATGTATATTTGCGTTTGCTATCTTGGGTCAGTTTTTAATGTAACTTGGATGGAATAAATGAGATGATATTCTGGCTTGACTAATGTTTGCAGATATTTTTAGGCCTTAATTTTTCTTTAGAAATTTAAACCTGCCCCTAAAAAATATTAGACATTGCTAAAAAATATTAGATTGCAGTGCGAAATCTTTGCACGGGTCAACTAGTATTACATTATTTCTCCCATATTTAAGATTATTTTAAGATTATTTAGATATTTACAAGCATGATAAAACACTGCAACATTTTAAAATGAAAAACGATTATTAAGAAAAAAAAATTTCCCTTAAAACAGTATTTCCTCCCGAAGTTTTCGCTCTTTAAATACATTTACAAAATGCCACACAAAATTCAAACATGGTATATGAACAAACGTGTAAGAAACTTGATTCTAAAGAACGATAAAACTTTCGGCACTGCTGTACGTGTTATTTCAGTGAAACATGCTTTCGTTTCTAATAGGTGTATATAAGAACATCTTCTTACATACAACAATCCTTACTCAAAATATATATTCAGTATAGGCGACTAGAGTTTACCGCATTTTTTATACTCGATGTTTATTAAAAATATATTCAGAATACTTGCGCATTGTTAAACAGAAAACATTATCTTTATTATAGCATTTTTGAATATTTAAATGTGCTTATATTTTTTAATTTGCCAAATTTTGAGAAAATTATCAAGAATTCTTCATTTATAGAGTGCAAGAGTTCTTCATATATAGTAAACAAGAATATTGATAAATTATTAATTTTACAAGTACATATTACAATTGTATTTCCAAAGAACAATATTACATACTAGATCAAACCCTACATATATGCTAACATTACATACAATTGTTATGTAAGCCAAGATCCCTCACCAAGAAGCCCTCACCAAGATCAAGTATGATTTTAAAAATATGGTGAGGCTATATGTGGTGAATGTATGGTGAAACATAAAAATAAAAGTAAATTTAATAAGAAATCTTTCATTGCGAAACGTCAGTTGATATTTATTGCGAAGACTAGAAATGTTTTTTGTGTCTGTTTGTGTGTCTGTCTGTATGCCTCTCTATAACTGCCACAAGAAATATCCGATTAATCTGTAATTAGGAAGATATATTGGAGAGGTGCATGAAATTAGCTGTATAATTTTTGGTTAAATTTAGTACATTCGTTTGAAAAATACAGAACACTTTCTTTTACATCATAATGTTTTTTTAAGAAATTTCAGACGATTTTAAAATTTTACCCTTCACTGAAAAGAAAATGCCGCATTTGGATGAGTAATTTAAATGTTAAATTATTGATGTTAAAATTACCCAATAGGGGTCTTTAATTACCCCGATTAGTTTTAAATTTCGTCAATACATAAGTCAGACATTCTAAATTGTCGATGTATTTTTTGATGGAATTTTGCGTATCTGTTCGATAATATAAAACATTTCATCTTTCCAATGTTACATTTTTGCTGTCATAATCAATCCTATTTTATATTTTTCATTACAAGTTGACTAGCAACTTTATTTTATAAAGTTTCAGAAAAAAAAATTAATAATGCATTAATTGTAACTTTCCAGATTACAAAATATTTGGGAGATATAGTTTAATTAAAAATATAAAATATCTGAATTTTACCAAATTTAGCCACTTGCCCGAATTCTATATCTCGTAAATATATTTGGATTGGCATGTAATATTATATGTTATTGAGGATTTCTATAGAACGTTCAGTGTTGGAAATGATGTTTGATGAATCTTCCGTAATGGAATCAAGAGCAAAGTTAGCGTCAAATATGTACGGACATAGCAATTATGTAGTTTAAAACGAATGCAGATATTATAAAAGAACTGCCACGAAAGTGTAAATCATGCTTGCTGAAACATGCCATTTGAATGTAAAATTGATTACGAAAGATTACGCAACACACAAGAGAAAGTATTGCAAAGAAACATTTTGGAACATCACCAAAGAAGTGAATAAATAAAGCAGTTTTCGTCAAGCTCTGTACTAGAAAGCTTAAGTATATAACAGTACAAAATCTATTAAATGTTTCCATGTTGGAAAAGTATCCTTCCTGTTGCTATTGGTCTGCCCCGATTTGGTTGATTATTCAGTATGTAAATTGATCTTAGGAAATAAAGCGTATAAATGTATAGTGTATTTTAAATGGTTACCACAGGAGAATATTTAAATTAAATTACATTTTATTTCTAAATTTTTATCAGAATGATTTTGGATTGATTCTTGTATAAAAATATATTTGGATTTTTTTAGATAAGAGCTATTTTTATATTACACTATAATAACCACAAAATCTGATTATCTAAGCAAAATATATGAAACTGTTGGATTTATAAATTAAACATTAGCAACTGTGCACTCAATTCTTCTTAAAATATTTTAATATCATCTTAAAAGAATATTTAATAAAATAGTTTAATATCATCTTAACTATACTTGCAATTTTCGGTGCAATAAAATAAACGTTTTGCAATATTTCCAAAACAGACCGAAATATGCTGATTATTGTCCAAACACCAAAATTGTCGTTAAAAATTGACATTTAAATAAATATAAATATCTTTTAGAGAGCTTTACTTCAGATTTATTTTCAGATAAAAAATATATGTTTAAAAATCTCGTAAGAATATGTGTAGAACGTTCTGAGTTATGAATGTTACTGTGATTCAACAAGTTTTGAAATACGACAATTTTTGATTTTGCTATGAAAAAACATAGTACTATTAAGCAGAGTATTAATTATTCATTTACAGGGTTACTTAAAATAATTTGGTTCCAGTATCGTCTATGGGCAATAATTGCTGGAAAGGCGTTTCCGGTTGTGGTATTCGTTTTTAAATTAAACTAAATTTTTGCATATTACGTGGTATGTATAAATTCTATAGAGATACAGATATATTCTATACAGAGCTGCACAAAAGAATCCGCCTGTATTACTGTCTATGGAAGTAAATTGCTTACGACTTGTTTTAATTGTGTTATGACCTTTCCTGCTGAACTTTGTTTGGTATATTAAGAGATTTTTTTATATAAATAAATTTATATACATGGATATGCAAAGAACTGGATACATGAAGACTACAGTGTATACATATTCAGTCTAGTATGTAGAAATTCCTGGAAATGAGTTTCACCTGAATTAAATTTTGCTTTTTATGGGGTGTGTATAAAAATATTTGTATAATATGCGCGGCTATAAAAAAAAAAAAAAATTCGGATGCATTTCCCTCGATTGGCAGAAATTGCATCTGAATTTTCAATTTTGCTATGCTTTTTCTAACAGAACAAAATTTTAGCATACTATATAGTATATATATATAAAGCTACAGATCATATACAGGGCTGCACTAAGGAATTCGACTCTTTTTGTGATATGGGGGCAATTTCTTAAGTTGGGTTTTTAGCTCACAGGCTATCAAAGCCTGAGAGCTTATGTGCCCGCCGGTTCTGTATGTACGTATGTACGTACGTATGTATGTATGTACGTAACGCGATAACTCTTCATAGAAATATCCTTTTTCCTTCAAATTTTGTTTATAGGTTCACTGTGTTAAGGCGCTTCCCTGATTAGTTTTCGGGATTGATTGATTAAGTATAAAGGGAGGGGACGGGGGGCTAATCCCCCCCTTAATTTATATAAATGGGTTTTTCCTGCAGAATTATTCCGTTTTCCTTCAAATTTTGTTTGTAAGTTCACTGTGTTAAGGCGCTTCCCTGATTAGTTTTCGGGATTGATTGGTTAAGTATAAAGGGAGGGAACGGGGGGCTAATCCCCCCCTTAATTTAGATAAATGGGTTTTTCATGCAGCATTATCCGATTTTCTTCACATTTTGTATATATATATAGTCATTGTAATAAGAGGCTTCCCTGATTAGTTTTTGGGATTGATTGGTTAAGTATAAAGGGGGGGGGACGGGGGGCTAATCCCCCCCTTAATTTATATAAATGGGTTTTTCCTCCAGAATTATTCCGTTTTCCTTCAAATTTTGTTTGTAAGTTCACTGTGTTAAGGCGCTTCCCTGATTAGTTTTCGGGATTGATTGGTTAAGTATAAAGGGAGGGAACGGGGGGCTAATCCCCCCCTTAATTTATATAAATGGGTTTTTCATGCAGCATTATCCGATTTTCTTCAAATTCTGTATATATATATTCATTGTAATTAGAGGCTTCCCTGATTAGTTTAAGGGGTTCATTAGTTAACTATGAGGGGGTAACGGGGGGATAACCCTCCCTTAATATATTGTCGATTTCTTTATTTTTCGAGGGGCTTATTTCAAATTCTTTGAAATACGAGTATAATATACAATTACTGCGAATAGCCTGTGAGCTCAATGCCCTCAGTTTAACTGGGCAGTTTTCTTTTTATTAAATGTGTTATGCGTTTTCCTAAATTGTTTCCTGAGGTGGTCATTCCTGTTTATTTACATATCTTCATTCATCTCATATAACTGTGAAGTTCATTACAACATTCTGAATATGCGCGAAAATGTTTCTTAATGTATGCTTTATAGATGATTTTTCTTTATCTATAACTTCTGGTTATCAAGAGTTCATTACTTAATACTGCGCTCTCTACAATCGCTCGCCCATATTAGCCGCAATGTTATGAATACAGTACACATCTTAAATTGTTTTCTGATTTTTTTCTTAGCAGGATAAAATTACTTTTGATTGGGTTTTTGTACAACTTAAAACCCTCTCTTTTGTACCGCTGGTCACATTTTTCGTACTGAAATTAGATCATTTACGTTTTTTGGCAACATATAATTTTTTTCAGTTTTCACATTTTCACAGTTTTTCTGTCTCTGTGTCACAATTTCAATATTTACGGGCCTTTTTATTTAACATGTTAAATTCTGCTGCTTTACGGGTTCGAAGAGGAAAGTGTAGAGCATTTCGTTTATCTCATTTTAATTCATTTTAAGATTTTAACTTTAGTTCATTTCTAAGATTACGCCTTCTCCCAATCCTTCTCCCAGGCCTGTAATGCACATTGTAATTTAATTACATAATACAGTGTGATCGGAATTTGTCGAATACCCAAAATTTAGGATTATGTAGAAAATCTAAAATAGTTAATAATAAGATTATTTTTCTATACATGGTTAAAAGTCATACTACAATAAAAATTTGCATTTTATTCTGCTGCCTGTATGAATATTTTGTTTGGTTTGATGTGGAGGCGAAATTTTCCCAAAAACACGTAATTGTTATGATTTAGATTTATGTCGCAACAACTTTAATTAAATGCATTGAAGCATTTAAAGAAACGTGTCCAAATGTTACTGAGTAAAACAAGACAACGATTAACTCTTTGGTAACCGATTTCAGTAATCTAGAACCTTTCTCGATAAAAAAAAAAAACTAAAGCAACTAAAGCCCTACGAAACCACAAAATTTTAATTACGAAATTCAACAATGACAGCAGAACTTTAATAGAAATGTTTTCCATTTATTATGTATGAGAAATATCGCTTTTTTTTATATACAAACAAATTTATCCATAATTTCCGGTGTCAATCATTTATTTCAACATTTTTGCAATTGAAGTGCTTTATCCGTTAAAGGTTTAAATCATTCATGTTTGCCGTTTGAATCATGTACGTATTTTATTTTTAGAAAAAACCGTTTTTTATGATTTGCACGAATTTTGATTACCCTGTAGACATATAAACCCATTACATGTATTGATATGGATATACAATAAGAAAAACAAAACCTAAAAGCTTTTTGTACTAGGCGCTACACGTCATAAATAAAGGCAAAAGATTGTTCTATAAAATAGACGATAAAAACAGCCGAAATAAAAAGAGAAATAATGTAACATCGTTTACAATAAAAAAAATCTAATTCATATATTTTCGTTTATATGTTTTTTTCCATGCTTTTAATGTTTCAATAAAGATGCTTTAATTTGCGGAAAATTTATTTTCTCCTTCGAAATTCAGAAACGTAAAGTGGCAAGGAATGTCAACAATAAACACAGCAAATATTATTTTACAGCTAAAAAGAGCAAAGTTTTCATTTATTTTGCCTGCGATACATTCCTTTCAAAGTTATTAAGATGTGAATGGCATTGAATCCCAAAATTTGATCCAAACTTTCTGCCTCTTATCTTATACACTTAATGAAAAACCGTAAATATTTACGATATAGAACAAGGGAAATTCCATTTGCTTCTCTCTTGTATGACTTTGATTACAACACGGTAAACAATATTTATTGCAAATACATGTCACGACTGAACATTTTACTGAGGTAGTTGTATTCAACTGCTCCAAATAATTCTGTTTACAAGCATTTTACTACGTATAATCAGCGTGACGTTATATGCAGTCCGTTTCAAAATCTGTGCTTAGAAATTTATTTCGATGGCGGCAGACAAATATAATTATTTTATCAGATTATTTTTTTCAAAATAAAGTTTTAAATGTTCTGTTCTCTGTATGCTGGAGAGGGGGTGTGCAAAAGGGGAGGCCGAATGTATTTTATGGAATTAATTATTTATTGTCACATAAGTGTAATATTTCTTTCTATTTTTTTCTCAGAAAATAAACAATAAAAATTAACACTAATTTATACATCTGTAAAGCAAAAAAAAAAATAAATAAAACAAAAAAAAACAATTTTTCTATATATTTAGAGGTTTTTTTTTTTTTTTTTTTTTTTTTTTACAAAACAATTTCAAATAACACGATACTTTAAAATTCAAGTATAAGATATATATTTTTGGGGTGGGATAGAGGAATAATTATAGGTGAATGAAAATCCTGACTATGAACTCATTGCATTGGTCTTTAAATTTTTAATTTTTCATCTTTTCATCATTATTCACTAAAAAGTAATCACATCAGTTCAAGCACCCTTAACAGGTTAAAAGTTTGTGAAGCAGCATTTTACTTTAATGCTTCAAGAATTTTAAATATGGAATTTAAAAATAATTATATAAAATTTTGAGTCACGTTATGCTATTAATTAAAAATATACATTTATTTTTCATCATTTTATATTTGGTTCTACTTATATTCACAGGTGAAAAAAATAACATGAAGGGATATATAAATGTAATTGAGTCCATTGCCAATTGAAGTATTTACACGAATTTTACATGGCGCATTCCAGTGGTTTTTTTACAACCCTTAAATGATATCTACATTCACATTAAACAAATTTGTTGTTAGTATTTTCCCTGTCTGTTGCTAAACTTAGATGTAAGAGTATCGATAGTCGAGACGTAGGAGTAGGTTGTGTTTTAGGTTAGCTCCGTTAGTATGACCGGCTAAACGCGACCAAGGACCGTGGGACGGGCGACCCAGGATGATTCAGACGTGGGAAGGTGTCAGCTCCAGATTAAGGTATGTCGCATGCTTTTAAGTTAATTATTCATCAAGTTATGCACGCTTAATTGATTATATTTCAATATTATTACCACGTGGCCTCTGCAGTATCACAGCTTTTCTTAATTTTGTTCGTTAAATACCTGTTTCAATGTATTTGCTCAAGCTATTATATATTTCTGTGATTACCCACTAATTCAAATGTATTTTGGTAAATATGAAGTGTTAAAATCTTAATTAATTACTGCATTTTAATAAATTATCTGCAATTATAAGTGTTTCTCAGGTCAGTTTTCTCTAATTTTTAATATGTTGTGTCGGTTAAATTTCCAATTAGACCAAAGATTGGGGTAGCCTTTTTTTTTTTTTTTTTTTTTTGTTAAAGTTTGATACTAATGTGATGGCTGTTCACCAATTAGTTAAGTTGTAATAATGTTTTTAGTGCTGTAATTAACGATCCCATGCCCACGTGGTGAGGACTATCGTGACAGCTTTCAGCAGCAACGGGATATATATTAGGATATCCTTTCACCACGTGTATTTCGGCAGCATAGCGTCCTAGGAGCACGTGACCCCGTTGCCTAATTAATAGTTTTGCTAATTAATGATTTGCTAG